>CM048751.1:284569146-285169146 GCA_026315105.1 Locusta migratoria
GGTCTCTTACTCGGCAATCATTCAGGATCAGTTACATCATGCGCTCTATGAAAATGTTCAAATGTTTGTAAATCTATCGGACCAAACTGCGTGGTCATCAGTCCGTACCTTACAAACTACTTAAACTAAGATAAACTAACCTAAGGATAAACACACACACAGACCCATGCCCAGGGAGAACTCGAACCTCTGGTGGGAGTGGCCGCATACTCCATGACGTTTCGCTCCAGATCACACAGCCATTCACTTGCGACGGACATGGTTCGATAAATTATTAAACTTTTCACTGATTAATGCGGTTGAATCATTTTAACACTTTTTTTTTAGTCATAGAAACTTGATAATGACGCCATAGTGCGTCGAAACAAGTAGTGTATTGGTAACTAGATGGAAGTATACTCATTTGACAAGTGAAGATGATTTTATCTGGTGATGCCAACAGCAGAAATCATCTGCACTGAGCCGGCCGCAGTGGCCGAGGGGACTGAGGCGCTCCAGTCACGGTCTGAACGGCCACTATGGTCGGCGGTTCGAATCCTCCCTCGGGCATCGATATTTGTGCCGTCCTTAGTCTTAGCTAGTTCGTAAGTAGATTGTAAGTTTAGGGACTGATGACCCCGTAGTTAAGTCCCATAAGTTCTACAAACATTTGAACATTTCATCTGCACTACTTGAAGGACATCCATTTATTTCGGAGCGCTGTCAACATTACGCTGCTCCTAGGCACGAAATATTACTTTAGATATTGTTACGGGTAGACGAACAGTACAGTAACCGCCGGAGTAGCTGTGTCATTACCAAACACTGTAGCAATTGGAAAAACAGCGTATCCTAAAAGGTCGCCTAATTACGAGTCAGAAACCAACAGCCAGTAAATACGAGTATGTCACGCTAAGTTTGAAATGTTCAAATGTTTGTAGATCTTATGGGAGTTAACTACGGGGTCATCAGTCTCTAAACTTAAAAACTACTTATGAACTAGCTAATACTAAGGACGGCACAAATATCCATGCCCGAGGGGGGGATTCGAACTCCCGGCCGTAGTGGCCGTGCAAACCGTGACTGGCGCGCCGCAGACATCTCGCCCATTGTGGCAGGCACTAAGTTTGATATTCCCACAAAACGTAAAATCAGATTTCTTGTGTTACCGTTATAATGAATCAAATTCTTCTTCTTTCTTTGTAAAGTTGCTATGAAAAACGAGATAAGTTTTCTAGAAAGCTTTTGCGATCAACAAAATTACACTTCAAACTTCCTGGCAGATTAAAATTGTGGGTCGGAAAAGTGATTCAAAACTGCCTTTCGCTGGCAGCTCTCTACCATCTGAGGTATCCTGGCACGTTTCACAGTCCGTCCACAAAATTTTACTTCCGCCAGTATATCGCCTCTTACTTTCCAAACTTCACAGAAGTTCTCCTCTGAACCTTTCAGGACAAGCACTCCTCATCCTGGAAATATCCCTTGGGCTGTGGCTAAACCATGTCTTTGTCACATTCTTTCTACCAGGTGTGCTAGTCCATCGAGGTTCGCAGGAGGACTTGTGTGAAGTCTGAAAAGTAAGAGGTGAGGAACAGGCAGAAGTAAAGTTGTGACGAGGGACTGTGAAACGTGTCGGGATAGTTCAGACGGTAGAACACTTGCCCGCGAAAGTCGTAGGTTGCATATTAGAATCCCGGGTACAGCACACAATTTCATTCTCCCAGGAAGTTACATATCAGCACACACTCCGCTGCAGTGTGAAAATTTGATTCTGAAAATTACACTTGAATGTGTTTAAAGAAGAATTTCTACTACCATGAAAAATGCTTTGTATCTGATGTGTGGAAAATGCCGATGAAATTTCTAATTTGCTCCAATAACTGGAAAATCGAAACGTGTAGCTACAAATAAAACTGATAATAATTCGTGGAAGTACAATTTCTTAGTGTGTAGGAAAATAAACAGTTAAACCGTTTACCAATAACATCTTAATGTGCCAGCCTGAACGCAGCCTGCCGGCCGTGGTGGCCGAGGAGACTAAGGCGCTCAGTCACGGTCTGCACGGCCAGTAAGGTCGGGGGTACGAATCCCCCCTCGGGCATGGATATTTGTGCCGTCCTAGTTCGTAAGTAGTTCATAAGTAGTTTGTAAGTTTAGGGACTGATGACCCCGTAGTTAAGTCCCATAGACTTTACAAACATTTGAACAATTTTGAACGCAGCCTCTGAAATTCACAGTTTCATTATATATATATATATATATATATATATATATATATATATATATATATATATATATATATTTTAATTTATAATAATGGAAAGTCCAGGTTGGAATAAATAATATAGTGAGGACAGTTTACAACTCACCGCAAAGACGTGGCGACGAGCTGCGACAGGCACATACAAAAGACACACACATACAACTTCGAAGTGTGGCAGTCGGAGGTGATGGTTGTATGACTGTGTTGTGTGCCTGTGTGATTGCGTGAGTGCTCTATTTTCTGAAGAAGGCCATGGCCGATAGCTGAATGTGTTGTATGTGTGTGTCTTTTGTATGTGCCTGTCGCAGCTCGTCGCCACGTCTTTGCGGTGAGCTATATTTAAATTTATTTACTTATGAATAAAACATACACAATAGCTCATTTATCTCCCAGGCAATCACGAAACAATAAACAACTTTTATTTACTTTTATCGTAAATTACTGACAAATGGAGCAAGAAGCAATCAAATGGAAGCATAACACAAAAAGTGATATTACGTTATTAATTACAGGGATTTTGCATTTTTAAACGCACAATTACATGCTGCCCGTAAGTCCAAGTTAATTTTTCTAATGATAAGATTCTTTCCCTCCTTCCGTTGCTCACCATATCTTTCTCTTTCGCTCTATCTGTCCTCCCTTCTGTCTCTTTCCCCTCTTCTCTCTCTCTCTCTCATTTTTCGTCGGGCCATCGGGGGGGGGGGGGGGGGGGGGAGGGGCACGTACCGCTGTGCCTTCCCCCTCTGAATCCGACATTGATCCCCCAGAAACGGTATTTCTGCTTGGAGGGTTTTGGATTCAACGACTTTTAATTTACTGCCTGTACACTTCTGCTTTAGTGTTATTGCTATTTGGAACACTTCACTGTCCGGTTTTTCTGATTCATGGATCCTTGTGGCCATTAAGTCTTTGTCAGTTGCATTCAGGTGCAGTCCGTGTGCTGTATATATATTTATGTTACTAGTTGTGTTAGTAAAACAAGAGTTGTCAAAGCTTTCACAGTATTTATCGGTTTTCTATTTGTGGACTGAATTTCTTTATTTACACACTACCATTCACACAGGCAATGCCTACGTGGTACTAAAATTATAGTCACATTTGTGTTTTTTATTATTGACAAGGCGTTTTGAAGGGAACAAAGCACCATTTTACTTTATTTTTTCTACGCCTTTGGGCCTGCTCAAATAACTGCAAAATCTTCCTTTGTTAGCTTATGTACATCACATTGCATTTTTGTAATATTACGCTGTTGGAGGCGCCCACTACTACTTTCCATCACTTTCATACTTTCATGACGCTAAATATAAAATGATTCTTGCACAGTCTCTGCTATGACTAAGAAGAAACGAATATTTTAGGTGCTGTGGTATGCGCGTTGTTGTTGTGAATTGTGCTTTATGTTCGATGTCTCGTATCTGTAGTTTTTCACATTACTTCATTACCTGAATCACGCTTCTGAAGTTAGTGTGTTAGTAGGCCTATAGATACAGGTCTGTGCGGGTAAGAAAATTTTTATCCGCTTCCACACCACATACCCGCTTCCGCCACACTTTATTCGCATATGCAAGTTCGTTATCCGCATCCACAGTTATTAAAGTTTTGAATGGGTAATAGTAATAGTTAGTAGTATTTAAAACCATGGTATGTTATGATATAATTATTGTTAGAGTGTCATTTCTGCGATACCAAGATAATTATTTTATACCGAGTCCAAAACAAGCTATTGCAAACCGTATAACATTGGCGCTCTGGACGCACACAGTAGCGCTTCAGAGATCGTGTGGTCGGAACACTAAGTAAGCTGCTCAATACAGGCATCTTCTTAATTTTCAGTGGTTATAATTGTGTGTCATAGAATGGTTCTTTCGGAGTTTTACAAATGTCATTTCAAGTGTTAAAACTATCGTCTATTTCTAACTGGTAACCGTCAGCAAGAAAAGACAACGTAGGCAGCAGCTACGGCCAGCCTATACAGTCTAACATTTTGTACCTTCCCAAATACGTTACTTTCATTGCACACCGTATCTGATTCCGAAAGTTGGTATACAATGCTAATCTTTATTACTTCCTTCACCATTTATGTAATACATAATCATGAATGTTTGTTTGTATGTTTGTTCGTAATTAGGTGTGGTTGTACCATCCATTCAGCTGCGATGAAACAGTGTAAGAATATACTTTTTTACAATCAAAACAGGCAACTGTATCGTTGATCTTTTCCTTGCCATCAAATGCGTATACATTTCTTTTCTAAATTGACGATTTCAATTTGTTATCCTTCACTAATGTCAAATCACCTCTTTTCACTTTACACGATATAGTATACATCGATGTCGTGTTCATTTTGAGAAAGAACTGTCACTGTATTCACTACGGTATACGTTGTCACTTGGTCACTACAAAGCGCTAACTGAAGGCAGCAGTAATTTGCCATGGCACGTCTGGTGGACAGTGGGCCGGTTTGCCACCCTGAAAGCAATTGACTGACCGCAGATAAGACACGATCGCGTAAACGGATTAGGCACGTCCCTCGGTTACAGGTACGTCCACTGTGCCCAGGGGTGAAGACAACATTACCTGGGCCCTCCAAGGGTTCCAAAGATGCCCACAGGCTTGAAGTTTCCAGCTAACATTTCGACAGGCGTACTGGGCAAATACCTCGCTCTTTAATACTGGAGATATCCAGAGATATATCCATATTCGTGTAGACCTCTAGGCTATGGAAGTAAGCTGGTTACGAATACTTAACTTCCTTCCTCACAATTCTGAGTTTTTTCCGCACCTTTTCACAATAACAATTTCTTAAAAAGTTTGTACTGATTTCGTCCATATGACACACAGACTTTTTTAAAGGATCTGTTTCTATTTCGTCCATATTGTCATATTCCTGACTAAAACAATTACTGCAATTGCAGATTTTCCTCTTTGATAGCTGCATTTAAACACGAATAGTGGAATTTCTTCTTACACTTACCGAAATGGAAAATCCGGATTCTAATACTGATCCAGCTCAATTTATTTCAGTGGCCTGAAAGGGCCGAGGTATTTCGACTTCATGGTCTCTTTGTATTCTTAAATAGCATCATTTATGTTACATGGTGGGTAGGAGGAAGAGTGACAGAGGAGGAGAAATGTGGACGTGTGCAGGTTTAGGGAATAACGGAGAGGAACAGAAGGGGGGAGAGGAGAACGACGAGGAGGGAAGAGGGTAGGGTAGTGTTCCATTAATAGATGATAACAAAAGATAAACACATAGGTAACATCAGATTTTCAGCTAGTTAATTATAAATGTATATCCATGATCTAATACCACTGTTATTTATTATGTGCCCAACAATCAAAAATGGAAAGAAGTAAGTCAAACTTTGGTCTAATTTCCCACAAACAAATATGTAAACATTATTATTCCAAATTTCCCCATATTAAATGTTGAAATGAAAATTATTTAAAAGAAGTCTTTAAAAGGAAAGTTCTAGAAAGAACATCAATGGCAATTTTGATATCTTTAAAACATATATTGCAATAAATTAAAACAAGAAGGAAAGAGCAATACAGAATGGAAAATTTATTTGGGTAGCAACATTGTACAGTCTGAAAACTAGACACATAGAAAATAAGCACAGATCAAGATTTCTATGGAAGTGGACCAAGAGTCTACACAGAGAGGTAAAAGAGTGTTAAGTTGGATAACTTTGAGGTTTTCATTATGACATGAAAGTGTAAGAAGATAATGACGTATATGAAAAGGTCAGGCCTACATGATGAGCCACTATACCAATCTATGTAACACAGACATGTTCTTAGGATAAGTAGCAAGAACATATCTCCATTCACAGAACAGCAATACGTGTCGAATTCTGCAATTTTTATACTATTTACAATTATGATTTATGGGTTTGACAATGTTGTGGTAGTAGAGTGTATTTGGAATCACAATTAAAATTCACGATATATGTCACGTGATTTAAGGATTTTGAATGTTCTATGACGCAAGTATGTCCGCTTAATTATAGCCACACTGACATATTTGCAATGCTTCTAAGAAGAAATATTCGAATGTTGAGAGTGTTATAAAGCGGAAATACTTCTCTCTTTGTACACATTGAGTCCTTAAACCACCTGGCATAATGTGACACAGAAGCTAGTCTCATAGCATTGTAATACAGTTAACAGTTTCTTGTATGTATTGTAAACTTTGAATTGGATTGTGAATGTATTTATCATATTCTGCGTTATTTTTCAATGATCATGTGTTATGATGTGAGTAAATTATTCCATTATTTTTATTATTATCAGTCTACAAATATAATGTTGTTTGTGATGTAAAGGTCTTTGGATTTGTGTACATTGGTTCGTGCATACGAATACATGCAAATCTATACTTGCAAGTCTATTGTTGATGTTCTGTTTCATTTTAGTATGCAGTCCTTTTTCTAACTTTCTCATATTTAGTGGAGAACTCCATGTGAAGGATTTTTATTAGAAGTGGTATTAATTTTTTTATATTTTTTTACATATTGTCATGGAATTATTATGAAATGTGATTTCAGTGGTGCCCAATCTTGTAATAGAATACTCTTTGTAACCATACTTTCTATGGTATTTGATGTTGGAAATGCAAAAATCTAGTGTCAATTACACAAAAGTATTCACACATATTTTACAGGAAGGTACTACAAACAACCATTTTTAGACAAAACATTGCACCCAACAGGATCCTCCTTCCACTCTTCACAAATATTTATGCACCACTGAAAGCACAAACACTCAACTATATTGAATAAAGGGTGGAAAGCCATGTAGTTGATAAGCTAAACAGATTCTAAGTCACAGTAAAAAATCATGGGCCAGTTCTGCTAATATACGAGAATGTGTAGAAAATTGATGTCTTTAAATTATTTACTGTAATGTCTTCATCAGTTGAGATGTCACAAGTCATGCATGTTAAGCAATCAACACTCCCATCTCACGACAAAAGCTGTAATGCACTGCCCCTAAAAGAATCTGAACTGTAATTTGAAGCATAGCAGAGTGTAATATAAATATAAGAGTGTGTAAGAAACATGATCGACAATGTTAACTGCTAATAAGTATGTTATATAATATCTCACTAGATACTGAGAATGAAACAAAAAATGCCCTTGTATGAAAAATGTTCCTAACTTTGGAGAAGTGGTTAAGAGTCTGCTGTAAGTTGCCTCAGAAAAATACTTTATTATGTGATGTGCGCTCTTGGATGTGCATTTTTATGAAATAATCGTACAGAAGAAATTAAATTATAGTGTCGGTACAATGGTGTACCAAGTTGGTGTTCATATGCATGAAATTTATGGGCCAGTGCTGTAAAAAACAGATATGTCTTAACAGAAAATGTTACATAACATAATTTTCACATATGTGATAATACAGGTGAAATGTATTGGCAAGTGAAGGTAGAAACATGTTGTAAATGATGTAAACAAGAGTACAAAATACATGTCACGTGATATCAACAAAAAAACTGATGTCCAGAGCCACCAAAAATCGTATAACAAAATGATACATGCGACTCACATGAAGTAGTGAAAGTGTTACAAATTAAACGTTTCGTTTTCCCAAAATGTGTCAAATGGACAACAGTTTTATTAATGCTGATCTCCATTTTAGTATCATGGTATATGTTGTTCTTCAATACCAATTAGTGATCTTGTCCAATAGGATAGTCATTAGTAATCATTTTCCTAACTCTGTGCAATTCTATTACCATTTTATTAGCATGAATGAAAACTGATAGGTTTTATTGAAGGCATTATTCCTTAATACCTGTTATTATTTAATTATTTGTGCATTCGTTATGATACATTCACCAGGGCTAATAAAATGCTATAAGTCAATATATCCTTCAGCAATTGTTAACTATTTTGTACTATCCAAAGTTGAGCATTAAATATGCAATTGATATCATCATTTTTACACATAAACAATTAAATATATAATTAGGTATGTATCATATATATCGAAAAATATTACATGTATAATTTTAAGGCAATTATTCGCTTCTATGACACAAAATTTTCCTTTTTATGGTAATCAGTATGCTCACCTTATATGTATACATAAGCAAATCCTGGGGAAATTTTATTACAACCTGAGGTCTTCTCCAAGTCATTACTGGCTAACATCATGAAACATTTTCGACTGTACTGCATACACTGTAATCACCATTTCCATACATATAAACTTAGTCATAGTGAGACTATCTTTAGAACACGTTATGCATTCATGCCATTCCATTAAGGTGTTTTAAATGTACTCACTGACACAGAGTGATCTTCTTCTGGCTACATATTAAATAGTTTTATTGCCATGTAACTGTAGGTTTCTTATGTGTTCTTGAGTCTAGCAATTTCTATGGAAATCTGGTAATGGATTTGTTTATATGTTATGTTGATGTATAGATTAACGAAGGTTTCACTGTCTAGTTTTTATTTTGTATGTAATATACAAATTAATAAAGAGACAGAGATAACTGCTCATATTGTTAGTTTCTTATAATATGGTCTACAAGACTCAGTGTTTCAGATGTATCTGATTGCCTTCTTTTGTCAATTAAGAACTTGATTAGCTGTAGGAGACTTCCTTACAGTAAAACAATGAAGTCAAGTAGATGTGAATGAAGGTATTTTATGCATTAACCAATAGCTTATAACTAACACAGGACCATAGTGTACCTAAGAAATATATTTGCTACCTTAGTACACATATTTTCAGTATGACTTTTCAATGTTAAATTACAGCCCATATGTAATCCAAGACGTTTAGTTGAGGAACAGTATTTTCATCATCCTTAATACTTAGTTTAAAAGGAAAGTTTACCGTTGTCTCATTGTTAATATTCAATTGGAACCACTCATTAAATGCTGGAAGATAATCCTACTTTCCTTGTTTTATAACTCCGGCTCTTTCCCATATATATCAAACATTATTTGAGGACACATGGATAATTTGTGGCCGTACGCAACACTTCACTATTTTTGAAAATATCGGCACAATATATTTTGTGTGATAATTATTAGGAGAAAGTTTTCAATATTTGTGAAAAGGAGTGATAACTGTTGTCTTTAATGATAGAAGGAACAGTCACTATTAAACATCCAGTTTATAAGAAAACATAAGGGATGAAATATTAAATGAGCTTCTTTATCACATAACTGGAGATAGATGTCTCCTGACTGTGAATAACATTATTTGCCTATGGCAATATTACATTCATCTATTCCTAATGTAAGATAAGTTCAACAGCTTCAAATTGGTAAGAGCTCTGTGGTTCACCATATTTATGTATATATTCTATTACATCCAAGTTATTAATTTTCCAAGCTTTAATTAAGAAAGTACTTACCTTTAATTCTCCCCAAATGAGTGCTTAAACTCGCCCATTATGCTTTACATTTATTTTGAAACTTGTTAATACAGTAAACAATCATCTTGCACTTTCTTAATCTTATATCTGCATTATACATCTTATTTTACCGTATGTTATCTGCTCTTTCTGCATCACTATTCTGTGATTTATCGCAAGGAATTCATTAGTAAGGTTCTAAACTGGTTTCTTAGCTATTGCTTCAGTTTTTATAACTGCTTTAGGACAACATGTTTTTAAAGTGTGTGACTGCACAATGATAACTAGTGTAAATGCAATCTGAACAAGAGTGCTTTCAAGTGTCATACTTTCTTCTTTAGCTGTGTTCTGAAATTGCCTATTCACTTCTGTTTAGAAGTCTAATGTACTTAATTTCACTGGAGATAGAAACTGTGTTTTAAGATGTACTTTTTAGGAAATGCCCTTAGTGTGAAAATACTGTATTGAATAATCCTAGATCATACTGACTTGTTGGAACATTTAGAACTACATTATTAAGAACGGTAGGCTTCCTTGTTGGTTTACAATTAATACAGAACTAGTTATATGATCTTAGTACATTGAGTGGGTTAAGTTGTTTATTTATCCCCTGCCTCATTAATACTAATGGCTCCAAAATTTAAATTCTATAAGTTATGTCATTTCTTAAGGAGTAATGTGTAATTCTGTAGGACTTGCACAAACATTTCAATATTACTTTCAGGCATGTGGCACACTGATACAATAACAAATTTAAAGTGAGATGTAACAATTCAGCTGTTTCCAGTAAATCATCTATAAAGTAATCAATCACAATAATTATGCTGAAATGGAAGTCCGTGCAACTAGTAACATATATCATAGTTTTGTGTTTGTACAGTAATCTGTTTGTAAGTTATATTAGGTGGTACATACAATTGGTAATTGGGTAATTGTTCTGTTCACTTTTACAGTCCTGTTGCCTTTGGCTCAGTGACTGATCATTTTGTTTCTATTGCCTTTGCAAGTAGACTTTGTTGTAATTAAGAGTTTGGAAATAAAAACTTGGTTGATATGGAACTCAATATATTGTAATGCTAACGTAATTATTTTGGTATCTCTGAAGTCTACGTTGAAGGCTGACAGTGTCCGGGTTGTGCTCACTGTTGTATTCTTAAAGTGCTGAAATTCCAGATGTTCTTGGTATCCTTCAGAGTATTCCATTTGAATTGCTATTTCAGATAGTTGATAACAATGTTTTTCTTCTTTTTTTTAATAGTGGCCCCTCTTTAATACAGTGACATTGATTTTGAGGTTTGCAGCAAGTGATGTAAAATAGCAAATAAGCAAAATGAAACTTATTTTCTTTTTTGTAGATATTAGTTGCCAATTAGTTGCAATTTAGTAGTTATTGCTGTACATATTCAATATTATGTGATGTTCCACGAAAAGTGGTGTTTAATATGTAAACACATTTACCCTTTGATGTAAGCCACTGCTTTTGACTTGTAACATTTTGTGTTGTAATCACTGGAAGCTATGGACATCAGTTCGGTTATGGCAGTAACGTCACACTGAATGCTGTAATCTTCTTTACTTTACTCAGTGTGACTACTTAAAGCATTGTACCAGTTATATCACATATGTGAAAATTATACTATTTATGTAGGCTGTTAAGTGTTGTGCTAATATGTATTTGATTTACATTGCAGTGGTTTGTAAATTTTATTATGCTATTGTAAACCTGCTATAATTTCCTTTGATCTGTATGATGATTTGATAATTTAACAATGGAAAGTCCGACTGAAATATCAATAGTGGTGGATAGTAAAGAACTCACCTTCAAGACGTTCGCTGAGCCTTTGACATTAACAAAACTTAAATTTTCGTCCATACTCTTAATCAGGAAAAGAGACACATATATTCAAACAATAACTCAGATTACTGTATCTGTATAGATCTCTGAGTGATTATGTGAATTTATGCGTTTCTTTTTCCGAAAAAGCTATGGTAGAAAATGTATGTTATGTGAATGTGATTGTCTATTTTTTTGTGCATTTCAGTCTCTTGCGGACCGACTTTAAAATGATTTGATGATCGATGCATCCTTGAAACTAGTGATCATATAAAATATAGTGTCACCATGGCAACTTACAGTATATTCTCAACCAGTTTTGCAGGATATTTGAAAGTGGCAGACCAATTTTACCTGCACCATGCTGCATGTTGGTAGATGACTTTTAAGCAAAAATTTTGTAATTCAGCAATACTGGCTGTACATAGGTTTCCTATATTGTGTTTTTTCATAGGTGCCAGAATCGCATATTGGAAACTCTCGAGACACATCCTTTGAGCAAATGATCATGAGAGAAACTAACGGTCGTGGAGTTGACATGGTTTTGAACTCTCTTGCTGAAGAAAAACTTCAGGCATCAGTCAGATGTCTGGCAAAGGGAGGACGTTTTCTCGAAATAGGAAAATTTGATGTGGCAAATGATAACAAACTAGGTAAATATCCTCATCTTTAATTTATGCAAGAAGGAATGTTTTGGCTTATGTTTCCACTAGAATTAAGGCACAGATATCTTTTCTGTGTTACCTTATACCTTTAACTGGTTTTGCATATATCTGTACAGCAAAAAGTACTCAGAATGTAAAACTGCAGCAACATGAATGACATAAGTACATTTTAGAAATAAAGTGTTATCCACCTATCAGCTACAAGAGAGTAGCTGTCATTGTTAAAAATCTATTAATTCTTTTTCTGGCCACTTTCATGTATTCAGTTATGTTCTTTATTGGAATTTTTGGAAGTGATTGGGAAACGTGCCCATTTTTCTTTTGCTGTGTTACTTTCCCCCACTTAGTCAAATTGTATCTAACGCTCCGTCTAAAACTACTCTCAGATTCCTACATATAATTCAGGTTCATTCTCCTTTCTTTTCAACATTTTTGCACTTTTCTCAGTTTTAATATAAGGTCATTATCAATTATGGTGAGAGTATATTTTTGCCCCTGTATATGTTTCCACTGTCTCCTCCTCTCTTCTGTGATTCTTAAATGAAGTGTTTGTAATTACTTATTTTACTCTTCAAAATGTTCTGCTTCACAACTTCCTCTTTCATTCCTCTTTGCGGGCCGATATTCGTCTACTAGTTTTCCTTATCTTCCTTTTCCTGCCAACGAATTTAAATTCTCAGTCACACTCTTTGTTAACTTCCTGAATATTTTATCTCATAACAAGATTTTTAATCTCATTATTAGCAGAGCTAGTTGGTATATAATTAGTACTGCTGTGTTGGGTATTGCATTCGTATTTGTCGTGCCTGTGATAATGCATTCATTATGCTACTGATAGTAGCCTACCCAAATCTTTTTTTTTTCACTTCATTATTTGACGTACCCCTGCATAACCCCCATACAACTGCGTACATATTATCCTGTACTCATCTGAACAAAAGTCGTCGTCATACTGCAACCAAACTTCAGTAAACCTCAATTTTCCTATCTGCAACCTATAACTTTCCGTTCTCAAGTTGTATAACTTACCTACCAGATTAAGGAATAGAACACACTCTGATTCCTAGAATGTCTGTTTTGTTTTCTTGATGACCATGTCTTCCCTAGTGGTCCTTGCTCCTGGAACATAGTGAGGGTCTACTTTACCTCTAGAATATTTTACTCAGATTACGGTAGGTACTTTGTAACTCCAACTTTTTCCAGATATATGTGTGATGATCTTCTCTGTAACAGCACTCTTGATGAAATGGATAACATTGTTCCAGAATTGTTCCGAAAATCACTATCTGTTCTCCCCATTAATCTGGCAACATTTTTTCTCTCACCACTCAAAAGGTTCTGAAATTCGTCTCAATGTGCCAGTTCTTGACTCTACACAGAACGTTTCATCTGGTCTTTATCACAATGTGCTACTCTTAGCCCTACCAACGAAAAAGTTGCTATTTTCATTATCCTCGAGGTTGGGGTTTGAAAGCTTCAGCATGAAATGTAGAATATGGGTTTAACTCATGGACGATATCACAGTGCTGAAGTTTGGAAAGTTGTCTGCACAGTTTAAAGTCTTCTCTATAGAGTACCCATTGTGTCAGTTTTCTTTTGGATTGGTGAATCCAAACCGGGAAGTGATCATTCGCATGCAGAGCACTGACTGGTTCCATGTGGGCAAGGGCTGGAGAGCAAAGTGTGAGGTCAACAGCAGAAAACGACCTTAATGAAGTGCAGAAGTGTGTGATCTGGTGTGGGTCCAGAAAGTGAATGCATGAGGACAATAGAAGCCTATCAATTGCTACTCCCCTGGAGCAAGTGGTTACAGACCCTCAAAGTCAATTACCTCAGATTATAGGGCAGGGGGTAGCTGAAGAATGACATCATGGAGAGCCTCTTCGTCAAGTGTATCATATGGGGGGGAGGAGAAGGTGAATAAAGTAATCAAATGAGGTGCATGAATAGACATTGCAACTATGTGATGGCTGGTCAGGAGGGAGAGAAGTCAGGACTGGTACCATGAATAGACAAAAATAATATTGTCTCTCTTTACATTAACGTTGTCCTTCTTGTGGAGAACATAACCACGTAAATCTTGGGTTTATGATGGTTTGAAATTAGTTCAAATATTCAAATGTTTGTTAAGCTTAAGGGACTTAACTGCGGGGTCATCAGTCCCTAAACTTACAGACTGCTTATGAACTACCTTACACTAAAGACGACACAAACATCCATGCCCGAGAGGGGATTCGAACCCCCAACGGCGGACGGCCGCGCGCACCGCAACACGGCCTCCAGTGCGCGCAGCTAATCCGCCGCGGCACTTTGAAATTAGTGCTCTGGATACATATACATAGTGGTCAACTTGACTCAAGAGACACAGTGCCTGGATATGAGTGTTGAACCCCTGTAGGTTCCACTGAAGTATAAAGGCCATCTTATTAGTGAACTATTTCCATTTTCTTCCTGTCATTCAACAGCTTTGTGGACATAGTAGGGGAGGACGGACCACACTGGAAGGGGGCACCAGATGGTCATTTAGACAATGAGTTGGTACTTTTTCTGGAGTTTGCATAAATAATTGTGAACGTGTATCGCCATAGCAACACAATCCTTAGTGTACCATCCCTTAATATGTTGTATCCAATTATTACAAATAATTACTTCCATCTTAGAGGTTCTGATATTCGGTGCCTCTACTCTATAAGTTATAGCTTCATACGATAAGGCATTAAACTTCAGGCTTCAGACATTTCATCCCATATTTTTTGAAACTGTGAGTGGTCAAACTTCTGAATGAAACACTTCTACTTCTGTAATAAACAATATTGTGGGTTTATTGGCACAGAACTAGAATATATCCTGCAGGGACGACATAAAATTTATTCCTATATATATCTGTCTTGGCCAATACATAGTTCAAATACATAAGCAACAATAACATTGCAAGTTACATATTTCATGAAATAATTCCTTCATGACACACTGTAGATTCAGCTTCACTATAAATTCTTTCTCTAGTCCTCTAACACCAGGAAACTATGCAAAAAGAAAGGTTATTGTTCCTAAATAATGAATGTTACACATGATAAATTATTTGATCCTCTTGAGTCAAACTAGAGAACATGTAATGTAACATTTTATATTACAACAAAGTGGCTTAGTGTTCTTACAGTTCTTACATGCAAGTCCATTGAGTATCTGGTTTATGGGCAGTGGAACTATGTTATCTTCATCATGTAACCTGACCATCACAGCCATGGTAGTGAGCAGTACAGTATGGTTCAGATACTTTTGCTGAAGTTAAATACTTACCCCAAATTTGCCATTTGATGAATTAATGACTTTTGTGCAATTTATTAATCAGTTTAATAACAAATCTTTTACAAATCCTTTCTGTTGTGCTGCCAGCGTTGTTAAGGAATCTTGATGATGACATAATTGACAAAGTAACACAACCTACTACAAAACGATCAAACTGACATAATAATTAAAAAGGAGAGTTTATTTATACCACATAACGAAATTTTATCAGACATATTTATTTTAGTTATTCATGCAGTTAAATTGTTAATGTTCACAGACAGCTTACATTATGCCTTATGTAGATTTTGCTCAAACTAAGCAGGTAGATAAGTCTTCCAATTTCCTAAATTATCTCACCTTGTTAGACCATAAAAAGGAGAAAATGTTCTTGATATATCTTTAATTATGGGGAAAGTAAAATAAAAAAAAGTTCAGGTAGTGGAAAATGAACCCAGTCACTGTTACATGTTTACATGGCACAGTAGATTACATACTGCTACCATTGTCGTCTGCTTTCATTTCTAGTTGCTTCTATTTTTTTAAATTTCATTTAAATCTAAACAATGTTAATCTCTTGACCATAATATTAAATTTAATTAAGTAGTTTGCTCTTCAGGACTTACACAATAGTAGTGACAATTTGGAATTGAAGAATAATCTTTCGTATAGTCTCAATTCAGTAGCTACTCTTATTCTCATGGAAATGAAATTAATACTCAAAAGTGACAGAAGAAAGTTCCTGTTTTAAATGATTGAGTGATGTCTGAAATGCACTGAAGCAAATTGAAGAATATTAACTGTTGGTTTAAGGAATTATGAATGGCATGAACAACATATATATTTTATAATGATTATCACTCTAATAAGTGTGATAGAACTGTTTCAGATAATTTGTAGAATTTTCTGAAGTGCTTAAAATATTATTGGATGTAACTAAACTGATTAATTTCACTCATGGAAATTAAAGTGCTTTACTATATGAAAATTTTATAACTGTAAGTTGAACATTGAGAGGAACAGAATTTTGTTAGGATGGAAATAGAATTTATCCCAACCTGCAAAATGGACGACATACCTTTTCTCACGGGTTTAAGGAAGTTGACTGAAATGTAAGCATGATTGTAAAGGACAAGAAGGAGATTTACTCGTAGTAAATTTTAATTGGACAACTGTAAATATTCCCTTGCAATGGATGACAATGCAGATGTAAACATTTTTTTAAAAATCAGACATACTTTTCTTACTTTTACTGATATATAGTAGTTTTGGGCAGCTCTACATGCTCGGAGAAAGTTTTCAAGAGTGCAATGTCTCCTTTCCTAACTATGATATTGGTACACTTATCAGTATTAGTAATGTAGAAATAATCGTAACACTTCAATTAGTATACCTTAATCAAATAGAGTCCATTAATCAGAGCATCATGTTATTAGCAGTTTTTCAGAAGGCATTAAGAGCTAAGTCTCAGAAAAAGCAGAATTTAAAGATATATTTGATATATTTCTTATATACTAGCTGAAGATCTGGCATTGCCTCGGTATTACTTTATTTATTCCTGCCTTGAGGTAGTACTTCGCCTATCCCTTCTCTCTCTGGCCACCTCCTTTTTTCTAAAACATGGTATATTTCTCAGAGAATAAATAAGAAATAAGGCTGTCTTGCATAAAGTACAAAATTATAAGTGCAGTATCCAAACAAAGAAAGGCAGTAATCCAAATACAAATGACATATAAAATGTGTATGACCTGATATTTGTTGAGTTATAAGTTCTACAATTGTACAGATATGTATTCATTTGTATAAGTGCTGTATGCATGTAAAATCTGTTGCGAATGCAATTATTAGTAAAGAAGTAATACATTAAAACTTGGTGCATGGTGGGGTGATTTTCCGTAAACGTTACTGTTTATGTGCTCATATCTCATGAACTACCTGTCATACTGTGATACAATTTCGAAGGTACATTTAGCTATATATGTGTATATTGTCTTTAAAATTTCCTGTAGCTACAATTTGTAGTGTAGAAAATATACATTTTACCATCATACTGACTGCCATAGTATTGGTCCATGAACAGCGTGACATTACTGTTTATGTACTCATATCTATTGAACTACGTTTCGTACTGTGATACTATTTAGAAGATACATTCAACTATATGTGTGTATATGGTGTGTAAAATTTCCTGTGGCTACAATGTGTAGTGTACACTGAACCATATGTTGTATGTGACTCTTAACCATGCAGCAATTTTTATCTCACAGTAAGGAATGTGTGTACCAAGTTTGGTTGAATTCGCTCCAGTGGTTTAGCAGAAAATGAGCAGCATTCTCGCTAAATGCAGTAGTTTTTCGCGCATCTAATTATTTATGCCGTCATATCTTGTGAACTATGCATCGTATGTGATTCTTACACTTACGGCGACCGTCATCATGGATTGAAGGTTATGTGTAAAAAATTTCAAAAAGCTAGGATGAAAACTGTAGATTTGTATGAAACACATACACACAAACATACAGAGACTCTGCTTTATATATCAAGAAGATTTGTAAGCTGTGTCTAGTTTAACGTTTAACGTTTGTATAGTCTATGGGACTTAACTACGGGGTCATCAGTCCCTAAACTTACAAACTACTTATGAACTACTTACGAACTAGGACGGCACAAATATCCATGCCCGAGGGGGGATTCGAACCCCCGACCGTAATTGCCGTGCAGACCGTGACTGGAGCGCCTCAGTCCCCTCGGCCACCGCGGCCGGCCTGTGTCTAGTCCATGACTCACTTAAAACTACAGTAGTTTAGGTGTAATTGAGTACTGGATATCTATTCTTACTTGGTTATTACATTTCTTCTGACTGTGGTGAAATATTGAGTAGTGTGCGTAAATTCAGAAATAACTAATTAAACACTTCAGTGTCAACATCAGCGTCTCTACAATCCATTTTCGTGAGCCGTTATTTCCCTGTATTTCTGATCACTATGAAGCTAGTGCATCCTTGAGTGGGCAGTATTGACCAAGAAAGTAACAGTTCCTTCACAGCCTCATACATTTCAAACTGTAGAAGCACAAACAGATATCGAGAATAGTATCGATTTTTGTAAGAAAATATTTCAAGATTTCTCAATGATAAATATCACCTCACGGGTTTCGAATTATAACAACAATCAATAACAAATGCTCTGAGATAAACAGGTGAATAATAAGGGAAATAGGATAATTAACCAAAAGGGGATAAAAGAAGGTAGAACCTGTATAATATGGTAGTTTATGTCGCCCTAGTGTTGAGTCAGCCATCAATACCTGTAACCGCAAGCACCACATTAATCAAAATTACTTACACATAAATCAAATATAATTTGTGAAAAATTTCTCTTTCCCTATAGACCACTAAGGTAAGAGAATTTTGGCTTTCGGGGCATCTAGCTTCTGCTTCTAATACAGTTTGAGCCAAGTTGGTGAGACTCATCTTGCGTCGTCCCTTTTTGAGATGAAAAAAAAGTATGCTATGCTGGGTCTTCAGCTAAATAGATGCACTCTAACAAACCAAAATTGACTCCCAAAATGAATTTCAGGAAAATAGTGTCAGATATATTTTCACGCTAGAAATAGGATATTAAACTAGGTTTACTACAAAATATTGCCTACTATGAACACAAAAGCGACTTACTGAACCAGATTGGCTAGCACTGGCAGCTATGATTATATTACAGAATTTGCATGCTAGGTGGTGGTTTGGTACTGAACGTCGTAGCAATATGACTGCAGTCAGAGGGCAGTGCAATCAGGTAGCTTGGAATTAGGGCCAAGATAGAGATACCAGCAGCTTATGGTCAGTGACATGTAGAAACTGTGCGACTACAAGAAAATTTCATATATCTTATTTCCGAAAGTAATAGGTAGTACCTCGTTTTCTACATCCAGAAAATCACACTGCACTACAGAAAACGAATGTGAAGCTTAAGCATAGACTATTCAGTGGCAACTGCGATTCACTGGAAAAGAACCATACTACTACTGTACTGGGATGCATCCTGCTCCAGGCTTAAAAGATTACCTGGCACAACATTAGTCAAAAAGCGAGCAATCACAAACACTGCTTGAGGAACTGTAATGATAATTGAATCATTGACAATCCACCAGTCAGAAAACTTAATGCCCATTTCACAATCCGATTAGGTTGATGGCAGGTGTGTGTGGTGTAGGGATTAGGTTAGCTTCATATAGATTATTTTCTAAAAAAAGGTTGGAACGCCTTCAAATTATTGACCTCGAGCAAGACGATGTCTTTGATTTGGTCATCCATATGGATGAATCATATATTACTCATCTATTTTCGAAAAAAATAAATGAACATTTCTAGTTTATGTAAAAGGCAATGCTTCAGAAATAAATAGGTACTTTCAAGTAGAACCCATATATTTAAGATAGTTTATGCAACTGAGAATGTCACGTGTAAACTGCTCAAAACGGTATTGATAAATTCGTGATACACACGAGATTCCAAACGGAAATCGATTAAACTAGTAAGGAGTAGTGGGATGATGAGTACTAGAAACCCAAATCCAATATTAACAGCAGGTTTGCATAGTAAAAGTGAAAGTGTTTAAAATATTGGCAAGGTGGAGTAATAAAATTTATGTACCACCCCTGGCTTAAAAATAAATGTGTGCAGTCAAAATATCACACACATGGTCTCCATATGTGGGCAGTCTCGGATACATGCAACTATTGAACATCAACACAGGACCTTTGGCTTGTCTCCTGAGTGGAAGAGGATTAACACCGATAGCTACAACAGATAACATGGGTGGGAATTGCAATTACTTAATAGGTAAGATACTACGTGTGACTGATACGAAAAAGTTGGGCACAGATTCGACTTCATGCCTTAGTGGATACAGACTTTCTCTTTGACATTGGTTGCTAGTAATGATTTGGTAATCGGCAATCGGCTCATGATATTTGGTTCGGGACAGTGAGAGGGCAGTTCTCGGAGGACCACCTAAGTCTGCTGGGTGTTCGGTTAACGGACCTTTGTGGAATCAAGAATACATCATGTGGTGTGCAAGGGTTAGAACACAGGTAGTCGAGAAGACGCCTTAGAAGCTCTAGTGAATTGCAGGCTCCTCCCACCGTCTGTGGTGGAGTGTTAGTTTCCATTCCGAGCATTGTTGATGTTGTTTGTGTTTATAGGTGACGGCGCCATCCAGATGCTGCCAGTGTCTGCTAGCATCTAATTTCATCTCTAAGACCGATTAACCTTTTAGTTCTATGCGAATGGAATCACTGCAAAGAGCGACACGAATGCCCAACAATTGACACCAGGAATTCACTATACGAAATTTTTATGCCACAAAGTCTTAGTGAAGTTTAAAATAAATGTTCACTGGCTGGCCTCATAAGACAGCAGATCCTGTGGGCAAGCATAAGAAGCCTTAGATTAGGAAACACATTATTGGATGAACCCAATAGTTTCGTATCGTCGGAGCATTTTGTGCTATATCAAAGAGAACATGATTGGTTTTACTCTTATCAAAAATATGCACAACTTCCAATTAGCTATTAGCAGAAAGCCCAGGAGTACTTCGGGGAGGACGGATGTAGCTCTCAATAGACACTCTGGGAGCAGTGCCTGGAGGAGCTCGAAGTCAAGCTCTACACGAGAGCTGCAATTCACACCCAGTTTCAGCACGCAAACTCCGCTGTTCCTAATAGCAGGACAGAGCATCTCATACAATTTTGGTGAAGTACTTGCTCCAATACGTCATCATTACTTAAATCAGCACTGCATACTGTTCTTATCACTGACTTAGTAGGTTAGTTTAAGGGTCGCAAGCAATAACAAATTAAAGATATTCACATGAATTATAGCTTGTAGTCAGAAATCTTCCCAGATAGAATGAAAATTATCATTACCACTCTTCATAAAATGTGACGACGTGAGCTCCAATAATTGAATACCTGTTAGTCATCTACCCATTTTGTCAAAGGTCTTAGAGATAACAAATTATGTTATGCTAATAACATTCCTTGAGAAAACTGGTGGCATAAACTGTTAGTTCAAAAATGTTCAAATGTTTGTGTAGCTAATGGGACTTAACTATGGGATCATCAGTCCCTAAACTTACAAACTACTTATGAACTAACTAATACTAAGTATGGCACAAATATCCATGCCCGAGGGGGGATTCGAACCCCCGACCGTAGTGGCCGTGCAGACCGTGACTGGAGCGCCTCAGTCCCCTCGGCCACCGCGAACGGCTAAACTGATAGTAGTTAGGATTCCAGAGAGGAAAATCGCCAGTTGGCTGGACGTGAATTGGCTAATGCTGAGTTAGATAAAACAAAAAACTAATGCATTGGTGCTTACAAACATTGAAATAAGAACGAGTGATCTCACTAAATTGGAAGAAATTGACGTAGGATTAGTCGTAAGCACAGTATTTTTATGGATCAATGCAGACAGTTGGGTGCGAGATAAAGCGCTTATTAACAACATAAGCGGAAGACTTAAAAGTGCTGCTCTTGCTCTTAGGCAAATTACGCCTCTAATAACTAGATTTAGCATATTTCAGCACTATAGTGAACCAGCGCATTGAAATCTGGTGAAACTGCAGAGGTAAGTAAAATATTGTAATTAAAAATGAGAGCAATCTGAATTATAGGGAATATAAGATCAAGACACACCTGCAAACTGGTCTTCAAAATGATATAGGTTTCTAACTCTGTACAGTTTGTACACATGTAAATTCACTTAAATGCTAGTCAAGATCACAGTTTGTTTGACGGGTTTGGGCTATTAATATGGCCAATAGCGGTAACCGTTAAATAATAGAGATCTTGACTAATTTGAAGTGAATTTAATAAATCTGATCCCTGATTCTCCACAATGTTTTCAGAAACATGTATAAAATTTTGCTCTAAGCTTTGTATAATAAAATTAAATTTGTTGTTGTTGTTGTTGTGGTCTTAAGTCCAGATACTGGTTTGATGCAGCTCTCCACAATACCCTATCGTGAGCATGCCTTTTTTTACTCAACGTATGAATGGCAACCTACATCTGTTTGAATCTGCTTGCTGTACCCATCTCTTGGTCTTCCTCTGCGGTTTTTACCCCACACACTTCCCTCCAACGCAAAATTCACAATTCCTTGATGTCTAAGAATGTGTCCTGCCAATCGATTCCTTCTGTTAGTCATGGTATGCCAAAAATTCCTTTTCTCCCCGATTCTGTTCAGTACCTAATCATTAGTTACGCGATCCACCCACCTAATCTTCAGCATTCTTCTGTTGCACCACCTTTCAAAAGCCTCTATCCTCTTCCTGTTCACACTGTTTATCGTCCATGTTTCACTCCCATACAAGGCAACACTCCACAAAAATGCCTTCAGAAAGGACTTCCTTAGGCTTAAATCAATATTCGATGTTAAAAAAAATTCTCTTTTTCAAGAACGCTTTATCTACCCATTGCCATTCTGCATTTTATATCCTCTGTACTGCGACTATAATTTGTTATATTACTGCCCAAATAACAAAACTCATCTACCTCTTTTTTTGGATCGTTACCTAATTTAAATCCTTCAGCATCACCTGATTGTCTCAGACTGCACTCCATTACCTTAGTTTTGCTCTTGTTAAATCCTCATCTTATATGCACCTTTCAGCACATTGTCCATTCCGTTCAACTGCTCTTCCAAGTCCTTTGCTGTCTCTGACAGAATTACTATGTCGTCGGCAAAACGTAATGTTTTTAATTCTTCGCCCTGAACTTTAATTCCTTATCCAAATTTCTCCTTGCTTTTCTTTATAGCCTGCTCAATGTACAAATTGGATTACATTGGAGAAAGGCTACAACCCTGTCTTACTCACTTCCCAACCACTACAAATCTACAAAAGCTAGATATTTAGGTTTGCCCTTTTTTAATCTATCTTCTAGGATAATCCGTAAAGTTAGTATTGCCTCCCGTGTTCCTACATTTCTCCTGAACCCAAACTGATCTTCACCGAGGTCGGCTTCTACCACCTTTTCCATTCTTCTGCAAATAATTCGTGTTAGTATTTTACAACCATGACTTATTAAACTGATGGTTCTGTAGTTTTCACACCTGTCTGCGCCAGCTTTCTTTGGAGTGTGGATTATAACATTTTTCTTGAAGTTTGAGGGTACTTCGCCTGTTTCATACATCTTACGCACCAGGTGAAATAGTTTTGTCATGGCTGGTTCTCCCAGAGACTTCAGTAGCTTTGAGGGAATGTCATCTATTCCAGGGGCCTTGTTTCGACTTACGTCCTTCACTGCTCTGTCAAATTCATCTCTGAATATAGTATCTCCTGTTTCAACCAATTCTACTTCTTCTCCCCTTCCTACAATATTGCCTCTAAGTACATTTCCTTCGTAGAGCCTCTCTATATACTCTTTCCACCTTTCAGCTTTCCCTTCTTTGCTGAGAACTGGTTTTCCATCTGCGTTCTTGATATTCATAGGGCTTTTTTTCTTATCTCCAAATATCTCTTTTACTTTGCTGTAGGCAGTATCTATTTTCCCCTATTTATACATTCTTTTGCATCCTTGCATTTGCCTTCTAGCCACTCATGCTTAGCCATTTTGCACTTCCTGTAAATCTCATTTCTTAGTCGTCTGTACTCCATTTTACCTGTTTCAGTTACTGCATTTTTATATTTTCTCCTTTCATCGATTAAATTTAGTATGTCGTGTCATATCCAAGGATTTTTTGTAGGTGTTGCCTTCCTACCTATTTTTTTTTTCTCTGCTGCCTTCACTATTTCATCTCTCAATGCTACCCATTCTTCCTCTTTTCTATTTTATTTTCCCCCATTTCTGTCAATAGTTGCCTAAATCTCCCTCTGAATTTCTCCAGAACTTCACGTTCCTTCAATTTATCTAAGTCCCATCTCCTTATTTTCCTATCTTTCTGCAGTTTTTTCAGTTTCAGCCTACAATTCATGACTAATACGTTATGGTCAGAGTCTATATCTGCCCCTGGGTATGTCTTACAGTTTAAAACCTGGTTCCGAAATGTATGTCTTACCATTATAAAATCTATATGGTATCTCCCGGTATCTCCTGGTCTCTTCCATGTATACAACCTTCCTTCGAGATTCTTAAACCATTTGTTTGTTATAACTAAATTATATTCCGTGCAAAATTCTACCAGGCGGCTCACTCTTTCATTCCTTTTGCCCAGACCATATTCACCTACTATCTTCCCTTCCTTTCCTTGTCCTTCTACCGAATTCCAGTCTCCCATAACAATTAAGGTTTCCTCTCTCTTAATTGTCTGAGTAACTTCCTTTAGCTACTCATATATTTCTTCGATCTCCTCATCATCGGCAGAGGTAGTTGGCATATAAACCTGTACTACTGTGGTCGGTGTTGGCTTCGTGTCAACCTTGACTTCGTTAGTGCAATCACTGTGTTGCTGATAGTAGTTTACCCGCATTCCTATTTTCTTATTCATTATCAGACCTACTCCTGTAATACTCCCAACTGATTTTGTATTTGTAATCCTGTACTCACCTGACCAGACCTGTTCCTTTTTTCACCAAACTTCACTAATCACCACTATATCTAACTTCAACCTATCCATTTCACTTTTTAAATTTTCTAACTTCCGTACCTGATTAAGGGATCTAACATTCCACGCTCCGATCTGTAGAATGCCAGTGCTGTCTTTCTGATGATCACATCCTCCTGAGTAGGTCCCGCCCGGAGATCCGAATGGGGGACTATTTTACCTCCAGAATATTTTACCCGAGAGGATCCCATCATCATATGTTCATATAGTAGAGCTGCATGTCCTCATAAAAGGTAACGGCTGTAGTTTCCACTTGCTTGTAACTACTGAAAAGGCTGCTGCCGCTCTTCAGGAACCACACATTTGTCTAGCCTCTCCACAGATACCCCTCCACTGTGGTTGCACCTATGCTACGGGTATCTGTATCGTTGACGCACACAAGACAACCCACCTCGGCAATGTCTGTGGTTCACAGGAGTGGAAAGATAAATTTATGAAACCTAAATATTTACACCACCGCTATCAAACTATTAATTGCAAGAAATTCATAATTGCCCAGTACAAAACAACACAGTGTTAAAGGATCTATTGTCAAATGTCAGTTACACTGTACAATCGTTTATTTCTGTTCATCACTAATGTCAAATCACGAGAAAGGTTCGAAATTTTGAATGAAGTTATTTTGTTAGATAGCCCTTTATGTCCACTCAGAGGATTTCCAGAAAATGGAGAAAATTGAATCAATTAGGTAGTATTAAGAAATATTGTTGTTGTAAGTACTAGAACATCTATGACTCACAATATGTTTTGGCTTACTATATTTAAAATTATGCATGTATTATGTACACCTATTAAACAACATTGAGGCCACAATTTTCCTAATTATCTAAACAATTTGAATGTTTATCATTTGTTTGTAATGGCATTCTGACAAAGTTATGATGTATGCCAAAAGCGAATGTACAATAGGATTAGCTCCCTCAATCCTTCTTATACACTGTTTGACTCAACTTACAAAATAAATATATTTGTTACATTCCTAAGTAGACCATCTTGAGATTCCCATTTTTGGACTATTATTTGTGATGATATTATTTCAAGTGGTGTAGTAGAATAAATAGAAATTTGCAAGGCTATGAACATTAACAGAAAACATTGTTGTATGTTGGGTAGGGAATTTCTAGGCTGTAGCTTAGGGACAATTATCAACATTCGGAGGACGTTGTTTTTGCATAAATTCATATACAAAGGTAGGAATTAATATTTTTGCCACCCCACCCTATTCAGTATATGACAGCATGTAACTTTACTCCCCAAATCTTCAATGCCATTAACTCACTGCAGCTTACTGTGAACCCAGTAGGACACTGGTAGCTGTTTACTACCTACATGTAAGAGAACCTCCTCTCTTCAGATGTCAGCCTGTCCCACTGCCATAAACATTTGCCACATCACAATCTTGGTCATGTAAGACAGTATCAATACTGAAGTCTCGACCACAAAATAAGAAACTATTCAGAGAAGCAATCCCTGAATTGGAATATCCCCAAGTGATAATGCACAATAGCACATTATGGATACTCTTATTAACACTTATTGGAAAGACACTGCAATTCAGTTATCGTATTCAAACATGGCATTTGTGGTGCCACTTCAGCAGCATGGTTCTCATGTACAAAATACTGAGTAAGCAGCCAACATAGATGGTGAAAGAAAGCTTTTTGGTGCTAGCAAGATGCTTGATATTTTGGACAACTTTGTTTCATAAACGGCATTAAATAATGGTAGCAAAGGTGTGGACAAAGAGGGAAACCGCAAAGTTTGTGCCTGCTTGCCATTTGCATGTTGCAAAGCAATTGTTTACTGTGTGTTAACAGTGCCTGCATCAGCACGCACTGCTGTTCAAGGTGCTTCCTCTGTAGGCACAATTGCTCCCGTCAACAATGCATATTTACTGAGTTCATGGTTGCCGAATATTAACTCCATGAAATAGCAAGAGAAAAATATTGCCATTACAGAGGTAGAAACATCATTCACTACCACATCGGTATCTGCAAAAAAATGAAAACACCACTACATCACTGTGAGTATTTCGATCTGATTGGGCCATGGAGGATGTACAACACTCCAAGGAACAGTAATGTGTCAGAGAAAAGGAGTTCACGTGGTGCATGTCAGTCTTCTTGGAAGCAGAAAGAAAAAGCAAAAAAGATGAGCCCAGGTATCCTAGAAAGAATGACTGATGTGAATGATTTACAACTGAGCTAATGGACACAGCACATGACATGAGCCGCCATACAGAGGTTTGTGGTAGATGAACACCTCTACTATAAGGCTAAAACTGCAGCCAGTGTGTATACTCAAGTCACTCATTACCTGTATCTCACTGTGGGCCTCCTCGTGATTTCGCTGAGTTACTTATTCCAGCTCATTGGGCATGATCAGACTGCCCACTGTTTAAAATACTATACATATATATTGCCTTATCTTCCACTATCAGAAATAAATCTTTTAGAGGTTAAGTTTTCTTATTACCACAAGTATCAAACTTGATCTTGTTTTTATATTTGATTTTGGTGAGAAAATATGTGTCTTTTGTCAACAAAATTCTAGTTAAATGATATGCAACTTATAATCTGGGGTTATATTTGTTAGATATACAACAATAAAATGATTTTTTTTCTTTGCAGCCATGGAAATTTTATCCCGTAATATTACTTTTATTTCTGTAATGCTGGATGTATTTTTCCACAAAGAAGGTATGACTGATGATCTTAAGAGTCTTGGTGAAGATTTTCAAAATGCTCTCAATGAAGGCTCTGTGAAGCCTCTTATAAAAACAATTTTTAAGGTGGATGAAATTGAGCAAGCTTACAGGTGTGTACTTAGAGATATTGTGTTGTTTTACAATGAATGGTTTTTAATATATTGCAAAATATCTTGTTCACTTTTGTGGTATAATATATGCTGTTGAATTTATTAATCCTGCTGTTTCCTGACAATTCTTAATGTCCATAACGTATTAACTTTCGAATATATGGTTCTGTCTTTATTATATTCCAAATATTCCAATTCTGCCAATTGACCCCTATCAATATGATAAAATCTTTCGCTACACAAGCATTATAGACAATTTTAAATACACTATTGTTCTTATTATCCACCTCTCTATTCATGTTACTTCTGTAATCTGAATCGCCTTGTGGTGTGCAGATTTACTGAACAGCTTCTCAAGTACCATAACTCAGCGCCATGAAATGTGTTAACAGTCACAGGTGCATCTATGTCCCAAAGTTCGTTCTGCTTAATTAAATACTTGGCTTGTGCAGGGTTTTCCATAATTAAATGATGAAACTTTTCTGAGTGAGATAATCGAGAAAGTGGAGTCTGAAACAGTATTATCAAGGACCGCATTTCTTTACACCAAGATTGAACACGTAAACCTCCATGCATTTATTGGAGAATGGCCTCCTAGACTGTCTTGAGAAGCTCATATCATAGGATCAATTTCGTAAGTGTATGCAATTAGATGGATGTCTGGCTCATTATGATCGAGTTAGTCATGAATGGAAATAATCCAGGTCACTGTATCGATTAAGGAGTGTCTGTGTGTGCATGCTTTCCTTACCATACACCACTGGACTTCTTTTGTGTACATTACAGCAGGGTGTGTATTTTATGTAAATAAAACGAGGACAGCATATTAGGAACAAAGTAATGGCTACAGTTCAATGAATTGCCCCAAAGCAATGGAATAGTCTGTTTGATTTCTGTTTACGCCTACATATTTACATTATACCATTATTATTATGTAATAAATAATATGATTTGATAAACACCTAAGTCTGCTTTCAAACAAACAAAATTTTCATTGAAACAAATTGTACTCGAGTTTACTGTTTCAAAATACGTTTTCCCGAATATCTCCAGTAGAAATGATAATGGAGAATAAATTTTCAGGTACTCTTTCCTTATTAATTAGCCTCAAATTCGATCCAAAAGTACGAACACATTTGGAAACCATCTATATTTTCTGTTATCATTATATTTTGCTCCCCATGACTTTACTTTGTCTAACGATAGAAACTCCATATTGAAATTCAACAATATAATGAAGATGGTTGCAACTCACCGCTAAGACAATCGACCAGCCTCAGGTGGGCATGTAGAAAGGACAGTAAGACACAGCAACGTGTCTTTCGGCCACAGCATTCATCAGTCTAGAAAGCGTTCATACAATCTCAAAGGCACGAATCATTAACAAACAACCCTCATCCTTAGCTGATGAATTACGAGTAAGACCCCACATCCTGTGCTTCTCAGTGTTGGGATGGAGAGGTAAGGCGAATGAAAAGGATGCAGGTGGAGGAGGGGACAGAGATACTAACATTGCCTTATGGAGCGCATGAGCATTAGATGTGTGAAAAGGGGCGCGGCTTGGGAATGTGGTGTGTGGGGCGAGGCAATATACGGAAGTGTAGATAACTTTGGAGACTGGAAGCAGAGGTACACTGTGGGTCCAGCGAAACGGCCATTTTTATATTTCTTTGAAATATAACTGCCGCTTGAAACAGAAAACATGTTATGAAAGAACAGTGTTTAATGTTTATTTTAAACTTTATTTTAATTGCATCGGTTGATGACAAAATTAATAACGACAATCATATAATGTCTGATTTTGGATTAAAAAAAGAAGAAAAGTTTTAGATTTGTGTAAATTCATAGGCAATTAGCTTATAAAATTTATTTCTCACTCAGAAAATGTGACATATTTGACAGAACAATAACAAGATTCGGCAAACAGTAACCCGAATACTGAGTCTCATGGCTACATCAATGCACAATGGCGCAGCATGTCTCGGAAGCTGGCATGCGTGTCTGGTCCTTTCTTTTGATGTACTTCTAAAACCTGAACACGGAGGACAGTGGCATTCAAGGGTCATATAGGCTGCTGTCCCACAAAAAACTACCACAGTAGACGGCCTGCCTCCAGACGGCTAATAGGAACTATACTCGGACGCGGTCGATTTGAAGCAGTTCCCTAGCCCGAACTATGCTCGAGCTCGGTCGTCAAAGTGTTAAAGAGTTGGAAGAGGTGTAGGATGGAGGGGGAGTGGGATGCATACTGTTAAAAATGGGGTGTGTGGGGAAATTACGTTAGCAATGGGTTGAGGAAGGATAATTTTGGTACTGAGGAAAGTACTGTAAGGTTAACTATCGTCTGTGGAGTTATGAAAAGTTGATAGGAGACGGAGGGCAACCATTCCTCATCAAATGTCATACCTCCTCAGAAAGCAGCCATATACAATTTACCAAAAACAAAATATCCACATGCATGAATGTAGGTCAGACATACACTCATACCACACTAGACACAGGAACTTACAAGACATTCCATGGACTCGTCTAAGCAAAGTCCAAAAAAATTTTTTAAACACAGGAAAAGTATTTCTCAACTATCTACCTTCTGATATAAGAGGGACGTCTCAAAATAAATTTAAAAGGGTAGTCGAGTCTAGGCTGAAATCAAAAGCTTTCTACGACATTAATGAATTTTTAGATAATGAAGAAAAAGGTGATTTCCCAAACACACTGTGATTAAGTCAATTTTTTTTTGTTCAATTCTTATTTGTGTTTTATTTGAATTTGTTATTAAATTTGTAAATAATGATATTTGTAAAATACTTGTCACACATGCCATAATAATTGTATTTTTGTCAATAATGTATATAACAATTTATATGTATTTACTGATGATGCCTCATACAACAACAGTTGTTCACAGGCAAATATATGAATCAATAAATCAATCACGTGACAGCTTTTTATATTGGTATGACTGCCAACCAGCTGTCCACCACATTGAATGGCCACTGCCAAACTGTGTCCACTAGCAAGAACCACCTTCTAGTACAACTTGCTGCTGAGCATAACATGATTAATATAAATGACAAATTGCAGTTACTCTTTCCATACATTCTCCAGTGACAAATTTAACCGGACCTCAACCTACAGTAACATATTTTCCCCAACAAGATAACGAGATAGGAAGAAATAGCACAGAGAGTGTGCATCGATTAAAGAGTTGGTGTATCCTACACCATTCCTAATTCATCTCCTTGCTGCCCTACCCCCTTATCCCCCTTGCCCACACACACACACACACACACACACACACACACACACATACACCGACACACACAAACACAGACGTCTTTATCCACAATCCAGCATTCCCTTACCTCAGCCACCCCTCCTCGTCAATAGTTACTCAGATTGTGTGGCAGTATTTGCATGCAGCAGTCTGAGATGTCAGTTGTGTGTGAGTTGTGCTAATGAGGACTGAAATTGCATAGTACTGAAGTTGTATTCTATTGTAGTGTACAATAGCATCTGATATTTATACCACAATTTTATTGGTGAAATAGAACATTGTTTCTTCTTTTGTGAATGTGGCTATGTGCATCACGTGACACGTTTTATACTCGATTTGTAATAAAACTTCATCAGTATCCTATTGACAGAAATAATGTTGTTTTGCTGTGACTACCCCACCTGGTCATTGGCGTGTGATCACTGTGTGACGAGGTTTGCGGGATGAATGGGAAATGAAACAGTAGGGAAGGTAAAGCAGTCAACAATCCGAAGATTGGTTTGAACACCACAGTGCTTTACTAGGCATAGGTCCTGTTTGGAGGTGGTATGCCGTTGCCTTCCTCCGACTTTCTAACTGACTTACCCAGCCAGTTATAGGGGGACCTACAGTTTAACGTGGATTCCGAACCACGGCGCTACTCGGTATTTTTCACATACTGCCAGAGGTGAAAGAAGTAGAAAGTGACAGATAAAAGTCCTATGACCAGGCAGGGATGGAACCCGCGACCTTTGGGTTTTTAGTGTGACACTTTACCACTGTGCAACCGAGGAAGAACAATAAAACAGTACACTATAAAGAAAAATGAATAAAAATTTTGAGAATTGTTTTGAAGTTATTTCCGCCTTGTATAAATGAAAAGTTAATTTTAAAATGTTGGTAACGGATATTATAAGCATAACAAACCTCAAAGTCATCCAAAACTGGACAGCTTAAGGGTTTCAACTGCATATAACTTAAATGCCGTGGGAGCTTGGATATTGTCACAGGCCAACCAACTAAAGAAATGCAGCAGAACAATCGTATGGGAAAGATATCACAGCGTGGATGTGTCAGAATAATTATGTTAATACATGTATTTCTTTCTTTTGATAAAGGCCATGGCCAAAAATTTAAGTTGTGTTTATATGATTGTCTACTTGCATGCCTCTCTACGGCTCCAGGATGTTCTTTATGGTCAGCTATTATCTATTCTCTATTCATCATCATCATTGTCATAATTAGAGACTAATTATGTCTTTCAGTATTCAGTCTGGAGCATAGTAGCCTTAATAAATTTCTCCATGATCCCCTATTCAATGCTAAAATTGATGCCTTGTCAGATTTGAAGCCCCTTACCTCAAACTGGTTCTTGAGTGAATCCAACTACCTTCTGCTTGGTTCATCTCGATGCCTCTTGCCCTCTTCTGCTGAACCCATGAGTCTCATAGGTGGCCTTGCTTCTCCCTTGCGTGTAACATGGCCCCACTGATAACTTAGTCATGGCACTGACTTCCTTTTAGCAGAAGAGAGTACATCATAGCTGAGCAATCACTACATTCGATTTGCTACGCCTAGATTCCAATTGTTTCACTATGTTGCCAACCAGTGAGAAAATAATCATAACTACTTGAAACAGTCCACTTGTTTTAACTTTGTTCCTCCAATTTGGCATTCAATCTTCCTACATCTCTTTCCCACAAACATTACTTTCGTTTTGGAGACGCTGGTATCTATACCATAGACTTGCACCTCTGATCTAGCTTTGAAATATTTGTATGGAACCTTTCAACTGATTCTGCAATTAAAATTAAGACGTCGGAATATGCGAGACTGCTTATTTTAATTTCTCCAATTTTAGTCATCCTACTAATGTATCGTTCTTAACACTTAGTCAATAAATAGTACGAAGAGCGGTGGAAACAGATTACAGCCTTGTCTTACCATTGACACTACTGTGAACCATGAACTCAATTTACTGTCAACACCAATTGCTGTGTGACAATCTAAGTAAAGACATTTAATTACCTGCTGAAGTTTGCTCCTATTCGATAATCTTGTGGAACCGGCAGTACCTTCGTCCTAGGAACACGACATAGACCTTTTGTACATCTATAAAACATAGATACAAATCGCTGTTCCACTCTTAGCAATTCTCCATTATCTGCCCTAAGCATAAGATTGATGCTGCAAGTCTCTAAGGGGCCTAAAACCACACTGATTTTAATCAAACTTGTCTTCCACTAATACTCTCGCTCTCCTTTCAACAATAACTCTGAATATTTTGCCCACAAAGTTAATTAAAGACACACCTCTGTAGTTGTTACAATCTTTTCTGTTTCCAATCTTCAAAATTGGTGTGATTAATGCTTTCGTCCAGTCAGACAGAACGTCTCCCGACCCCCTCGCTATTTCACTCAGCCTGAGTAACCATTTGAGACCTGATATTCCACTGTAATTGATGAGATCTGACTTTATTTCATCCACCCCAGCCGCTTTATTGCACTGCAATCTATTGAACATTCAGTTTACTTCCTCAAATTTGATTCCTCTCCCATTGTACCTCCAAGTCCCGACACATATCTGAATGTTTCACCTACGCTGAGCAATTCTTCAAAATATTCCCTCCAGCTGCCCTCCAGCTGCCCAAGGCATCCACAAGATTCACTAGCAGCTTTCCTGTGCTGTCTAAATCACTTGTTAATTCCTTCTTCCCTCCCTTTCGAAGACTGCTAATTACGCTGTAGAATGGTTTTCCTGCGGCTTGGCCTAAAGTTTCTACCTAATTTCCAAAGTCTTTCCATGATTTCTGCTTGGTATCTAAAATTATTTGTTTCAATTTGTTTCTTTTTTCAACATAACTTTCTCTGTCAGCCTAAGTTCTAATATGAAGTCTGTTTTGAAACGAATTTTTTTCCCTTTACAGGATGCCTTTACAGTGTTATTCCACCTAGCTGTCTGCTTCGCCTTTCCTTTATGTACTTCTCTTTCAAGATATTCTCTAGCCACTTCTACGAGCGTTGGAACTTATATAGTGGCAACACTGCTGTTGAGACACTACGAAATGGAATCTACTAGTGTTGCTGATAACGCACGTCTTTGATATACCTTACCTCCGAGCAAATGGACTCGACTCTCCCCTGTCAACTGCGTGCACACAATCAAGGGAAATACAGTAACTTCTGAGCGAGCAGCCTAAGGTAATAGTGTCACTATGTTTTTGAAACAGGAACAACGGAGTTGGATCAATACTGCCACAGGTCGTACAGCACGGCAGTGTCATCAAGGTCTTCAAGAGGCGTGCGGGGAATCGGCATTGCACAGAGGCACTTTGGCTGCATACAGTGCAAGCTGTGGCTGCAGTTTTCGGTTAATGGGGGGGGGGGGGGGGCGAGTACTGTACCACCCACCATACAACCCAGACTTACGTCCTTCTAACTTTGATTTGAAATTGAAGGTGAGGAAACCACTTCGTGGCATTCGCTTCAGAACTATTCCAAAGAATCGACAGGCAGTATACCTCTCCATCCCCACCATCAACAAAATAGGCTCTGCTAACGGTATAGTGCGGCTTACACACCGCCGGCAACAGGTTCTACTTTGAAGGACACGAACAGGTGCAAACATGTAACGCTTTTGTATCGGTTGCAAATAAATAGTTGCTACTATATAAGTTCCAACCACTCTTAGTGGTGTGTCCCTGTATTTTGTCAACTAACTGGTACTTTCCTAAGATCATTGATATATATTTTTGCCTGATATCCTCGTGCTCAAGCTTCTCCATGCTTAGTCCTCTACATACTGACCTGACTTTTCAGCACTTTTGGCCGCACAAAACCAACTTCACTGAATATTAAATAATGATGAGTGTCATCGAAGAACTCTCTGAAAACACGTATGTCCCTGGCAGCGTTTCTGAATTCCTGATCTGTAATTGTATAGTGAATGCAGATCTGTTTCCCGTGCCTTCCTACGTATACCGGCGAATGTTGTTATGTTATCCTCGTATCCTCGTATCATTCTTCACACTTACCCGTAACTTTTTCATACCGTTTTGTTCGATTTCGTATCTTGGCATTGAAGTCATCCAAGAACAAAACATTGTCCTTGTAATTTAACAACTAAGTCACTGAGTGCATCATAAAACCATTCTATCTCATGTTAATCTGTCACTTAACAAGGTGAATAAACTGCCACAGTCCTGACAATTCTGTCTACATCAGTCATTCATTTACATACCTTATTGTAATTATGCTGGGTTCTATTGCTTTCCTAGTGTAAAACCATAACCCCATTTTGCTCCCCCTGCTTTGACTCCTGACGGATAGAACTTGTATTGTACCACTTTGTCGTTTTTCTCTCCCCTTACCTGAAAGTCACTAACAGCTAAAACATTTAACCCCATCTTACCTGCAGCCTATTCCATCTCTGTTTCTTCTCAATGTAGGCCCCTTTGATATTAATAGCTCACCATCTCATTCCATATTGTTTGCCAAGTTGTATTTGAGTAGTCCCTGGTCTGTCGCCCCCAAAGGTCTGAGGCACTTTGCTCTGACTGTTGCCAGCATCAGATCGAAGTACATAGGTTGCAGGTTGTTAACGTTACTTGCCCAGGGTCCCATTGGGTTTTAACTGTAACGGTTGCGGTACTAAACAGTGGATTTTGCAGTCTTTGCCCTCTGAGCACAAAGGTGTCCCTGGCTCAGGATAAGTCCGAGATTCCCAACGTTACCCAATAGTAACTGATATCCCGACTGTCAGGACCACGTATTTGGCCACTCATGTGTTGCCTATGGTGAACTAGGACATAACTATAGGAACCTACACCTTAATGAAACTTAGATCTTGGCTGAATCCGCAGAGAAACAAAGTATATTCAACAACAGGTGGTTATTAAAATTGAACAGGAAAGTAAATGAACGAATTTGAAGCTAGACTTGTTGCTAGAGGATATGGAAAAAGGCATTACAAGCATTAAAACGAAACTTTTACCACATTAGTAAGATTTTATTCCATCAGAATAATCTTTTCTATTGTACTACCTGCACATGAATCACCTTGCACATCAGGCAGTTTCACATTATGACTGCATTTTTCTACAGTGAAATTCATATTGAGATATAAATGCAACAACAAGAGGGCTTGATGGTGGAACCAATAGGGTATGCAAAAACGAAGAAAAGTGTTATGTGTTCAAACAAGCATCTCGGTTTTGGAATCAAAGATTCACCATTGTATTAAACATATTTGGGATGATAAATTTTGTTTCCAACCACATTCTATGAAGCACTGATAATCTAAATAAGCTATAACAAATATTTGCGACTGATTGCTGTTTATGAACCACCCATAAAATTGTGATTGGATACTTTATTGTTCTTTGCATACCATCACATTTCATCACCGATTTAATAACAGCGGATTATCGTTGGATTAATGCCAATGACTATTGCCAAAAGCACACTAATGCTTCATTTTTTGGACTAAAAGAAGTAGTAGACAACCACCGTTTAGATAACTGAGCCCATACTATCATGGGCTCTTTTCCTGTCCATACTCTATGTACTGATATCGGTGTACAGCAGTGTACATACAAGAGTCTGCACCAGAGAAAAGGAGCCAGTGAGTTTGAAAGTGCGTTTTATCACCAGGGATAAGCCTGAAAATATGTTTTGTTAGTTTGGAGTACCGCTAACTCTTATCATTTGCTTGAATCTAGGAGCCGCATACTTGATAGCTCCCAAATTTGAGAAAAGATTTTTTGTTTTTTTCTTCGCTCTTCCAGTTAAGCACTGTTCCATTCATTCCACAATATTTGAAATTTCTAGAAGAATTAGATGATTTACACAAACAAAAGGCTTCTAAAAGACACAAAAAATCGAAACGGGTGACATCCGGTTTTTCAGAGTATTTAAAGTTTGATCAATAAAAGCCTACATAACATTTTATTTTCAAAAGTCTTTCTGATAAGTAAACTGATATTTTGTTAGTACTTTATTTTTACATAGACATGATGGTACTATTGTATACATAACTTTTAAAAAGATTTTGGACAGAGCAGTTTTTATGCAATGGCTTTACAATTACATATTGCAGTCTATTGGGATAAATAGCAGGCTTTACTGAGCTGTTACATACATGGCTGAGCATCCTACCTATCAGTTTGGAATAAGCTTATCATACTTTACAGGAAAAGCTACCAATTCCAAGCGAGATTTCCCTTTTCACTGGGTTTCTTACTTTTCTTCTTTCAAAGGGAGAAGTAGGAATAATTTCAATTGTATCGATTTACATAGGTGTGGCCTCTGGCATTAACAGCCATGCCTCTACTACGTAATGTGTAGATTTCGTTATCTCCACAACATTTAAAAATTGATCATTGACTTTTTGTTTGTATTTCAGTTTGATATCTGCACAGTATTCCTGTGTTTTGGTTGTCTTTTTCACTTTCCATAATACTCCAAATGGTTTAAATTTTGCTACCTTGGACATGATACCCATGCATTTGGATTTTAATTTTTTTTAATGTAGCTCAGTCGATTGTATAATATTGAGCTGTTGCGGGTCATTATCCTTTACTGTTATTAGATACAATTCTGTTATCATGTTACAAGGTATTTTTATTCTTTTGATCTACCATTATATTTCACAAGGTTTTTCACAATTATACTTCACTATTTTTTAGGGAAAGAGTTTTCAAATAACCTTACAAATGTATCATGGAAATAATTATACTTTTAAGTTAGCATCAGGTTTCACAGGAAAGTGTTATAGAGGCCCTACTGTTCCTTATTTTTATAAACGATTTAGGAGACACTCTTAGTAGATCTGTTAGACTGTTCGCAGATAATGTTGTCATTTGTCAGATAGTAGTCGTCAGACCCTTGAAAAAGAGGCCGTAAATTCAACTAAATACCTAGGAGTAACAATTACGAACATCTTAAATTAGAAAGAACACTTAGAAAATATAGTAGGGAAGGCGAACCAAAGACTACGTTTCATTGGCAGAACACTTATAAGATCAAACAGTTCTACTAAAGAAACTGCCTACATTACACTTGTGAATCCTAATCTACCTGCAGTAGGCTTTTCCTGAAACTTGTTAAATCTTGGATTTGATACAATACTATGGCAGATAGTTTTGGATTACTGTATAGAGCTGTTTTGGTGCTCTTTATTCACTCCAGTTTAATTTTTGCCAGGAGCTCAAGTATATTCTCACAGCCACTTGCTATTCTAATGGGTTCATGAACTTATTACTAAAGATAATTTTCGGGGAATGCGTTCCGTACGATTTCTGGCGATGTTTTAAGTTTGCCTTAAGTTTTGAACATATATTTTTGCCAACGTAAGTGTCCACAAATTAAAGTTACATGCTTCGAGTACATATTTGGAATTTGATCCAGGATTTCTTTAGGCGTATCTGTAATAGAATCGTCTGAGTCAGGGGGTCCATAAAAAGAACCAATTACAAAATAATACCAACTCACAGGAGCAATGTACTTCAATTTCACTACAGGATAAATCGTCTTTGACAGCAATAAATACGCCGCTTCCTATTTTGTTAAATCTGTCTTTTCTGAACAACATTTTCCATTTTGCAAAAGTATCAGCTGAACCAATCTCTGGATTTAGCCAGCTTTCGGAACCTGTAATGATTTGAGATTCAGTATTTTCTATTAGTGCCTGTAGATTTTGTACTTTCCCCACACAGCTACGACAATTTACAACTGTTACGCCAACAGTTTTTAGATCTGTGTTCGTACTATCTTTGACCTTGAGATTTAGACCCTTTCTGTGTGTTCCCGAGACTCCCTAACCTAAAAAACCACCCAGTCCACGCCACACAGCTCTCGGTACCCGTGTAGGCGCTTTCTACGTGTAGTGGAGACCCGACATATTCAGCGAAACCTGGAACCCATCACCCAATGGCAGGTCGAGGAATCTGCAGCTCATACAGTCGCAGAACCGTCTGAGCTTCTGAATTAATACCCTTCACTCGGTTCTGTACCAGAGGTCCACAGTCGGTCGTCAACTATGCTGCCGATGGTGAGCTCTGTTTTCATTTGCACGCTAGACTTTCAGTCTTTTCCACTTCAGCTAGCCGCTCAAAACCTGAGAGTATCTCTTCAGATCCATAGCGACACACGTTATTGGTACCAACGTGTGTCACCACCTGCAGTTGACTGCACCCCGTCGCCTTCATCGGTAAGGACCCGTTCCACATCTGGTTGACTCCATCTGGTATGCACACGGAGTGCATGTTGGCCTTCTTTCCCTCTTTGGCAGCCATTTCTCTAAGGGGCTAAATTAACCGCCTATCGTTGAAGCTCCCAACTATGAGCACACCCACTCTCTGTGATAGCCTGGCTCTAGCAGGCTGTGTGGTGACATCAGGATGAACGACACCATATGGGTCAAGAACGTTGTCTTGAACAGACGGTGCCTCAAACCTGTTTGCAAGATAAACCAGGGAGGCCTCACGATCGGACTCCCAGGAAAGTTTTGCGCTGCCTGCCACACTCTGGAGCGACCTCCCACGCAAAGATGGGTGGAGTGTCTTCCATATTGCTAGCAGTACTGGGGCATGTCGCTGCTTCAGGCCGATCTGTGGAGACGATGGGAGTCTGTTCAATCTCTGTGACTAGACAACAACAACAACGCCCCTCAATCACAGCCTCCAGCTGTGCAACCGAAGTTAACACAGCTTGAAGCTGGGAGCGATGTGTCACCAGTTCAGACTGCATCCGTACACAGCAGTCCCGGTCCCTATTCATGATTACAATACCGATAAAACAAAACAAATGATGGTCGAGATGCACTAAAAGGAAGACTACACTGATTCTTAAACGCTATTTTGAATCTAATATGCATGAGAGCATAGTATAACTTTACAATCTGAAACGAAAACGCGCAGGCGGAAATCAAAATTCGGTATGTCACCTCTAATCAGAAACCAGTTTCACATAGTAAATATGAAGGTGGCGTCCGCTGAGTTTCAGCCAGCAGCAGAAACTCTTTATAATCTACTTCCTGCTGTCCGACAGTTAGTACCAATAGGAATCCAGGTTTTTCAGAAAAAATTCCGGATGAATATATGTATATATTTACAATTACAAAATTTCCATCATTTAGTTTACACTCACATAAGGGTGCTTGAATATGTTTCTATACAGAAAGCTTCTTTGTTTCTAGATTTTGCACACAGTGATAACTTTGAATGTTAAGAGCATATGTCAAAGCATATGAAAGATTGGGTAACGAAGAAAGTATTTCTAAAAGGGAGATGGATTGCAATATTTAAAAAAAAATTAAATTTATAATGTTTATTTGTTAAAAGTAAAGAAACAGTTTATTTTTGATATTTCGGCCAGGTACAAATTCTGCAGGAGAAAGGGTTCTCAGTTTGATTTACCATTTCTACCATCATGAGACAGATAATGCTAGATTTGATACAATAATGCTCTAGTTATGTTGTTGTTGTGGTCTTCAGTCCAGAGACTGGTTTGATGCAGCTCTCCACCCTACTCTATCCTGAGCAAGCCTTTTCATCTCCTCATAAGAACGACAACCCACATCCACTTGAATCTGCTTACTATACGCGTCTCTTGGTCTCCCTCTGCGATTTTTACCCCACACACTTCCCTCCAACGCTAAATTCACAATTCCTTGATGTCTAAGAATGTGTCCTACCAATCTATCCCTTCTTTTAGTCAAGGTATGCCAGAAATTTCTTTTCTCCCCAATTCGGTTCAGTACCTCCTCATTAGTTACGCGATCCACCCACCTAATCTTCAGCATTCTTCTGTAGCACCACATTTCAAAAGCCTCTATCCTCTTTCTGTCCACACTGCTTATCGTCCATGTTTCACTCCCATACAAGGCAACACTCCATACAAATGCCTTCAGAAAGGACTTCCTTAGGCTTAAATCAATATTCGATGTTAACAAATTTCTCTTTTTCAAAAACGCCTTTCTACCCATTGCCATTCTGCATTTTATATCATCTGTACTGCGACCATCATTTGTTATTTTACTGCCCAAGTAACAAAACTCATCTACCTCCTTTATTGTTTCGTTACCTAATCTAATTCCTTCAGCATCACCTGATTTTCTTACACTGCACTCCATTACCCTTGTTTTACTCTTGTTAATGTTCATCTTATATGCACCTTTCAGCACACTGTCCATTCCGTTCAATTGCTCTTCCAGGTCCTTTGCTGTATCTGACAGGATTACTATGTCGTCGGCAAAACGCAATGTTTTTAATTCTTCACCCTGAACTTTAATTCCTTCTCCAAATTTCTCCTTGCTTTCCTTTATAGCTTGCTCAATGTACAAATTGAACATCATTGGGGAAAGGCTACAACCCTGTCTTACTCCCTTTCCAACCAATGCATCCCTTTCATGCCCTTCAACTCTGACAACCGCTGTCTGGTTTTTGTACGAGTTGTAAATAACCTTACGTTCCCTATATTTTACTCCTGCTTGCTTCAGAACTTGAAAGAGTTTATTCCAATCAACATTGTCAAAAGCCTTCTCCAAATCTACAAAAGCTAGAAATGTTGGTTTGCCTTTTCTTAATCTATCTTCTAGGATAAGCCGTAAAGTGAGTATTGCCTCCCGTGTTCCTACATTTCTCCTGAACCCAAACTGATCTTCCCCGAGGTCGGCTTCTACCAGCTTTTCCATCCTTCTGTATATAATTCGTGTTAATATTTTGCAACCATGACTTATTAAACTGATGGTTCTGTAGTTTTCACACCTGTCTGCACCCGCTTTCTTTGGAATGGGGATTATAACATTTTTCTTAAAGTCTGAGGGTACTTCACCTGTCTCATACATCTTACACACAATGTGAAACAATTTTGTCATGGCTGGTTCTCCCAGAGACTTCAGTAGCTCTGACGGGATATCATCTACTCCAGGGGCCTTGTTTCGACTTAGATCATTCAGTGTTCTGTCAAATTCATCTCTCAGTATAGTATCTCCTATTTCATCATCATCTACATCCTCTTCCCTTCCTACAATAGTGTCTCTAAGTTCATTTCCTTTGTAGAGCCCCTCTATATACTCTTTCCACCTTTCAGCTTTCCCTTCTTTGCTGAGAACTGGTTTTCCATCAGTGTCCTTGATATTCATAGAGCTGTTTTTCTTATCGCCAAATGTTTCTTTTATTTTCCTGTAGGCTGTATCTATTTTTCCCCTATTTATACATTCTTCTACATCCTTGCATTTGCCTTCTAGCCATTCCTGCTTAGCCATTTTGCACTTCCTGTCAATCTCATTACTTAGTCGTCTGTACTCCATTTTGCCTGTTTCATTTACTGCATTTTTATACTTTCTCCTTTCATCGATTAAATTTAGTATCTCCTGTGATATCCAAGGATTCTTTGTAGGTCTTGCCTTCCTACCTATTTTGTCCTCTGCTGCCTTCACTATTTCATCTCTCAATTTTACCCATTCCTCCTCAACTGTTTTATTTTCCCCTGTTTCTGTCAATTGTTGCCTGAAGCTCCCTCTGAAATTCTTAAGAACTTCAGGTTCCTTCAATTTATCTAGGTCCCATCTCCTTATTTTCCTACCTTTCTGTAGTTTCTTCAGTTTCAGCCTACAGTTCATAACCAACAAGTTATGGTCAGAGTCTATGTCTGCCCCTGGGTATGTCCTACACTTCAAAACCTGGTTCCGAAATCTATGTCTTACCATTATAAAATCTATCTGGTATCTTCCGGTGTCTCCTGGTCTCTTCCACGTATACAACCTTCTTTTGTGATTCTTAAACCAGGTGTTTGTTATAACTAAATTATGTTCCGTGCAGAATTCTACCAGGCGGCTTCCTCTTTCATTCCTTTTGCCCAGACCATATTCACCCACTATCTTCCCTTCCCTTCCTTGTCCTACTACCGAATTCCAGTCTCCCATAACAATTACGTTTTCCTCTCCCTTAATTGTCTGAATAATTTCGTTTGGCTCCTCATATATTTCTTCGATCTCCTCATCATCAGCAGAGCTAGTTGGCATATAAACCTGTACTACTGTTGTCGGTGTTGGCTTCGTATCTATCTTGACAATGATAATGCGATCGCTGTGCTGGTCATAGTAGTTTACCCGCATTCCTATTTTCTTATTCATTATCAATCCTACTCCTGTGATACCCCCAACTGATTTTGTATTTATAATCCTGTACTCACCTGACCAGAAATCCTGTTCATCCTGCCACCGAACTTCACTAATCCCCACTATATCTAACTTCAACCTATCCATTTCCCTTTTTAAATTTTCTAATTTTCCTACTCGATTAAGGGATCTAACATTCCACGCTCCGACCCGTAGAATGCCAGTATTGTCTTTCCTGATGATCACATCCTCCTGAGTAGTCCCCGCCCGGAGATCCGAATGGGGGACTATTTTACCTCCGGAATATTTTACCCGAGAGGATGCCATCATCATATGTTCATACAGTAGAGCTGCATGTCCTCGGGAAAAATAACGGCTGTAGTTTCCCCTTGCTTTCAGCCGTTCGCAGTAGCTGTGTGGCAAAGGCACATTAGCTGATGTTACAAGGCCAGCTCAGTCAATCATCCAGACTGTTGCCCCTGTAACTACTGAAAAGGCTGCTGCCCCTCTTCAGGAACCACACGTTTGTCTGGCCTCTCCACAGATACCCCTCCGCTGTGGTTGCACCTACGGTACGGCTATCTGTATCGTTGAGGCACGCAAGCTCTAGTTATATTCATAACAAAATCCATTTTCTCTTGCAAAAAATTTTAAGATTATCTTGTTTCCAACAAGAAACTACTAGAGACATTTCATTCTAGAGATTATTACAGAAAAGTACATCCTAAGATAAAATGTTACATTTTTGCTCGTTTACCTAAAAACTGACAAAAATATATCTGAGCTATTGAAATAAAAGGTATATATCAATATTGTTATTACTGAATAAATCAATTTTTCTGTTGGAGTAAGAGATACTGCATAAGTATGAGAGTTTGCCAATTGTTTCCACAAAGTAGTTATAAAATGTTATTGTTATCAAAGAGGAAATTTACAAGAAAATCAGTTTTCGACATAGTCTCCTTGCATTTCAATGCTCTTGCTCTATCGTTGTAGACGCTTCATCATGCCATAATAAAAAAAAAAGTTCTCGGTTGAGCTGTGAGCCAAGAATTCATTGCTACTTATGCTGCTTCGCCTGAGGCAAATCGACAGCCCCTTAACGCCTGTTTGAGTGGACCAAATAGGTAATATCAACATCGACACTATTTGGTAGATGTTCCAGTACTTCAAATTTGAGTTTCTGGAACGTTTCAGCACTGTACGGCAGAATGTTGACAGCCATAGTAGTGCAACAACACACCTTTTGACAGCAATCCTCGGCGTTTGCTTTAAATTTCAGGTTTTAACCGTGTTGTAAGCATCTCACTGTAACGCACACTGTGTACTGTTGTGCCCCTTCCCCCATAATGTTCCAATACTTGACCATGTGTGTTCAAAAAAACCGCAAGCATCAGTGTTCCTGTAGCCGTTGGGTATTGAACTTTTTCTTGCACGTCGAATTTGGATGTTTCCATTCCATGCTCTGCCGTTACTCTCCGGCTCACAATAATAGATCTTTGTTTCGTAATCAGTAATGATCCTGTCTAAGACGTTGTCTCCTGTGTTACTGTAGTTATTCAAATCTTTTTTCGCAAATATTCAACTGCGTTTGTTTATGGAATTATGTGAGTCGTTTTGGGACTCATCTTGCGCAAACTCAAGTCTGTTGTGGGTAATTTCGTAAGCAGATCCGTGACTAATTTGCAGACGATTCTCCACTTTGTCAATTGTTGATCGTCATTTCATATGCACGCTCAATGGTTTCTTCATTTGTGGCGGTAAACGGTCGTCTGACTCCAACGTGCGTAATATTTGTGCGACCATTTCGGAATTTTTCAATCCATTTGTAGGTACTCCATTGTGGGAAAACACTGTTCCCATACTGTACCGAAAGTCTTCGATGAACTTCGGCACCCGATACGCCTTCCGACCACAAAAAATGATTCACTGAACTTTTCTTCTTATTTGGTGCAAACTGACAGCGGAGCAGCTATGACAAACAGCACGACAGTGATAATGAAACTAATCTAGCAGCTTGAAAATTGCAAAGTTGTAACAACAAATAAACAAATGCGTCATCCACGTACTAACAACATAAGCAAATACATAACTAAATTTGCGGATACTAATTGACGTACCCTCGTACTTATCATTGAATACCTCTGCTTTAAAAAGAACACCCTGTAATCCATCAGTACCTCATGTCTTTGGTTATGTGTAACACTTCACTTCTACCTCTTTTCTCCTCTATCCTCTCTGCTACCTGTAGAGAAGAGTTACTTCCGAAAGCTTGATACCATCTATTTCCGTCCTTTTTTGTGACTATAGGTGGTACTGAGTTAAGATAACTTCTTGCCAGCCTCTCTCTCTCTCTCTCCCTTTTGAATAACTTTTCGCATACCGTAGGAGAGTAATTTCACTTACATCCTTCGTTTACATTACTGCTTAGATGCCACCCTCTAGCACTCTACTTGCCCTGCCCACACCTTTTTCATTGGTAGTTACCAATAATATTAAATTACGTAATGAAGTAGTTAAATATTATCACAAATGTCTCGTTTTTTTCCTCATTGAAAAATAGTTGTCCTAGATAGAATACATCTGTAATGGGACTGTAATAGGAAGTTCTGGGTGCATATGTCTTCCATCAGGGCCTTATTCAATAATATGACTCCTTTGGTAAGCGGTTGGTATTGGAAGTGAACTAGTAAGTTTTAGAACACAACATTAGTATGGTTCAGAAGGCTCGTCACTATGATATCCCTCATTTCAAGGCATGAAGACAAAAAAATCAATGCTATTACATATGGTATTTAGATTAAAAGGAAACAGTTGTTCAACAAATGGTGTTTTTAAAACAACATAAAAATTGAATATGGTGACCAGTGACCTTAGTGGTAGGACAATAACTAATCACAGGAACAAGCATTAGAGGATGATTCATAGTGTTTCCTGTTATCAACACTGGTGGGAGAATGAAAAGCTGATGAGCCACATGTGTTTGTTGTGTTGAGTTGTTTAAGGACATAGTGATTTTGTTGAGGTTCAGTTTCAAAATAATAAATTGAAGAGTAGGCATAAATAAATTTTAAATTTGTTGCAAATTCGTTATACATGAATAGCCAATTAACGTTTTACATAAATATAAAGTGATTACAGTTCTGCTAAAGCAGAATTGCTTACCAGAGCTTTCTGAAATTCTTTCAGGAAAGAAGACGAAACAAACATTCCAGCATTCTTATCAAGAATAGCTGCCAGCATGCGTAATTTAGACTTTGGTATACCCTGGAGTATTAAAGCAACTGAAATCACTTGACGAAAGTAAGTCTACCCATCCACAGTGTGTGCAAATTGCGTTCCTGTCAGAGTACGCTGATGAAATATTCCCATACTTAAGTATGTACCACCGCTCATTCAGCGAAAAATCCATACCAAACGCCTGGAAAGTTCACAGGTCACTCAAATATTAAAGAATTAAATTGGAATAATCCACAAAATTGTGGTCCGACATCGTTAACGCCGGGTTGCAGCAGGATTTTAGATTTCCTCAAATATTATAAACTATCTATTGTCCCATAGTCAGTACAGATTCATGAAGTATCGTTCTTGTGGATCACATGGTGTGATAACTGCTGTTGACAAGGGGTGTCTATTGGATTCAGTATTTCTAGATATCCGGAAGGCTATTGACATTGCACATCACAAGCGTCTTCTATTCAAATTGTGTGATTATGGAATATCGCCACATTTGTGCACCCTGATTCGTGATTTCCTGTCACAAAGGAAGCAGTTAGACTGTTTGCAGATGATGATGTCATTTATTGGTTAGTGAAGTCACTGGAAAATCAAAAGCATTTATAAAATGATCTAGATATGTGCAACCTGTAATTTTGGCAGTTGACCCTGACAATGATAAGTGTGAAATTATTCATATGACCCCTAGAAGACATTCGTTAAACTTCATTTAAATGATAAATCTGGCCAATCTACAGGTCGTCAGTTCAGCAGAGTATGAAGGAATAACAAACTATTACAAACAGCTTAAATTGGAAGGAATATACAGAAAATATAGTATGGAAGGCGAACCAAAGGCTACATTTCATAGGCAGAACACTTAGAAGATACAACAGTTCTACTAAAGAAACTGCCTACATTACAATTGTGCGACTTGTTTTGGAGTATTTCTGCGCATTGTGGGATCCACACCAAGTGGGACTGATGTATAGAAAGTTCACAAATGGCAGCTTACTGTGTGTTATCTCGATATATGGGTAAGAGTGTTACAGCAATGATGCACAAGTTGGGGGGGGGGGGGGATCATTAATAGCAGGGCGTTAGTCATTGCTCCGAGATCTATTTGCGAAATTCTTTCCCCAGCTTTCTCTTCCGAATGCGAATTTATCTTGTTAGCACCCACCTAGATAGGGAGACGTAATAATCATAAAAAAATAAGAGAAATCAGGTGAAAACAGAAAGATTTAGGTGTTCAATTTCCTGCAAACTATTAGAGAATGTAACTGTAGCCTACAGAAATATCATAAAAGTAGCTCTGCCATGCACTTCAATGTGACTTACAGAGTATTTCTGTAAATGATGTAGATAAATGAAACTATCAAATTTGATTTCATTATTTTATTATTGCTTGAAATACCCACTGATATCAGGTAATTACAAACAGAAGATCAAACTATTTCATTGTTCCAAAGTTTTGATATTTTATGTACCATGTGCTTAAAGACATAATTCCATATTGCAATTAGGAGAATACTACAGAGTCAGGAATATAATATGAATCTTGTTTTTCAAATTATGAATGCTTTTACAGTAAGATGGAGGCAGCCAATCTGCTTTGTTAACACTGTGATTGGTACTGTAGGGGCATCAGAAAAGACCCAAAGAAGAGCATACACTGACAGTGACAGGTTTGGTGACAGACAATGCAATAGATTCAATATGCATCTGGTTTGAGTCATTGTTAAAATTCCAAGAACATCCATTCTTGGAACAGTGGATGAATATAAAGCTTTATTTTAAGCATCTTTACAAAAAGTTTATAAAGATAAAATTATAGAGTTTGATTTTACACCAAGGTTTACAACAAATTGGTCCTCCTTCAAACTTTTGACAACTAAACAAGAAAACGGGCAGTGATAGGGAAACACAGAGTGTTAACCACATGCCATTAGGTGGCTTCTCAAAGTACATAAACTCGAATGGAAAATATTTTAAGAAGCAACCAGGTTAATAAATGATTTCAGCTTTAATTGTTCTTTTAAAACCTAAGAGTCCACTTTCATAAATGCATCAGAGTATCATCACTGCCAGCTTTGCTCACCATATGAACCAGTCACTGACTTCCACACTACCTGTTAACAAACTTCATTTGTAATGTTCGGGTACAACCTGCACATGCGCCTTAGGCTCACCAGTGCCACTAAAGGCAGTGGACAATGGGTTTATTTTAAAATAGAACCAATGTTCGCAGTTATGGAAGTCCTACCCCTGGCATTTGTAATCTCTGAGACACTTGTGATATTCCCAATTGACACAAAGTTGTTTGAGGAGATTCTTATCTTACTATGACCAAGTTAAAAGCTGGAGCGATGTAATATTCCAATAATGTTGTGATCGAATTTGTGTGTGAGTAGTATTATCTTCATCAGCACCATTCCTAGGGTATGTGTCAAACAAATTATATGAGGAACACTATTGATCATCTACTGGGAATAAATCCCCTTTATGTCTGGCAGAAGTAACAGTTATATTCACTGTTCAGTACACCTGTTCTGTAATTGCACTTTCATATGGAAGTCATTTGGATTGTGTGGTGTGTAATATAACTTTTAAAATTGCATAACCTTAATTAGTTACTAGATTTGCATTTCATATTTTCAAATATATTCACATATTGTGATACTCATGGATAATGATGAATAAGAATTTCAGGTATCGATAAATTCCTCGTTTTTCTGAAATAGGTTTGTTGATGTTTAATAAGTATGTATTTTATAGGTATGAGACTACATTCAATTTCGAGTCTAATTTACCCCTTACAGGCTCTCATGTGTTCCTCTTTTCAGTTTCTTTCACATTTTAATCAGAAAATTCAGTACCAATTCCAATGCATTGAAAAGGTCTAATTGAAGTTAAAATACATGTAATGGAAAAATTCATCAATTTGTTCAATACAAAAAATTTAAATTCTTCGTAATAGGCATCCAACATGCCCTATAAATCCTATCCTGCAAAAATCATGATCCAGGTACTAAACGAATATTAAAGACTTTTAGTATCAATACTTTCTGTGGTGTTACTGTGCCTCATACTCAGCCTTGTTCTTAATTGAAAGCAGGAAAATTTTATCTGTTTACAGATATATGGCAGCTGCAAAGCATATTGGTAAAGTTTTAGTGGCTGTACGAGAGGAAGAAAAGGAAAAACTTCTTATTCCATCAATTCCTGAAATAGATGCTGAACCTCGCTTTTATTGCAAACCTGATCTCACATACATCATAGTTGGTAAATAAAAGCCTTACTTATTACTTTTTGAGGGAAAATGTTGGATTTACTTTATCTACTTAGCAACTGGTGTAGTTAATAAGAACTGTAAATGTAGAAAACATTTATAGTAAAAGCACATTATCCCTTGCATTGGATGGGACAATAATGTTGACCAATAGAATAATTAAAAAAGGTTCTTATTGAAGATAAATAATTTCCAAAATTTCGATATGTACAGATATATATAGCTATAGATATATTCATAATGCTAAATTGAACTATTCTTCAAAATTTGAATGTATTAGTAGGTAAAACCAAATCACTGGCTATAATGATGACAGTTGATGCATTTCCTTATCTGTAATTGAATAAATACAACGAACTAGGAAAAGAGAGAGGGGCAAGCAGGAAGCTCTTGGTTCTAGTAGTGAGTGGTAAGGAATACAGATAAAGTAACTGGCCTACAAAGTAAATCTTTCACATTAAATCTACTTTTATGATATTTCTGTAGGCTACAGCAAAACATGAAATGCACCAAACATCAAATAGATCAGGAAGATTTTAAACACAATGTGATATTTTATAAGTACACATGCTAGGTCTATACCAAAAACTAAAATTATGATTATTATGCCCAAGCACTATCACTACTGTGATATGGGATAACAATCTGGGGAAATTAGCATGTAAGCAAAAAATGTTTCATATAATCATCTGAAAAGGCATCGCCCAGCAACTCTTGCAGACCATCTGCTAAAACATTGGAAAGACTACTAATTACAGGCAATGGTCCTTTTCTCAGTGTAGAGGCACTACTAGGTCTGTACTCCTACAGTAATCAGTTTACGTGCTTGAGTAACGTGGACATGGTAAAGTTGAGAATTTCTTTCTGACGGCAGACATACAGACGTAATAGAGCAAGTGTGGTGATTGTGCCCCCCACCCCTCCCCCCATGAAGTGGTGGTCAGCACAATTGCCTAGAAAGCAGAAGACCTGGCTGGGTACATATTTTCAGCTTTATCCACTTCATAGCTAATGCCAAATATTCCATGAATATGAATGGATAATAACTGCAGGTTCAAAAGCGGCTTCAGTTCTTTTGGACATGTCCGAAGGAAAAGACACCGCATACATAAGGCAAACATGTCTTTTCAGCATATGTAGATTTGGAGAAAGCTTTTAACATTGTTGATTGCAATACGTTTATTTAAATTGTGGAGTTAGCAGGAGTTAAATATATGGGGCTGGAATTTTAGACAATTTTTACATAAATCATAAGAGTTTAAGGGCATGAGAAGGACACAATGGATGGGAAATAAGTGAAAAAAGGTTCTAATTGTACCAAATTTTATCGAGGCTCTACATTGAGCAAACTGTGTAGGAGAAATTTGGAGAAGGAATCAGCTCAGTGAGAAGAAATAAAAACTTTGTAGTATATCAGGTACAATGTAAATCAGTCAGAGACAGCGACGGACCTGGAAAAGCAACTGAATGGAATGTCTTCATAGGAGGGTCGTACGAAAGGGACAATGAGATATTAATTTTGTAAGGTAAGGGATGCACATTGTTCTTAAATGTTGAAATATTTGTAAAACTTGGTTAGTAGTCCCTAGCTTATAAACTACGTAAATTAACCTAAGGACATCACATACATCCATGCCCTAGGGAGGACTCGAACCAACTACTGCGAATGGCCACGCATACCGCAACACAGCGTGTTATGCGCATGGCTATTCTGCCACGGCTGTTGTTCTTATATGGAGATGAAGAGCCTTGCACAGGATAGAGTAGCGTGTAGAGCAGTATCCTACTAATCTTTGCACTGCATCTGCAAAAGCCGGCCAGAAGTTACTTCTAGTAATGGATTAGTTTCATTGTAATTAGTCACCTATATACAAGTTAGTAATCAGTATAATTATAAAACAATCAATATCCTCTGTTGACTGCCGACACTATTGGTAAAAACGTCTCCACATTTGAGAATCTTTGACAGTTTTTGTACTGTGTCGTGGTGTGATTAACTCAGTTGGTGTTAGACTGTTGTATCTATCCGTTTGGTTTGTAATGAAGTTATTATTTTCATTGGAAGCTCATATCTTATTATCGATATCAAGCTAAATAACCACACTGGTGGCCCCAATAAGTCGCAATGTCTCTTTTATAATGCAAGTTTTTGTTTGTTATACAGTGTTTCCATCGTAACATTTCTGAGTATTGTAAACTATGTGGCCAACTACGCCGCAAATGATTGCCTCGGCGAAACGTTTAGTGAGTGCTCGTACATAACCATTACCTTCGAACAGTCGTTTCAGTGTGCCGCAAGCACAGTTTCATAGTTCAGTCGGCGCCAAAACGATATAACCTGACACGGTTGTCAAAACGACTAGGAACGTTCATGAAGGGTCTTGTCTGTAAGCCATATTCCCAATAGAATGAGAAAATAGTAATATCATGTGAGTTGCTCTAATGAGAGGACTGAGCAATATATTTTCTACGACGACGAAATCTGATTGTAGATGAAATTTTAACTGCAGCTCTGTGGGAAAGGAAAACACTTAATATGATATTTATGATTGGTATCTGCTGCAGTGAACATAATATTAGGAGTGGAATTCTTATACAAATATTACTTTAACAGCATGGTAAGATTGTTATTGTTGTTGTTGTTGAGTGTTTAAAGGGGATTCAATGGCTTGGTTATCAGTCCCCTGTTCCTAGCTAAGAGTTTACATCTTACAACTTTCCATTATGTCGCATAGTACTCCACGTCCAGTATACTCCAGGTACAGAGTGAAAGTCCATGGTAAACTGACAACGTATAACAAAGAACATGACAGGAGTTGACCAAATAGAAAGAAAACTAAAATAGGACAGTAGAAGAGTGTGGCTGGCTGATCACAAAACTAATACAGTATGAGCCAGCCACTTTTCACACATTAAAATCCTTAACTGAAAACCTGTAAAAGGACAAGGGCCTATTGTTCTGGAGAGGTGGGAGCCCGAGAAGGCGGGCAAATAGGCCCCACCACTAAATAGATCAAAATAAAAGCCAGTTGCGTGAATAAAACCTAAAACGCGGTCAACCATATAGGCATCGTCAGATAAAATCAATGGAAGTTCAGAAGGCAGGGTAAAAGACTGCCTCAAGTCGTATAAAAGTGAGCAGTCCACCAGAATGTGGACCGCAGTCAGTAGTGCACCACAACGGCAAGTTGGCGGGTCCTCTCGACGTAGAAGGTGGTCGTGTGTCAACCACGTATGGCCAATATGTAGTCTGCAGAGGTCTACAGACTCCCTACGAGAGGCTCGCAGGGAGGATCTCCACACGACTGTGGTGGACTTGACTATGCTCAGGAAGTCACTACAGATAACTACAGACTCCCAGGGCAGTAGCGGAAATATGTAAGAGTGCGAGAGATGGCCAACAGCTCAGCTGTGAAAACATTAGTCCCACAGAGTAAGGAATGCTACTCAACGTGGTCACCATGAACATAAGCGTACCCAGCACGACCGTCCACGAGGGAGCCATCCGTGTATACTACTTCTGCACCACGGAAGGAATCAATGAGTGCCTGAAATTGGCGACAAAGGACCATTGAAAAAATTGAGGCTTTCGAGTCACTGGACAAGTCTAATCGAAGCTGTAGGCGAGGTACAACCATGGAGGTGTATGAGAAAGGTAACGGAATGTATTAGGGATAGGAAGGGATGCGAGGGATGAAAGAAGGGAACGAACACGAACTGCAATCAGGAGACCCGACCGTGGACGTCGTCGTGGGGAAGGGAGGACGGCAGCTGGGAATAGAAGCCTGTGATTTGGGTGGTTGGGTGAGGCATGAATACGGGCAACATATGAAGCTATTAACTGCTGCCGGCGGATTCGGAGGGGCCGAACCCCAGCTTCAGCTAGGAAACTTGTCACGGGACTTCTGTGGTAGGCACCCGTCGCTAAATGTACGCCACTATGGTGTATTGGGTCCTAGACAAGCAGTGCAGAAGGGGCTGCAGAATCGTATACCAGGCTGCCATAATCCAGACGGAATTTGATAAGAGCCCTATACAGTTGCAGGAGAAATGTATGGGCTGCTTCCGAAGTGGTATGGCTTAGGTAGCAAAGAATGTTGAGGTGGCGCCAATACTTCTTCCACAGCTGATGAAGGCGTCGGGCCCACGTGAGCCATCCATTGAACTGCATACCTTAGAAACGGTGCGTCTGTAGAACACAAAGCAAATCCTGACTCAAATACAGCTCAGGGTCAGCCTGCACTGCACGACAGGGACAGAAGTTGCGTGCCCCGGGTTTTGGCGGCGGAGAACTGGAACCCATGGGTCATGGCCCAGTAGTCAGCTTTTGTGATGGCCTCCTGCAGACGCCTTTCAGCTACACCCATGCCATGAGAACTGAAATATAGGCAGAAGTCATTGGCATAGAGTGAGGAAGATACAGATGTCCCCACTGCCACAGCAAGGCCGTCAATAGCGATCAAAAAGAGAGGAACACTTAGAACAAAGCCCTGTGGGACTCCATTCTCCTGTATATGGAGTGAGGTAAGAGAGGTACCGACTCGAACTCGGAGTGAGTGTAGCTAAAGGAAGTTCTGTATAAAAAGCGGGAGCAAGCCCCGCAAGCCCCAACCGTGCAGTGTAGCCGGAATTTGGTGGCGCCAGGATATGTCATAGGCCTTCCTGAGGTCGAAAAGACGGCAAGAAGGAGTTCACGCCTGATGAATGCCATACGCATGGCCAACTGCAGAGCCACCAGGTTATGTGGAGTGGAACGACCTTGACAGAAGGCCCCCTGTTGTGGGGACAACAGACCCCGATGTTCAAGTATCCACATGAGCCGCTGACTCACCATACATTCTAAGAGCTAGCAAAGGACGTTAGTGAGACTGATCGAGCGGTATCTATCAACCACCTGTGGATCAGCACCAGATTTCATCGGGGGAATAATGATGCTTTCCCGCCATTGTGATGGGAAAGTCCCATGGTTGAACAGGGAGAGAAGCTGGTGTTGGGACTCTGCTGAAAGGTGGTGAAGGAACCGGCTGTGGATCCTGTCTGGTCCCGGGGAGGTATCGGGGCATGCAGCAAGTGCAGTTTGGAATTCCCACTGACTGAATGGCGCATTGTACGCCTCAACATGGCGGGTATGGAATGACACATGCCGCCGTTCAACCCATACTTTCAGTGCACGTAAGGCCGCACTGTAAGCTGCAGTTGCGGAGTTGTAAGCGTAATGGTCCGCCATGTGTTTTGCGATAGCAGTGGGGTCTGTGCAGACAGTGCCCTGAATGTTTAAGCTGGAAACTGTTGCTGGTGAATGGTGTCCAAAATGGCGCCGAACCTGAAACCACACCTGAGTTGAGGATGTGCGAGGGCCAATGTTGGCAAAATACTGCTCCCAACAGTTCTGCTTACTCTGTCAGATGAGCTGTCGAGTTCAGGCCCGAGGCCATTTGGAGGCGATCAGGTTTTCCATGGTGGGATGATGGCGGTGGTGCTGGAGCGCCCGTCGACGATCCCGGATGGCTGCAGTGATTTCTGGCAACCACCAGGGCACGGCCCTACGCCGAGGGGAACCAGAAGTGGTGGGAATAGTTGCCTCAGCGGCTGATACTATGGAACTGGTGACCTGGTGAACCGCCATGTCCACATAAGCTGGCAGTGAAACAGGAACAACAAGGGCTGACGCATAACGTTACCAATAAGCTCTACAGAGAGACCATCAAGGCTGGTGGCCGGCAGGTGGAAAATGCAGCAGCTACACTAGGGAAGTGGTCGCTACCGCAAAGGTCATCATGAATCTTCCATCGGAAATGCGGGAGCAGGCTCGGGCTACAAACAGAAAGATCTATCGTTGAATGTATGCATCGTGCCACGCAAAAGTGGGTGGGGGCGCCAGTGTTTAAGAGGCAGACATCTTGCTGTGACAAAAGCGCCTCCACATCTCTACCATGGCCCGTCGTCTGTGTTCCACCCCACAATGGGTGGCGGGCATTAAAATCCCCCAACAGGAGGAATGGTGGGGGTAGTTGTGCTATCAACACAGTGATATCAGTGATAGAGACAGCTTCATGTGAGGTAAGGTAGATAGATCAGATGTTGAATTCCTGCATCGCCCGGATTCTAACAGCAGCTGCCTCCAGAGGCGTGTGGAGATGCACAGTATCACTGGAGACAGTTGCGAGAACGTAGATACGGACACCTCCTCAAGCTCTGTCATATGCCACCCGGTTCTTGCAGTATTCCCGATAGCCGCGAAGGGCTGGGGTCCGCTAGGCAGGAAACCACGATTCCTGCAACGCCAAACAAAGCACAGGGAAGCGGCACACCAAATGCTGCAATTCAGCTAGGCGGTTGAAAAAGCCACCACAGTTCCACTGAAGGAGGACATGGTCGCCGAACTGAAAAGCCATATTAAAGTTTTGAATCGGGTTCATCCATAGTTTCGTCTGCTGCCAACTGTTCAGAATCGCCAGTGTCAGCGATACTGGATTCTGGAGAATCCAGTATTGCGAGATCCTCAGCGGACGTGAGGATCCCAACCTCATCCTCTGAAGTATGAGGATGCCTGTGGCTTTCTAGCCACCAAAGTCTCCTTCTTCTTACTTTTCTTTTGCCATCCCTCTCGCTGGCCCTTCGGCTTAGAGGCCTGGGAGGGCTTCTGGGTAGTGGCATCAGGGTTGGAAGAAGAGCGAGAAGCCCTTCTACTAGCAGGTCGTGGACCCTTCAGCCATCGGCTGGGATCCCCACATTCACTGTGAGAAGCCTCGGAAGAGACTGCCCCCTGGGACCCCTTCCCACCAAGAGGAGCGGGAGGAGGATGTTCCTTCTCCGGCTGGGAGACAGGGATTGATGTCCCCAATGGAGAGGGGGTAATTGCTCCTGCAGGTGGTGTTGTGGGAACAACAGATGAAGAGATGCCACCACCCATCGAGGGGCAGTAGAACATTGTTGGCCCATAGGGCCCATGGACGGAGAGAACACTGGATCTATTGATCACAGTAAAACTGGTTCCGCTGTGACTGCGGTAAAAGATGTTGTCATCTTTACAAGATGGAGCCATTCATACTTTTTACGCGCCTCTGAATATGTCAAATGGTCCAGGGTTTTTATCTTCATGATTTTTCTCTCGTGATGTAAAACGCCACGGTTTGGCAAGCATGGCGGATGGTGTTGCCCACAATTCATGAAAACTGGAGGTGGAGTACATGCGGCGTCTGGGTGCGATAGTCACCCACATTCCCTGCTGTTAGGGTTGGAAGTGTATCAGGAGGACATGTGCCCAAACTTCCAGTACCTGAAACACCGCATAGGGGGAGGGACATAGGGTTTTACGTCACACCGGCATATCATTACCTTGACCTTCTCAGGCAGTGTATCGCCTTCGAAGGCCAAGATAAAAGCACCGGTGGCTACCTTCTGATCCTAAGGTCCCCTGTACACACGCCGAACGAAGTGAACCCCCCGACGTTCCATGTTTCCTCTCAACTCTTCATCGGTATGAGAGAGGAGATCTCTATGGTAGATTAAACCCTGGACCATGTTGAGTGACTTATGGGGCGTGATACTGACTGGAACGTCACCCAGCTTGTCGCAGGCAAGTAATGCTCTCGACTGTGCTGGGGACGCCGTCTGTATCAGCTCAGCTCCACTGCATATATTCGAAAAAGATTCTACTTCGCCAAACTTATCCTCCAGCTGTTCAACAAAAAACTGCGACTTAGTGGTCATGAAAGATTCACCATCTAAACGCGCACAAACAAGGTATTGTGGCGAATATAGCTCTGATCTATTACAGGCCCTTCGTCCCTCCCATGGGGTGGCTAGGGAAGGAAATGTCTAAGGGTCATAGGTTGACGCACTGAATTCCGTTTTGCCACGCTGAGAAACGCCGTTTTCGCGACCGGCCACGCTTTTATTTACTCGTTTCATTCTGGTCCCACGAGCAGCTAGGGAACTAAAGGTCCACCCAGGCAGAGCCCCTTTTGCCTGGGTAAGCCTTATACAACTGAGGTGCGGCAGGTACCTCAGAGGTTGCTCGCTAGCGACTGTTCAACCTCAACAGCCATGCATCTCCTCGGCACGTAGCACACCTTGAGATTGAGGGTTTCTTTATATATATATATATATATATATATATATATATATATATATATATATATATATATATAGACGTTTGTACCGTCCTCGCGACCCGGGCGATTAAGCCAAGATCCCCGGGCTCTGAAAGTACAACGTTCCACCGTCGCGCCGAACTATGGTCGTTGAAACACGCACAGAGCTTAATGTGTAGCGAACTGTTGGCGCGCCACAGCCCACAGCTCAGGACGCCGGGTTCGCCAAGCCCGTACTCAGCAAATTAATACTGAGCCCCTGAGGCGGCATAGTAAGAGAGAGAGTAGTGGAATTTGATGCAGGAGGATACAGGAAAAGATTATACATAGTTTAAATGGAATCAAAAAGGGGAGAGCCAAAGGCTCACTTACAAAAGGATGAGGAATGGCCTAAAAAGGGAGGTATAGCAAGCTAATATGTGAATGAATAAATAAAACAAGTTATTTATATGTGGATAGAAGAAGGGAACTGACAGACGTATTTATAAATATTAAAATTTATTTTAAGACCAACGAGGGAGAATTATTGATTATGAATACAACATGTGAGTAATTTAAAATGGGCTGATTAGAGCAAAGTCATTGTTACTGCAGTAACTTAAATACACTTTATATTGGGTTATTATGATAAATCAGCACATGCGAGCAATTAGGCCTAAAATCAACAAAATTTAGAGTGCTTTTCATGAAAAAGAATAAAAGCAGTCATGGGGTACGCTGTAATTACCTTGTTACATGGTAACAGGAACAATCAGGCAACATAAGTTAAAGTGACTGTGCCAAAAAGTGAACAAAACACGGCTGTAACACTATTTTGCATATTTTCAAGTTTACTGCGACAATACGCAAAGAAAAGTAAAACCTTTAATTCTGAGCCTGAAGAACAAGCTAATTAAGTTATTCAGACACTTGCCAGCATTAAATTAAGCACTACTATTATATAAATTACTTATCTCTACGATAGCACAAAACCCCTGCGTCTTCGTTTGCGCAGGGCTAATAAATAGGTCCCAGAAAATCAGTTTGAAGTCTTTCTCAGCATATAAGAATTCCATACGGTTCTGTCCAAACGACTATGAAGGTTATTTAAGTTACAGTCCTATGAAACAAATTCTATGGAAGATCTTAAACCGGACAATCCTCCAAAAATCTTTAGTCTTGTGAATGGATTTTAAAGTGTGTGCAGAACAGAGAAACTTTCTTTCAGATGAATAATGGTTCCACCTACGTGCGTACGTTAACTCTCCAAAATAACCTTTACTGTAACTGTTGAAAGCCAGCTTAATGCACGAAGAAACTCTCCATGAGCAAAAAATAGGTGTATGGTGTGGTGTTAGAGGTGAGAAAATAATAAGATATTTATTCCAAGGAAACAAGAGTGAGAGGTAAGTGGGAAAAATTTCGCTGCCCTGTTTTGACAGATAGAACGTACTTCCGCAATATTTTAACAGGACCTTGTGACTGCACATACAGCCAAGTTATCAATACAGAAATTTCAGGACATCTTCACAGACAGGGTTTTCACTACCAACATATGGTACCATTATCCCTTTGATTTCATAGTGTGTGACTGTTATCTCTGTGGAGCATTAAAAGAGAAAGTATAAAGACCAAATCCATACACTTTAGATGAGCTATAAACTAACGTTAATCATTACGTTACTGCCATCTGCCATAGGGAACTTCAGAGGGTAATCAACAACTTCCTGAGCAGATGTTGGAAAAGCCTTAACAGCATAGATAGGCAGTTCCAGAATCTCCTCATGTAGTGCACATGAGTACCTCACTTTTTGTATAAGTGTTTATGTTATGTATGATTAGACAGCAAACCACGCAACAGTTTGTGTGGACGTCCTGCCGCCCACTTACCGACCACCACAACAGGCACTGCTTGTCGACTGCACACAGTGTAGGTGGTTGCGTTAACAACTGATCAACCTGTAACTTTTTATATTGGGATGAAATTCTCGGGCCTGGGAATATCTACGACGAAATATTTACAGTTATAATCCTTAACTAAGAACATCTTCCAAGTGGGTAAAGTCACGAATACCACACTGTTTGATACAGTTATGGATGATTGAATCAAGATTCCAATTCTTATTGCATAATTTAGTTTATATCTCATGTACCAGACAATTTATGTATCTTAAAGGAACAAAACAAGAACTCATTAATGCTACACACACTGTTATATATTATTTCTTTAGGAGGGCTTGGTGGTTTTGGTTTGGAGTTAGCTGACTGGCTTATACTCAGGAGAGCCCAAAAGCTTATACTTGTATCGAGGAGAGGTATTAGCAACGGATACCAAGAGTCAAGAATCAGATTATGGACGAGCTACGGTGTGAAAGTGATTGTGTCCACAGACGATGTTACTACACAAGAAGGATGTTCCAATCTGTTGGTGGAAGCAAACAAATTAGGGCCAGTTGGAGGCATTTTCAACCTGGCAGTGGTAAGTTGACACTAAATTTATTAAAGCAGAAAATGTTTAATTTCAAATGATTAAATATTATAAACTTTCAACTTTATTGATAGATCACGATATATAATATTTAGCACACCAAACTATTATAATGTAATGTAATGCTATGGTGGGTAAAACAGTGGAAATATGTTGGAGGCTTTTCAAATTGTACACGTTATTAGAGTAACGGTTCCTCTACACAATGGCACTTTTCTACATAGTTTACACTACAGGCGATACATTTTCGCCTGAATCCTCCTCGGAAAGTTTTAAGTTTAGACTGTAGAACCCACTGCTCTCCTTTTACCGTCACCTCATATGTCTCCTGAAAGCGACACTGTAACTGTTCTTACAATACAACCGTTTTCTTGAATATCAAAGACGATGGCTTCCTTGTCATCGGAAAACTGTGATGCCATGAGTTTCCTTGCTGATCACTACTCTTAGGACGTTTTAGCTCTTGGAGAAGAGCGTTCTTCATTTCCACATCATAAGCACATTACCATGTTGCATTCCCTGTCACCAGACAGGAGAAAAATATGTTTTCGCCAGCTTCAGATCTTTCAAGCAACTCATGGCAGACTGCTTTCCTTCTGTGTTTCAAATCACATGTCTGGTCCATCAGTACATACTTCAGACACACTTTCTGATACCTTAAGTCTTTCACCATCTCCTTTACGTCATTGAGGCCACAGTCCATTTCCGCATCAAGCTCATGAACTATGATTCGTCTGAGTGCACAAATAAATTTATCCAGTCGTAGGCGTTGACGTCAGTAGTCTCAGAGCGTTCCAACTATGTAATTTATCTTTACTGGTGGTTTCTGCTTCTTTAAACTTCTTTATCCATCTCTGCAAATTGCTCTTGCCATTTGTGCTGTCTCCACAGATATTTTTCAGGCTGTTGTGGATGTCAGAAAAGCCGCACTTTTTAAGCATTGAATGAGTGCAGGTTGCTTTATCTTCGATCCATGTCCCTGACTACTGAAAAAAAGGAATTAGAGAACGAAAGTAACAAAGAGAGGTACTCTACTGATATGTGAAATTTTAGATACATACGTCTGTACACACGCCCACCGATACGTTACTTTAGGATATGACCTTGCAGTATAATGTTAAATCTGAGATTAGTTATGATTTTGTCTCAACACATCTATAGTTAAAATAGTAAAAACGTGATTACCAGTCTTCAGAAATATCAGGGAAAGAAATAGTTTTTGTTGATGCTGTGGTCTTCAGTCCAAAGACAGCTCTCAACCCTACTCTAGTCTGAGCAAGCCTTTCTATGAACGGCAACATACATCCATTTGAATTTGTTTACTATATTCATCTCTTGGTCTCCCTCTGCGATTTTTACCCCACACACTGCCCTGCAATGCTAAATTCACAATTCCTTGATGTCTAAGAATGTTTTTGTGTCTCGTTTCCACCGGTTGTCCTGGGTGTCGGTGGCTGAGTAGAGAGAGAGACCGACACAGGGAAATAGCATGCACGCGTGTGCAGGTACAGAGTCTGAGGTGACCAGCCAGAGAAACAGAAGAAACCAGAAACACTAAGCTAGATTAGAACAAGATATGTATTTCGTATCAATATGATAATACTTAACTTATACACGTTTCATGACTGCAGAATGCTGATACATAGTTGAACTAGGGAAAGGCCTGCCTACTGAGGTGAGTCCTAGTGCCTGTCTTATAGCCAAGTGGCCGATGCAGTTCAGTCATGGCGACGAGTGGGATTCCAGCAGAGGGCGCTCATGGCCGGCGTCATAAGAACGCCACGCCGTGCTTGCATGGCAGCGCGCGGCAAAAGTATGTGGTGCGCACTTCAGACTTGTGGGACACCACAAATGTGCCCTACCAATCGATCCCTTCTTTTAGTTAAGGTATGCCAGAAATTCCTTTTCTCCCCAATATTGTTCAGTACCTCCTCATTAGTTACCTGATGTACCCACCTAATCTTCAGTAATCTTCTACAGCACCACATTTCAAATGCCTCTATCCTCTTCCTGTCCGCAAAATTTATCGTCCATGTTTCACTCCCATAATCCTTAACTTCATATTCGATGTTAACAAATTTATCTTTTTCAAAAATACTTTTCTTCCCTTTGCCATTCTGCATTTTATTTCCTCTGTACTATAACAAAACTCATTTACCACCTTTATTGATCTGTTACCTAATTCAACTCCTAATTTTCTAAGACTGCATTCAATTATCCTTGTTTGGCTCTTGTTAATGTTCATCTTATAAGCTCCTTCCAACACACTGTCTATTCCGTTAAATTGCTCCTATCTGTCCTGTCTGACAGAATTAAGTTATCAGCAAAACGCAAGATTTTTATTTCTTCGCCCTGTACTTTAATTTGTTCTCCAAATTTCTCCTTGCTTTCTTTTATAGCTTGCTCAATGTACAAATTGAATAACATTGGGGAAAGGCTACACCCTGTCTTACACCCTTCCCAACCTTTGCATCCCTTTCATGCCCTTCAACTCTGATAACTGCTGTCTGGTTTTTGTACTAGTTGTAAATAACCTTTCGTACCATATATTTTACTCCTGCTGATTTAAGAATTTGAAAGAGTGTACTCCAACCAACGCTGTCGAAAGCTTTCTCGAAATGTACAAAAGCTAGAAATGTAGGTTTTCCTTTCCTTAATCTATCTTCTAAGATAAGTCGTAAAGTGAGGAATGCCTCCCGTGCTCCTACATTTTTCCTGAATCCAAACTGGTCTTCCCCAAGGTCAGCTTCTACCAGCTTTCCCACCCTTCTGTAAATAATTCGTATTAAAATTTGCAACCATGACTTATTAAACTGATGGTTATGTAATTTTCACACCTGTCTGCACCTGCGTTCTTTGGAATGCAGATTATTACATTTTTCTTAAAGTCTGTGGGTATTTTCCCTGTCTCATACATTTTACGCACCAGGTGAAATAGTTTTGTCATGGCTGGCTCTCCCAGAGACTTCAGTACTTCTGAAGGAACGTCGTCCACTCCAGGGGCCTTGTTTCGACTGATATCTTTCAGTGCTCTGTCAAATTCTCCTCTCAGTATAGCACCTCCTACTTCATCTGCATCCTCTTCCCTTCCTACAATATTGTCCCTCAGTTCATTTCTTTTGTAGAGCCCCTCTATATACTCTTTCCCTCTTTCAGCTTTCCCTTCTTTGCTGAGATCTGGTTTTCCATCTGAGTTCTTTATATTCATACAGCTGCATTCCTATCTCCAAATGTTTTTTATTGATTAATTTTCCTGTAGGCGGTATATATTTTCCCCTATTTATACATTTTTCTACAGACTTGTTGTTGTTGTTATTAGTTGGGGGTTTTAGGGGGACAAATCTACAGACTTGCATTTGCCTTCTAGCCACTCCTGCTTAGCTATTTTACATTTCGTGTAAATCTCATTTCTTAGTCGTCTGTACTCCATTTTGCCTCTTTCATTTACTGCATTTTTATATTTTCTCCTTTCATCAATTAAATTTAGTATTTCCTGTGATATTCAAGGATTTTTTGTAGATCTTGCTTTTCTATCTATTTTGTCCTCTGCTGGCTTCAGTATTTCATCTCTCACTGCTACCAATTGTTCTTCTAAAACTAAACTGAATTCCGCCCTGAGACTGCGAGGGTCCAAGGGGTACCGACCGGCCGCCATGTCATCCTCAGCTTGCAGGCATCACTGGATGCAGTATGGAGGGGGCGTCGTCAGCTCCCCGCACTCCCGGCCGTTGCGTCGGTTTTTCAGACCGGAGCCGCTACTTCTCTATCAAGTAGCTCATCAGCTTTGCCTCACAAAGGCTGAGTGAACCCCGCCCGCCAACAGCATTCGGCAGACCCAGACGGAAACCTATACAAGTGCTAGCCGAGCCGGACAGTGCTTAACTTCAGTGATCTGACGGGAACTGGTGCATTCACTGCGGTACGGCGGTTGGCACCAATTGTTCATCTACTGTTTTATTTCCCACCGTATCTGTCAATTGTTGCCTAAGGCTCCCTCTGAAATTCTGAAGAACTTCAGGTTACTTCAATTTATCCACGTCCTATCTCCTTATTTTCCTACCTTTTCCTACTACCGAATTCCAGTCTCCCATCACAATTAAGTTTTCCTCTCTCCCAATTGTCTGAATAATTTCCTTTATCTCCTCATACATTTGTTTGATCTTCTCGTCATTGACAGAGCTAGTGGGCATATAAACGTGTACTACTGTGGTCAGTGGTGGTTTTGAACCTATCTTGACTATGATCATCTGATCACAGTGTTTCTCACAGTAGTTTATCCGCATTCCTATTTTCTTATTCATTATCAGACTTACTCCTGTAATACCCCCAACTGGTTTTGTATTTATAATCCTGTACTCGCCTAAGCAGAAATCCTATTCCTCTTTCCACTGAACTTCACTAATCCCCACTGTTCTTACGACATTGGCCACGAGCGCCCTCTGCTGCAACTCCGCTCATGGCCACGACTGCTGCATCGTTCACTTGGGACTGAGATAGGAACCAGTTAACACTTGGGAATCAGATAGGCACCAATTAAGACTTGGCTATCGGATAGGCACTAAGAATCATCAATAGGCAGGCCTCTATCCAATCTATGCATCAGCATTCTGGAGTCAAGAACTATGTAAAAATTAAGTATTACTAAGTCTCTATGAAATATATATCTCGTTCTAATTTACTCTAGTGTTTCTAGTTTCTGCTGACCCACTGGCTGGTCACCTCCGTACCTGCATGCACGTGCATCCTTTATTCCTGTGTCGGTCTCTTTCTACTCGGCCACCGACACCTACGACAACCGGCAGACGAGACACAAAAGTGGTGACAAGGCTGGGACACAAAACCTACCTGGTTAAGTGATCTAACATTCTATGCTTCGATCTGTAGAATTCCAGTGTTGTCCTGAGTAGTCCCCACCAAGAGATCCGAATGGAGGACTATTTTACCCCCAGAATATTTTACTCGAGAGAATGCCATTATCATATATCCATACAGTAGAGCTGCATGTCCTCGGGAAAAGTAAAGGCTGTAGTTTCCCCTTGCTTTCAGCCATTCGTAGTAGCTGTGTGGCAAGGCCATATTAGCTCATGTTAAAAGCCCAGCTCAGTGAATCACCCAGGCTGTTGCTCCTATAACTACTGAAAAGGCTGCTGCCCCTCTTCAGGAATCACATGTTTGCCTGGCCTCTCTGCAGATACATGTCGGTTCTGGTTGTGCCTATGGTATGGCTATTTTTATCGTTGACACAGGCAAGCCACCCCACTTTGGCAATGTTTGTTGTTCATAGGGCTGGGAAATAGTTGTGCCTCATGAAATTGTTTATGGCAGTGGATCACAAGTGATAATAATATTTGCAGTATTTATCACATGTAAACTACATTAACTGTAATAGTGGCAAATATGTTGTAATCTCTATGTTTACAGTGCAGAAGGAAGTCTGAAGGTAAAACATTAAACTCAAAGCTATAATTAACTGGCAGTTATAAAACAATAATTGTGAGTATAAGAAGTAATGGAGGTAACTGAGAAGGGTATGATTTAATCAGAGCAGCTTGAATGATATGTGCGTATAGTAACGTGTTTGTAATAATTATAATTTAAATTATTTCACCCCACATGCATTGTGAAATTATTTTGGGCTGCAGCCATTTTCGTTTACCCCATCGAAAATAACTAATGAACTCTTATTAGCTATTTGTGAAAAATATCTATGTAAATAATTATCTCTACCATAAATATATTAGTCACACACAAATGCAGTATTTGAAGAGTGCCACAGCTGTGGTACTAGTAATAGAAAAAAAAATCTTTACTAGCATCTCTATGTATGGAATGCCACAATACATTTTTCTTCAATAATCATGACAGAGTTATATTGATGAGTAAATCTTCTCAATTGTCCTTGATTGACATTTAATTTCATTGTGTCTTTGTGTCTCTGTTTAACTCTTTCTGAGGCGATGATTATCGATGTTAACCACGTTATTTAAGACGCCTGGCGACGAAATTTGCTAGCAGTCCTTGTGAATTACATTGTTAGTTGAGGGAATTCTATCGATAACTCCCTCAGTAGCAAACTATGTCAGTCACGATAAGAATTGCTGCTCCAGACGCCAGCCAGGCGTTGTGAAATATGTGATTGACACTAACAACCACCGCCTTGAAAGAGTGAAGGAAATATGACAATAAAATTAACTTGTCATGTATTTATTCAGTTACTTTTCACAGTACTTGGACAATTTTAGAGTGCTTAGCACCTAAAAGTATGCTACAATCGTTTTCTTCTAATCTTCCTCAAACTTCTTCAAACATTGGCTGATGTCTGCTTTTCTTCATTTGCCAGTACCCTTCTAAATAGTAGTTTCTGTTGTGGGATAGGAAAATTTGTAGTATTCATAAGTAGCATGAAATTTTCTAATCTGTCCTCTGAGAAAGACAAATCCATCTTGTGATGTTGTGTAAGTTGGAAATTAAATTAAAAATTTCGTCCTTAATTGATTGTCATTCATTAAGTAAATGTGTTTAAAAAACTTTTAAACCACCTACTTTACTGTGTCTGTGATAGTTTCTATATTTTTGTATGCATCTTCATTTCTTTGCTTATCCAGTTGGCATCCTTGATCCACAGGAAACCTGAATTTTCTTTCTTTCTCCTCTAGTTCATATTGACTTGCTGTTTATGCAGTCAGTTAGGGTATCAGGTATGTACAGTACTTCTGGTTGAATTGTTATTGTGCATTGTATAATTTTGCCCTGGAAGGATACTGTTCTTCTATCATATCAGTTTTGGGTGAGACTGTACACTAATTTCATTTTTCTTACTCTTCTTATACTTAGTATAGTTAAAATTCTCTGGTTCATAATGCCGTGGTCTTGTGAATTTGTTATTAAAACCCAACGTTTCGTCCCCATCTGCGGAGGATTTTCTCAAGGGGGATCAAGGTTCTTTTTAGTGTCCTATACATACCCTGGCTCGTTACTGAATGCAGATGAATTCCATTTTTATTTGCTGACATGCTGAGGTACAGTGTCAGTTATTTTGGATATGCACACACAATTCACCATTGCCGATTGCCGTTGTCCGTTGTTGATATCGACGCTTGGTGGGAGACTGTTACATTTCTTCTTCAACACCAGAATCCAGATTTTATTCAGTTTCATGCCCTCCTCTATCCAATTGAAATTATTGGGGTCTTTTAAAAATTTTATAGCCTCTCTGAAGGAGTATGAATGAATTCTTCAAAACTTTGTTGAGGGCTTTCTTGATTGTTGGATTTCAATCATGTAGAGAATCTAGGTTCCAACTCATCATTAAGACTACCATTGAGACATATGAGATACAGACAGGCAATTAATGAAAGCAGTAACATTTGAAAAACATTACATTTTCAGATATACTTTTACCAATTAGTGTGTACATTCACACAATCCCAAAAGCACAGATCATGTGTATGCCATCCACAAATGTCGCTGCTTTACCTGAAATAAACCACCATCATTGCTGTTCATTGTGTCTTTTAATAATAACAAAATCATCATATTTATCCTTATTGTTAAAAATTCTTATCAACTTTGGAACCTATATATTACTTTAAATCCTTGGCTGATATATATAATTTTTTGGTTAACTTTCAGACTCGTGGAAGCAATACTGACCGAGATATAGTCATTTCTATGACGCCATGCGCGACTTTGCGCAAGGGAAGCGTGAATTCCTAACCACTTTTGAGTCGTTATAATTCAGGCGATATTTGGTTGAAAATTATGAAAATCGGATATCGTGTACAACTGTGTGCGTTCTCATAGGAATAACATAGAATATAATTTTACGTGCTATATATAGGAAGACACGTTCAAGCAAAGTTGCTCAAACAAATCGGCATCGTGTCATATCTCAGGAACAAAAGCTTTGACGAACGTGGAACTTGGCATGTGGTAACTTAACAATACAAGTTCTGAAACTTGAAGTTGCGTTTATGTGTCGCTTTCCAATACTGAATAAATTAAATGCAAAATTGAAGATTTTACAAAAGGATGAGAATGCGGCATTTTCAACATAATTTTTCCAAAAGGTATGTTGTATAAAACTTTCCAATCTTAGGTGATTAGAAAGACCATTATTTGTAATTGAAAAACGTTTATTTGGTCATACTTCATAGGTTGGCAACACAGGGATGTCGAAGAAAAAATTCAGCTACCTACAGTTTTGCAATAGTCTAAAAAATAGTCCTAAAGATGGCATTTTTTGCGAGTAGCTGAAAATAGTGTAGGCTATATTTGGCACACCAATTACAAATACCGTTTGATAGTAAATTATGGATTTCAATTTCTGTTGCTGTGCCTGTGTCTGCAATGAAATCCGAGACATATCCAGTTTTCCAGTTGCACAACACGAATGTCTTGTTTCCAGATTTACTTCGGTTTGAAGGAATGAAATGTTTTAAAGATAAGCGAGCTTTGAACACTAATAGGCTGAAGCTACAAACGAAGCTGTTTTCTTAAAATCGAATGATTTGTATTTCATAGCGCCGGCAAGTCCGCATTCAGAGAAATGCGCGCACTTTCTACATCTGTCCGTCGGACCTAACACTCTATATCTCAAGAATGAAATGAGTTATCGTTCTGGTCTTAAACTTAAATAAAATTTAGATATCTTACCTACATTTCATCCGCAGCTTTGTATGTGCTAAAATCAACTACACACAAAGTCTATGCAATCCGATTTTTTGTAGTAGTTTACTTAATGTGATGTGGCAGAGTAATTATAAGGAATAACGGATAGAAAGATAATTATCGAGTGAATATATTACACTATAAAATGTAAATAAAATGAAACTTTTTCATTGGATAGTTTTCTCAGAATCCGTTGATAAATATTATAAGCGCTCCGAACGCTGTGACAGTCAGCGTGTAAGCAGTAGCCCTGGGCGGCTGTTTACGTCGGCAGACCCACAGGCAGTGGAACCGGTTGCAGCATAAGCTGTCATTAGGCCTCTGGCCGTGTCGTGATTGCTGTCTGCAGGACCCATGGGAAATAACACAGCCACGGCAAACAACGTTCGCAGGCCCCATGGCAAGGTGGAGTGCCGGCCGCAGTGGCCGAGTTGTCTGTGGCGTGCCAGTTACGGTCTGCACGGCCGCTGTGGTCGGGGGTTCGAATCCCCCCTCGGGCATGGATGTTTGTGCCGTCTTTAGTATAAACTAGTTCATATGTAGTTTGTAAGTTTAGGGACTGATGACTGTGTAGTGAAGTCCCATAAGCTCTACAAACATTTGAACTTTTTTTTTTTGGCAAGGTGATGCGCCACGGCATATCATGTCTGCACCACTCAAATGATACATGGTGAATCCAACCTAATATACTACATTAGAGGCTAATAATAAGTTCATAAAGAGGTTAAGAGTCATTTGGTTGAAGTTCAAAAGAGCCAACATAAAGTTATTCAAATTTCAAAAGCAAATGGGGCAATGACAAAGGAAGTTGCTATGGTATTGTATGGGATAGTGGTTTTAGGTAACAAACCCATATAAACTAAAATAAATAAGAAATAATTTTTAAGTAAATAATGTATTATGTAAGAGATAGAACCACCTGTAAATATGAAGGTATAACCAAAAACTAAGATGAATATAAATCACAGAAGTCAGGTCCCACTTTTCAGTGTGGTGGTACAAATTTCAGTACATATTCCAACATCACTAAAAACTACAAGAAACTGTCTAAGAAAGCCAAGATGCAAGTACATGGAAGTGGGAGATACTAAGACAGCATGCCATAGACAATGAAAACACAAGTTTACTATATCTGTTTATTAAGTGTATTTGGTGCTATTCTTTTGAAACAATGGGATTCATGGAATATTTTTAGTATGAAGTTTGAATAAACAGTGGACATGAATGGAAAATGAGTAGTGAGTTCTTGGATTGGAAGATTAATAACCCATAACTTGGATAGTTTGCTGAACTACTTGGATGCAAATTGTCTTCCTCTGTCAGTTGTAATGTGTAGAGGAGATCCAAATCTTGACAATCACGTAGATGTGAGGGCAGCTACCAATAATTCTCTGGTTATCATCTGTAGATACCATTCTGGGCCAGCATTTATACCTGTCAACTGTAGTAAAGAGGTTACGACGGTCATCAGATGAAGGTAGCTAAAATACATTCAGATGAATGTGGGAAAAACATAATTTAAGCGGTTGTTTATCGTACATGACTTGCATCATGGTAAAGCTCTGGTTCGTTCCTGGAAATCCTCATTTATGTTAGGTCATACGAATCTTTGGGACACCGGTTTCACAGCCTCACAGACTTCCACGTTATGCAGTTTGTTGAACATCGTTTTGTGGCATATGGCTGAAACGTACGACTGAGACCTGCCGCTCCACACTTGATAATATAACTTCAGGTTTTTTCCTACCATATCAGGAAGCTGCAATTTAAGTTTTGTAGTGAGATCGCATATTACTGTATGTAAAACCAAACAAATTGATGGCACTTTCAGTAACATTGTCTTGCTAACTGTTTGGTTGATGCCATATGCATTCAATAGGCAGTCGATTTACTGTGACCTGACATGTGGCCTGAAATGTCTTATGGCTTGACAAATGGCCACCAATTTCCTGTTGTAAGCTTTTCACCACTGCAGCGAAGCCAAACTCTTGTGGGAAAAATATTATTAGCGTTTTCCATGCTTATTCAACCCAATGTTGATTACTCACACAAACAACTTGGTTATCGTCCATCACCAGGGCTGGAGGGGCTTTAATATAGGCATGTACTAACAGTGTGGCATGAGTGACTTTCTGTTCATTTGATTTGAATGCTGTATTGGTTTCTTGATTACATTATACTGGGCTTTTGCAGTGAACCTTTGCGCTAGCCAGTGCATAATAACTGTCGTCATTAGAAATTAGTCATTCCTTAAGATCTGTGAAACTGTTTTAATGATGGTAGGCTTAGGCAGTTTCAAAATAGCGTCATATTTTCCAGGCAGGGGTATGGAACCCAGATTATACATGGTGGCCAAGAAATTGCATTGTGGCAGCCGAAACATACATTTTCCTGGATTCTAGATAGTGTGGAAATTCACTATGCGCTGGATGACCTCACAGAGAAGGTGCTGGTGCGACACCTTTGTTCAAAATGTACTACCACATCATCTAAATATGCTAAAATGTCTAAAACGTATAAAGCGTTGCCAAGTAATTGAGACATTATGCAGGCACATTTTGATGAAAAATTTCACTGATGTGTGGCAGGATCAGGATCCCTGTGTTAAACTAGCCAGTTTGTTGCAATTAACTCTGGCATGATGGTTAATTCTTTGGAGTGGTCAGATCAATGAAGTGTCTACACGAAAGGCATAGCTACATCTGACAAAAGCTTAAAATACATGAGGGAATAGGCTCTTACTGTCACCTCAAAAAAATCCTCTATCTTGAACTACTACATGAACTGTCTGCGTAGTCATAAATTCGAGTTCTCTCACTGTGTTCCATATCTTGTGATGTGTATTCTTTGCAGTAGACTAAGAAGTGTTATGCCTCGCCTGCTGCCTTGATAAAATATTGACGTACGAGCCTTTGACGATCAAATACTTCCACTCTGAAGGTCAATCAGCAATAAATAGACACCAGGGCATGGCATGTCAGAATTGACATTTACTTCTAACTTCTGCTGTCCTGTTTGGTTGCGTGTTTGATCTAGTATGCTTAGTTGCCTGTCCTCCATACTGTATGTAGTACCATCAAGTGATGAACTCATTTTAATACATTGATTACACTAAAGTTCCCTTATGTTAAAATAATCATGTGCCATAATTTCATACAATTTTGTCTGTCAAAAAGTATCAACAAAGCAATGTTATCATATGAAGCAAGGAGTGTTAAGGGGACACGCCCCTGAACGGGCTGCTTTATATTCTCCCTCACGTTGCTACTGATCTATAAATGAGAGATACCTCAAACGTTTTACAAGCAGTTAGGGTCATTAGACAAAGTAGTTTTCAAAACATTATTGGAATATTTATTATAGTTTGGTACGAACAAAAATATTTACAATAGTATAAAAAACACTATTTCACTTCGGTACCATTCTCTCTGGAACTACTGACCTCATAGCTTGGAAAACAGTCACAGTACACACAACGTTCATATAATAGTTTTATGCCTCCAATTTCCTTCCCTGATGCTGATCTGTGAAAAAGACAGGTAATTTATTATTTTTCCGAAAGCAAAAATATTATAAAAAGTAGCTCAAATATCACTGATATCATCATGGTATACGTTTTTCAAAGAAATAATAGGCAAGGGAGGTAGATGAGGTCATTGTAAATATCTGTACAAATTTTTGTGAGTCTAACTTCAGTCATTTAGGAGAAAAGTGTACCTGAAATATGAAAATTCAAGTTTTTGGTAATTCGCAAACGAAGATTTACAGATTTATTAACTTACCACTATGGTGGTTTAGAACATTCCAGCTGCATAATCCAGTTGTTGTCCTGTTTCCTTCATTCTTTTCTTTATCCTTGACTACTTGGTAGCAGCTTCTGCAGCTGTCTCTGCTTCGCTTACCCATCGCTTATCAATAGCAGTTAGAGCCCAAACCATATTCCTTCCAGTCTGGATGTTCTATTGCTTCATGACATTGCTCCTTGAAATTGCACCATCATTGAATGTTATTATTACATCCATTACACCAATCTTCAGCACTGTTAGCCCAACAAATACAGTTTTGGGTATTCTCTCCCATATACAACTGTTGAAGCTTTCATTTGCATTCTGCGAGAGACCATGCATACATTTCCTAAGCAGATTTTTATTTGCAAGATCCCTATATATAGACTTAATTGCCTCCATTACAGCAAGTGGCACGGAATGTTTGTGGATGTATTGTATTCCTGTAGCATTGCTCAACCAGTACTTGTACCATGAATCTTCCCCTTTTGGACACAAACCATGCTGTGGGGTTTCGTCTGTTGACACTCTGTGAAACCATGTTGCCCAAACAGCTCGTCTCATGTTCCCTAAATCTCCTACATTTCTCCTTATTGCTAGTCTATAATATTGTGTCAAAGAATCAATTTCACTTTTTGTAAGACGACCTGCACCAACTATGTGTTTTCCGTCTGATAGTTTTTTGTCCATTGTAGTCTTTACATAATTTTCTCAGCCGAGCTCTAGAATACACCTGTGTTAACGATGCGTAACTAACGACGGAAAAAACGGAGGAACAAAATAATGCATCACGGAATCTGACTCACTTCAAACTGACAGATGGGCGTGCACCATTACGTTCTACCTCAATTTTAGAATGAACGAAAAATGTTATACCCATAAACTATGCATTTTTAAAATCAGCATGAAAAGCTCTGTCCTACAGATAAAAAGAATGCAAATTTTTGGTTATTTTCACGATCATGTCCCCTTAAGTGATACATCAGCATACTCAAAAAGTCAATATAAAAGAGATAACCATATTGTGAAAATTGCTTCATAAAATGGTTTAAATCCTAATAAAGTTTCTACCGATAATCATTATAAGAATGTATAGCTGCGTCATTTAGTCGCCCAGATTTCAGTGATTCAAAATGTTCAAACGTTTGTAGAGCTTATGGGACTTAAATACGGGATCATCAGTCCCTAAACTTACAAACAACTTATGAAGTAGCTTATACTAAGGACGGCACAAATATCCATGCTCGAGGGGGGATTCGAACCCTCGACAGTTGTGGCCGTGCAGACCATGACTGGCACGCCGCAGAACGCTCGGCCACCACGGCCGGCCAGCATCCTCAATGTGAAAACTTCTTCAATTCCTTATTTGATTACAAAGCAACATTTGATTCCATAATTTAATCCTGAAAAATAATCCCACTCTAGCAAACAGCCTAATTATCAATAGTTTTGAATACCCATCTACATATCTGAAAATTATGTAGAACAATTGTCGTTGCGATTATTCATCAACTAGTCTGATTCAAAGTGTAAAGATAATCAGCATCTCTCTTTGTTTGATTTTTTCCTCCACTATTCAGTATCATCTTTCTATTCCGAAAGAGCTATTAATCGATAGAATACGTTTGTAGATCACAAACAAATTCTGACAATACTATTTTATAATACAATGTTACACATTTTTCAGGTACTTTGGGAAGACTAAGAAAGGTAAATGCGGAATCCTCATTTTGTTGTTGTTGTTGCTGCTACAATTTATTGTGCCACAGACGCACCTGCATGTAAAAGCCATTCTGGAAACAAATGAATACATCTACAATTTACTGTTAATTTCATAGAGAGGACGATGGAGAGAATAGAATCCCTCGCAGGACGTTTAGACCGCTGCAAGCCCAGTGGGTAACAAAAATAGGCCACAGTGTCACAACTGTATATGTTGCACTGTGAGAATGCAAATATAAGTAAGCAGAAGAGAAACGGAATGACATCTTATATGTAAGAATAAGCACTATATGAACTTCATCTGCAATACAGTGTCCCGAGTGGTGACCTCTTTAGTGCTGTAGACAACATTCTTCTGTGCACCGGTGTGTCATAACAACATCTGCCATTGGAGTGAACTTGTGTGTCATCTTATTTTTATTGTAAGACCTCGTATGTGGAAAAATTGTAATATGATTTGATCTGATGAGGATTACTCAAATTCATCAAAGGTAGTGATCAAAATGTAAATCATGTTAAATGTCGGCTATCTCAGCAAACATCCTCATAGAAAGGGTTGTTATCATTAGATGAATAATATAAGTTTTTCCCTGAGCATGGCAGGTGGTTTTATGTGACAATAATTTATTAATTATATACAAGATACAACTGATCATTTACTAGAGAAAGAATCTAGGGTGCATATCAGACTTTCACAGAAGGGGAAACTCACTTGATTCCCTTTACCTCTCTCCCTCCTACCCTGTCCTATCTGCCTGCATTCATACCCTCTATAAAGTAGTCTTTTGCAGATGAGAATTGAACTCTGCGTTTATAGAAGATATTTGTACAACTATGCAAGATACCCTGAAGTATTTTATCATGAAATTTCTAGTCCTGAATTCCTCATACAAAGAGGATAGTCATGAATTTCTCATACAAAGAGTATCTTTTTAAAAATCTCCGAATAAACCAAATGAGTGATTTGTAGTTTTTTGAAACATGAAACTTTGATACAACAATATTGACATATTGGTAGCTGTTTATGGAAACTTCACTTCCGCCATTCATTATATTTTTCCTTGTTTATGACCATACATAATTTCTTTCCTCCATATTTCCTGACCATGGTTTCTGGAACTGAGTTAGAACGGTTTTTTACCTACAATTTTCCAATTTTTTTAGATTGGAATTTTCTGAATTTGATTCATGTTGCCAAATGTATGTATGGACGGATGTATGTGCGTGTGTGTGCACATGGGTGGGTGAGTGTGTGGGTTTGTGTGTGTGTGTGTGTGTATGTGTGTGTGTGTGTGTGTGTGTGGTTATTTCTGATTTTAAAGAAGCAAGTTGTGTGCATTAGCTAAAACGTTAGTATTATTTTCATTGATTCTGTCTGTGAGCCCACGTCCCTTTTACATTTGTCTCTCCTCTTTAGTGTCAAGCATTTTACATTGTTAAGTGCTCATATCCATGTTATTCATTTTTTTACTTCATGAAAACTAATTTGTAATTTATCTCATAGCATGTACCTCTTGGTTGACCACACATCTCACTTTATTCTTGTATCCAGAATCTCCAAGATGCTGTATTGGAAAACCAAACAATGGAAAGTTTCCAAAAATCAGCTGGACCAAAAGCAGTTGCAACTAGTCTACTGGATATAAACTCGCAAAAGATGTGTCCGCAATTGCATTCATTTGTTGTTTTCTCAAGTGTGTCCTGTGGTAGAGGCAATGCAGGGCAGTCAAATTATGGTTGGAGTAACTCAGTGATGGAACGCATTTGTGAAGAACGTCACTCTAGGGGATTACCTGCTCTAGCCATCCAGTGGGGTGCTGTTGGTGATGTAGGCCTTGTTGCCCAAATGCAACAAGGTGACAAAGAATTTGTTGTAGGTGGGTCCATGAGTAATGTTTTAATGTACCTGCATTATTTAGTCATTTACAATAGATAAAAATCTGTACTGGTTATCAAACTAGAATGAAAATGTTTTCCAGTTCTGTAAATGAGATGGACGCTTATTGATAATTATGCTATTAAGAAAATAAATTTAAATATACAGGAAATACAATGCGAGTTTCTCTAAATTAATATCGGCTCTTAATTTAGTTGACCATACATGAAATATAAAAATAAGAGAATGTTGTTTTATTAAAGCATCTTTAACTTTACAAACAACCCAATGAATTTAGACTTCATCTTTTAAACTTGTGTAATGACTATACTGTAATCAACTGAAAACTATTTACAGGTGGTACACTACCTCAGAAAATTACATCCTGCTTATCGTTATTGGACACATTCCTTCTCCAATCAAGTCCTATTGTGTCCAGTATGGTGGTAGCTGAGAAACAGGGAGGGCTGTCCCAGTCATCAAATCTGCTTGCGTTTGTTTCTAATGTTTTAGGTAAGTTACCTTTCATAACTGTATCTACAGAAATGCTAATGAATGTAGCACCATAATTCACTATTTAAATGCACATGAAAAAATACGTAGTCAAAGGGATAACACATTTGCGGATAAATACACAATAGTTGGCACCAATTACAAGAGTTAAAAAGAATCATCTGTATTGCCCATGTTTCATCTTCCTTATGATGTCAGAAGTTGTGACATAGTATAGCAAACTTATATTTCATTAATATGTGTACAGAATTCCTTAACAGTAAAGATTCGGTTTCATTTTAAATAACTGCATCACAGTAATTTATATTTTAATAGCATTAGGAATCGCATTGATTGACCCTGGCCACATAGACTAGACCATAAATCATAGAATAGCCTACAGTTTTAGTTTACAGATATGAACTCTTTCTGTACACTCAGGTTTCAGAACAAGATAACCATGTTTTGTATCTTTCTGGATAAGCTAAATATATTTTGGGTGAATTGTTCTCCTAAATACGATATTTCAGGGGCCTTTACTGTTAATTTCTTATGTGATATCAGTATAAGACTACACATAGTATTTAATGAATTCAGGACGTAGGCTGCTATGTTTAACTGCCCCAATCCAGTCACAAAATACTGAACGAGTTTTTTCCTTGAAAATAATCAACTGTGGAATAGTTATGAGCGATATTTATGGCCAATATGGCCATGATGGCCAGGTAATTACAGTCAGTAATATAATTTACCGCAACAAGCTCTCACTACTATCAGTCCTTCAGATATATAGACACTGAGACTTTCTTTGTTTTAAATATTACTAGCTGCTCACTACCATGTGTAGCTGCAAGTTGTTGCAGATTAAATGAAAATGAAAGAAAAGAGAAAGCACAGTTTGCCAATATGTGTACTTTCATAATGATTTTACATGCATCCTACACTCCCTGTCCAAATCCTCGTTCTCCATATCTCCACTCCAATGTCTTTGTCCATCCAATCCTCCTTCACATTCTTTCCCTGCATCTCCACCGCTCACCCCTCCCTCTCCATTTTATTATCATAGTCTTCCTGTTCTCAGTCGCAGTGGAGTGGCCAGGTATTCTAAGGCACCTCGCAGCAGGGCACATGGATGCTAATCATCGGGGGTTCATGTCCTCTGTCGGGCATGTGTGTTTGTGTTGTCCTTAGCAAAATTGATCTTAAATAGCTTGTAAGCCTAGGGACTGATGACCAACACAGTTAAGTCCCTTAGATTTACGAACATTTGAATATTTTCTTTCCCTGTTCATTTCCTCCTACCTCCCTCTCTACGTCACTTTTCTTCATTTCCCCTATCTTATCTTACAAATGTATCTAATCTAGAGCATTGTGTACTTTTATATTCAAAACATCTATAAAAGTCATTGGATACACATTTTTTAAAGAATGTTGCATTACAATAAATGCATGTGTGTATTTAATAGCCTAACTCTTCCCTTCCAATCTATTTCTCACTCACCCTCTCTCCTACCTAAGGAAGGGAATAACTTCCAGCAGCTTGTAAACATAATTTTTCGTCACTTTTGTGTGACTATTGGCGGTAACGAGGAGAGGTAGAGAGTGGCTGGCCACTGTATCTTTATTGAATAATTTGTTTGTATCTCTTTGGACAATTACCATCACATTAATCGAATTCTTAAATGAGCATCATGCATGAGTTGATACAAATTTTATAATTGGCAAACTTTACAAAAAATTCACAATATGGTTATGTTTATGTTGATTATGCATCATATATTAAATAAGTAGGTATTTAAATTATATCTGTAGTAGAACATAACGTTGTCTCAAACTTTCAAAGCAATTGGTCAAAACCTTAGGACATTAACAGTATTGCATGAATTGAAGTTTACATTCCACATTATTACATCTATGTTACACATATAGTATATGGCATTCACGTATGTACTGAATTAGGAGCAGCATTGAGCCAAATTTCAATGCCCTCTATGAAGAATTTTTGCTGATTTGAGATTTTGAACAAATTAACTTTTACATATATACTTATGTAGAAATTGTAGATGTTACTAACCACAAATCAACGTAAGTACAGAAGTCCTTGGCAAAAGCTTTTAAATTAGGACACATAAGTGTCCTGGAATACCTACATGTTTTATATGCCTAATTTCCTAATACTTGCTGCATACGAATTTATACATGGACACACAATTATATGCGTGCATGCATGTGTGTGTGTGTGTGTGTGTGTGTGTGTGTGTGTGTGTGTGTGTAAGAGCAATAACATCTACAAATTAGCTATAATACCAGTGGCTTAACATAACCCGTCACAGTGTATAACATATTAAATAATCAAATAATGGAAAGTCTAGATTTTAATTTAACAACAAATGCAGAAAGTTTTAATTTACCATAAAGACATTCGTAAAAGCACTAAAGGTAGATAAAAAGAAATTCATATACCCCATAAGGTCGCTGTCTGTCATAGTCTTCATCAGAAAAACAACTCATTGCCTACCTTTTTTCATACAATCAGGCCGATAAATAACTGTCACCTACAGCTGCTCTTTTCTGTATAACACTTTGTGTCGATAGGATTGGTGTGAGGGGAACAGGGAACAGTAAGGATACAAACTGGTGGTGGGGACAGATGTATCTTTGCCTCATAGAGAAGGTAGATACTAGATGGGTCGATAGAGATGCAGCCTAGGAATGCAATTGAGAGGAAGGGATGGGGCACAGAAAAAGGGTGTAGTAGAGGAAAGTAAAGAGATACACATACTCGTGAACACACAGAAGATTTAGTACTGGATAATGTTACAACAGGAGAATGTATTGTAAAGACAACTGCCATCTGTGCAGTTGAGAAAAGCTGATACGGGGAGGGGGATCCAAATTACCCAAGTTGTGAAGCATCCTAACTGCCTTGAAATCAAGTATATGCTCAGCAGAATGTTATGACACAGGCATGTCTACATAATATTTGCCATGGTTTGGCCATGGCCATTAAGTCTATTGGAAAAATAGTTGGTAGTCAAGCTAATACAAAAAGCAGTGCAGTGATTGCAGCACAGGTGGTAAATCACATAGCTGCTTTCATATGCTACGTGGCTCTTAATGGGGCAGGATGAGCTTGTGGTACAGGAAGTGCAAGGTGGTCGGATTTGGCAGGTCTTTCAATAGGGTCTTCCACAGTGACATTTTCCCTGTGGCAGGGGACTTTGGTTGTGGGTGGCATCTTATGATCTTGGACAAAAACAAATTGTTCACTTGAGCTGTGGTAACTAACAACTTTTCTCTTTACTCTCCTATTTTACCTCGTACAGTCAAATTTGTCATGTCAGTGTTGTCATAGAAATTCAATGGGTTTATGGTATTGTTCGTTGGATTGCTTGTCAACAATTCATACTGTCATATTGTTGCCCCTACATATAATGTGTTTGCACAATTACACTACTAATAATTTGTGAGCATGAAACCATCCATGCTCCAGTTACATGAGTTACCATACCTGTGCCTGTGTTTACCAGTTGGTTGAAAATGTGTCACTTTAGTAACTTCCGTCTTCACCACTCGCTAAATATGATATTGCAGTTGATAAGGACCGAATGAGAATGCACTAAGCCATGGCACACATAAATGATTGGTGCAAGCAGAATTACTATGTCACTGTGATGCTACCAAGTACTACGTTACTCCCTCTCACTTTGGCCGACATTGCACTAAATGTGTGGGTATTATGTTAGAAGGGACGCTGCAACCAGTAATGATTAAACATCACTGCCATGGTTCTTGAACCACAGCTGAATGGCTGTAAGTAACATCTTGTTTAAAACATGACCCTCATTAATTTTTTAAATACATTTGTGTTAAGAATATCGGATTTTTCTGACGTACTTTGCATCTCCAGAGAGAAGGATTTAGACCATATTGATGTTACTGTATTTGTGTATCTATCGAGCCTAGTAAATTACCACATTACATGTATTCAGTAATTGCCCATTATTTGTGACTTCCTTTCAGTTCGAGTAACTGACGTACATTATGTTTACTTAGGTGTTTTTTTTTTTCAGTTAGCTACTGGCACCATAGATGTCTTATTTTATTTGATGTAAATATACAAATCCTCCATGTTTTTGTTGCTGTTGTTGTTGTTATTGTGGTTATGAATAGGCCATACGCAGATTGGTTTGATGCTACTCTCCACCTTACTCTGTCCTGTGCAATCTTCTTCATTTCCAATTGACAGCAGCAACAAACTTCCTATTGAACCTGTTAACTACATTCTTTTCTCGAGCTCCCTCTACGATTTTTGCCCCATACACTTCAAAAATGTTCAAATGTTTGTAAATCTATGGTGTCAACTGTGTGATTATCAGTCTGTAGCTTACAAACTACTTAAACTAAGGTAAACTAGCCTAAGGACAACACAAACACCCATGTCCTACGGAGGATTCGAACCCCCGACGGCGAACGGCCGTGCGCACCACAACACGGCGTTCCAATATGCACGGCTAATCCGCCACAGCTCATACACTTCTCTCTAATGCTAAACTGATAATTCCTTGATGTCTCAGGATGTGTCTCACCAATCTATCTATTTTCTTAGCCAATAATGGCACAAATTTCTTTCTTCCCCAGTTCTGTTTAGCACCTCCTCATTAGTTATACGATCTACCCATCTAATCTTTAGCACTTGTCTGCAGCACCACATTTCAAATGTGTCTGTCATTTATGTGTCTGCACTCCGTATCATTCACGTTTCATTCCGGTACACTCCAGACAAAAGCTTTCAGAAATGAATTCCCAACATTTAAATTAATATTTGATGAGAATAAATTTCGATTCTGCACAAAGGTTTTTCTTCCTATAGTCATTCCGCATTTTTATTATATTTACCTTGGACATTAGAAGTTATTTTGCTATCCAGGTATCAAAATTCATCTACCACTTTTATTGCCTCATTACCTAATCTACTTCTTTCAGTATCGCCATATTTTCATGCACTACATTCGGTTACCATTGTTTTGCTCTGTTTAATGTTTATCTTATTACCTGCTTTCAAGACACTGTCCATTCTGTTAAACTGCTCTTGCAGATCCTTTGCTCTTGGACAGAGCTATAATGTCATCATCAAACTGCAAACTTTTTATTTCTTCTCCCAGAAATTTAGTTCCTTCTAGATATTTTTGTTTTCATTGTTTCACAGTTTTCTCAGTATACAAAATAAATAACATTGGGAAAGGCTACATCCCTGTCTTACTCTCTTGACTACCACTGTGTTCCTTGCATGCCTGCTGTCTGGTCTTGGTAAAAGTTGTACATAACTTTTCGTTTGCTAAATTGCATCCCTGATACCTTCAGACTTTGGAAGAGTGTATTCTTCAATTTTCAGACTCATCTGCACTTGCTTACTTTGGAATACGAATTACTATATTCTTCTTTAAGTCGGTGGGTATTTCCCCTGTCTCATGCATCTTGCATACTAGGCAGAATGATTCTTCATAACTGGCTCTCCTAACGATATCAGTAGTTCAGATGGGATATCGTCTACTACAGGGTCTTTTCTCGACTGAAAGAGTTCACTTCTTTGTCAAATTCTTCACGTAGCACTATTTCCTTCCTTTTTCCTTTATACAATACTCTATCAAGTTCAATGCCTTTGTGCAGATCCTCTGTATATTGTTTCTACCTTTCAGGTTTCCGTTCTTAGCTCAGTACCAGATTTCTATCTGGGTTCTTGGTTTTCATGCAGTTGCTTTTTTTTGTCTCCAAATCTTTCTTTTACTTTTTGTAAGCTCACTATTCAGCATCTGTTGCCAACATTATCATAGGAGGCTGTTGGGATATTTGGTAAAATTTAACCGGCACTGGGAGGTATGAAACGGTATCATTTACGTGTTCAGGAAAATGCCTGACACAATAACAACAAATAAAAACGGAAGTATATACTTCTCATGCCATTAGTCTAATTTTGGAAATGGAACTAAAATTTCGGTGTTCGTATATTTATACAACACCAAGAAATAATGTTATTTCGATACTGCGATGTTCCAGAGCTGACAACGTGTCGACTTCGTAGTTCCACCCGTGCACCGCTACATGCTTCTCCCGGTGCATTATCATTTATATCGACATTCTCGACTTCGTAGTTCCACCCAAGCACTGCTAGATGCCTCTCCCAGCGCATCATCCTTTATATCGGCATTCATATGAAAACATCGATTTCCTTTAACCACTCCTAATCACTGCGAAAATCAAAAAACTATGAAAAGCTTATCTGTCGATTGAAGCCAGTCCGCCATCTTTTGGAGTCAACGAAATATGACATTCTAACCTCCTTGTATGATTCAGATTAAATCACTGTGTAGTTCTTGCTCTGTTAACTTTCATACATTTAAATAACTGTCTTCCTGGTGCATGTTTGATATAGTACAGACATTCCAAATAGGTGAACTGTAATTTAATAACACAAAATTATTGGCTCCACAATATGGCGACAACGGCTTCACTTCTGTAGTGTTAAGGACATCTCCCCCTATTCTAACCTCCTAGGTTATTTTAATATTGCAGATGCGCTGCATGACTGCGTCTTTGGTCAAGGCGAATAGCCAAACAGTGAGCTCATTGTTGGAGATTGTCGAACTTAATATTTATATTCGTGAAATTTACGACAAACAATCTTTCGAATTATATAACTTTCATTGGCCTTCTTGTACGAATAAATTAGGGATCTGTACCACAATTTTCGTGTTAGCGTATTTAGATAATGATGTGCATCCCATATGTTACTGTTAGAGCAACCGAGTATACTGCAATTTTATTATTTAATTCTATTGATTGCCGTAATAGAATCCCACCAGTTAATATAAGCTGAATTTGTCTTCCACAAGTTCAGATCTTCTTCTTGTAGTTGTCATTTACACTACTTTCTGTCAGATTGTAGCCTTACCGGCCTACGCTACCGATAATCGCGAGTAATTAGACTTAAGAATGATCCTTGTGCCGAATGAATTAATTACCTGGATAAGGCTGCCAGAGGCGAAACCAGTAACTTTGTGGCAGTTACACACACAAACGATACTTCACGAATTAATTCGCAATAACGATCGTTTGGTTAGCGAAACCCTGAACAATTGACTTAGACTTAATAAGCCACGCACAAAACTGTACCAAGACAACAATTTTGAATATGTAAATATATACGATCGCCAGCTCGATGCACGAGCAACAAATTTCATTAATAAAATGTACTGTATAATAGCAATAATCACCGATTGGTTAATTTGGAACAATGCAGTCACAGAATGCAGCTTGAACGAACACGCCACAACGGCAGGAAACACAGTGTAACATAAAATGTATACATTCAGGTTACTTTGGCAGTCGAATAATAAGCACAAATCCAGCTAATGAACTTAAAAGTTTTTTTAAGAATGAGAATGCATCCAACAATTCTAAGTAAAATCAAACCATCACCATAACAATTTCCAAGGCACTTTACTATACCTTGATTAGCAATATTCATAACAATATTTGTGATTGAATTGTGCCTGTAATGACTAGCTCACTGATTAAGTGAGTCATTTACTAAGACATATGCAATTAATTTTTCTTTAATAAATTGGATCAAATGTTAATTTTGAAAAGTAATATTATGGCAAGGGCTATTGTTCCATATGATATCAACAACATAATCTGCACCAAAATTTTTTTGCAGTATAATGGAATTGTTCAGTTTCATTCATTAACCAAGTATTGCAGTGCGTCTTTTAGTATACGTTAATTAAATACTTAACACACAATCAATATTCACTGCTTGGAAATATTGAATGATAACACCACATATTCATAGTCAATAATCTGCAGTTGTTATTAACTGTGCTATGAGTTTTTGTAACAATATTAATTATTATTCAATAACTGTAATCTTTTGAAATACAACTGATTTTAGTTAGATTTACGTAACGGTTTTTTATTGGTCAAGTTGAGCCTAGGAATATTAAAGGTAACGGAATAGGAACTTGTTTAGATAGTACTGCGAGTGAATAATTTTATCGACACTACGGTACTTAATTTCACACAAGTTTGGCATTGATTCTTTGCAAAACTAAACATTAGCTTAGCATTACAGATCTAAAGACGGTTAATTGCTTAGATTTAACTTTGCAATGCTGGTGTCGAGTAGTTGGTGATTGTTGCTGGCACATTATAATGATTGGGAAAAAGGGATCTTCTCGTCGACGAAACATTGTTTAAACATTGAGCCCATACCATTCCTCTTGACATTATTCCTCTTGAAGTTTTGACGTTGTACCCACGTTACTTATTTGCCAGTGCCCATTTGCAAAAACTGCTGCTTCTTCCAACTCGTCATAAAACCACACTACTGCAGTTTAATGCTGCTGACACTGTCGCAGATGTAGTCGTAGATGTAAATTTTTGCCTGTGGACGAGATTGAACCGACGACCTTCAGCACCGCAATCGGTGACGCTATCGCATGTGCCACGCCGGCAGTCGGTTAGCGTGGGGTCTTGCAGCATTGCTCCCTCTCCTGAAAAAACATCGAACCGCTGTTAGGTTCCCTTTAGAGCCAGCTGCAATGTCCTGGAGCTTTATCTGTCATGGGTCCTCTGTATGGCAGTTCTGGAGGATCCTCCACTTTTGTATGATTATCGGCGACAAACGTTCCTGTCTTGGGTTCATCAGTATCATTACCGTCCTTAGAGTACTTGAACAAGAAGACATTTTTGCCTATCTGCTCTTCAGAATCGTAGTAAGGCTTCATGCGGAGGACGTGAACAATGTCTCCTCGTTTTTGTCGTTTCGACGATGGCTCATAATCCTCAACTTCGGATATGACGTCTGACAGGCGGCGTATGACACGATACGGACCAAAGTATCGCTTCAATAACTTTTCTGATTGCCCAACTTTCCGTACAGGGGTAAAAATCTATACCAGATCTCCTGGGCTATACACACAAGGTCGGTGCTTATCGTTATACCGTTGACGATCCTTATCCTGGGCATCCAGTGTCCATATGCGAGCCAGCTGTCTTGCTTCTTCGACCCTGGTGATGATCAGTTTCACTTATTCATCCTGGGTGTTGTCCGGCTGGAACGGGAACAGCATATCCTTTGTCGTCTAAGCTTCACGGTCATTAAGGAGGAAAAACGTCGTGAGGCCTGTGGTGTCTTGTCTTGCGGAATTACAACCAAATGTCATGACTGGCAGTATTCTATTTCAATCCTACTGCTCAATATCGACGTACATCGACAGCATATCTGCTAACGTCTTGTTAAAACGTTCTGTAAAACCATTTGTCTGATAATGGTATGCATTTCTGATTCTGTGGACAATGTCCACGTGATATTACCTCTGATACTAGTTTTGACTGGAATACTTTTCCACGACAGGTACCATCACACGTAGTGCTCCATGCTTCACAATAAAGTCTTGTACAAGGAATTTTGCTATCTCTGGAGCTGCTGCAGTCGGCACAGGTTTGTTGTTCAAAAATGTTCAAATGTTTGTAGAGTCTATGGGACTTAACTACGGGGTCATCAGTCCATAAACTTACAAACTACTTATGAACTACTTACAACTAAGGACGTCACAAATATCCATGCCCGAGGGGAGATTCGAACCCCCGACCGTAGTGGCCGTGCAGACCGTGACTGGAGCGCCTCAGTCTCCTCGGCCACCGCGGCCGGCCAGGTTTGTTGACAGCGTAGCGTATGAGGTAGTCAGTGCAGGCTATTATCCATCGGTTATCGGTTGTTGATTTCGGGAACCTCCCTGAAAGGTCAATTCCAACTAGGTGAAATGGAGCTGCTGCAGGTGGAATTGGTACGACATGCCCTGAGGTAATTTCATCATATGCTTCTGTCGCTGGCACTCTTTACAGTGTCTCACATATTACTTGACAGATTGGTGGAGACGTTTCCATTAATACCTGCGTCTGATTCTGTCCACGGTCTTCACGAATCCCAGATGAACGGATATTGGAGTATCGTGGAAATACTTGAGAATAGCTGGCTGGAGATGAGCTGGAACGACCAGTAGCCATTTTGGTCACAGTGGATCGTAGTTGCTCTTATAGAATGTCCCGTTATTAAGTTGAAACTCTGCATTAGTCGGTTCTCCTTTCTCCAAGGCAACTATGGCTTTTATTAGTGCTGGATCTTCCCGCTGTTCAGCTGTAACAATGCCTAATGCCGTAAGGGCTGAAATTTCATGTACGCTGTTGTGTTCCACTGATGGATTCTTCAAAAGGTAGTCGGCAACTTTGTGTTTGCCCCTGTTCTTGAATACCACTCTGACGTCGTACTCTTGGAGTCTTGGTGCCCTTTTTATAACCTCCAATACAAAGAATAGTGGTCTGTCAGACGGTGAATGGTTTGCCGAATTATTACGGCCGGAACTTGTTGATTGTCCAGATAACCGCAAGACTTTCTTTCCCAGTTATAGAATAGTTTACTCGGACTTTGAGAATACTCTTGATGCGTAGGCTATCACCTCTTCAGCACCTTCCTGAACTTGTACAAGCACTGCACCTATCCCATAACCACTGACGTCTGTGTGCAGTTCAGTTTCCGCATTCTCGTCATACAAGGATAGAACTGGTGCGGAAGTTAGAGGCTCCTTAAGTGCCCGAAACGCTCTTTCTTTTGTCTCATCCCAGTAAAACTTGGCGTATCCCTGCAGTAGTTCTGGCAATGGACCTCCCTTGTTACGAAATCCTTTTATGATACGTCGGTGCTGGCAGCGGTGGCCGAGGGGACTGAGGCGCTCCAGTCACGGTCTGCACGGCCACTACGGTCGGGGGTTCGAATCCCCCCTCGGGCATGGATATTTGTGCCGTCCTAGTTCGTAAGTAGTTCATAAGTAATTTGTAAGTTTAGGGACTGATGACCCCGTAGTTAAGTCCCATAAGCTTAACAAACATTTGAACATTTGATACGTCGGTAGTATGAGCACAGCCCGAGAAAACTTCTCACATCGCGAATGTGCTATCAGGTGGCCTCCATCTCGGTTGATTACGTGCCCTAGGATTTTTATCTCTTTGGCGACGAAGAGGCACTTCTTTGGATTGAGGCGGGGTCCTGCAATCTGAACACACTTCAGCAAAGTTGTCCACTTCAGGTATCGAAGCAAGTTGTCCATCATGAGTTTGAATATGGCCGGAGCATTACATAATCCAAATGCCATTACTTTGAATTCATAGAAGCCGTCAGGTGTAATAAAAGCCGTCTTTTCCATGTCAGCTTCGACAACCTTGATTTGCCAGTAACCTGTCTGCATGTCCATAGTTGAGAAGTATGTAGCTCCTTTCAAGCAGTCTAAGATGTCGTCAATGCACGGCAATGGGTAGACAATCTTTCTTTGTGATTTTGTTCAGCCGCCGGTAGTCGACACAGAATCGCTACGTGCCATCCTTCTTCTTTACGAGGACCACCAGAGACGACCAAGGACTCTCCGAACGTTGAATAATGTCATCGTGCAACATCTTAATCACTTCCTCCCGAATTATCCGTCTTTCAGCTGGCTAAACTCTATACGAACGCTGGCTGATTGGTGGATGATCCCCAGTATTGATACAGTGTCTTATCGTGGGCCGTTTCGTCTGACTTTTCTCCTACTGGGATGTGAATGGATCCGAAAATTGTCGTAGTATAGCTAACACCCGCTGGCATTGTTACTTGGCCAGTTCAGGACCTATTAGCAGTTCCAGGGTTGTTTCCTCCAGCGTGTTGTCTGTACTAACATCAGAGCATGTGTCTTCGTTGATGACGTTGAGCTCAACGTCCTGGATTGGTTCAGCTGTCCTGATACACATTCCTTTGGGGATAAGTTGAGACTGTTCATGACAATTACTGATCCAAATTTCTCCTCGACCACCGGCACTGCTAATGATAGACGCTGGTACGTAAATTTCTATTGTGAGCCTAATAAACTTTTTACTATCGACAGGCAGTTCACAGTTGAACCGGTCATCTGTGTTTGTGACTGGATCTCTTCTCATTGTCAACGGCGGGATCGTCACATTGTCAAAGGCAAATAGCTTCCGAGAAAATTCATCATTACATGTACCCTTAATGTCAATGATAGCTTGGGATAACTGAAGAAAATCCCATCCGAGGATGACATGACTACATTCTGTTAAAACGACAAATTCAAACGGCTGGGTGCTGTTGTTGGTGGTTTTTCCTGCGGTCCCTGAGACGGAAGGTTCTCAGGAGCGCTAGGCTCAGTGGTGGTAATATGCGGTGCAGGTGGAGTCCTATATACGATACTGTAGCCACTGCACAGACGTGATACACTGGCCAACTTCCATTAATTTATACAAAGGAGGAGGCCATCTCAGGAAACTGACATCTGTCCCAGTGCACATCTTGGAATCATACTGCTATATGAATGCGTTTCATCATAGTCTACAAGCACCTGCAGTAGTGGTTGCTGTTAAATGTTCATACCTGTTTAAAGAAAATACTTAAGTAAATCTTTGCTGTATGAAGGACAGAATTTTCTTTCATTACTACTCATACCTACTATTTTGGAACAAATTATGTAAAGCACTTCACTATGTTCTATTGAGTTTGTAAGGGTAAAATTACATTCTGTAAACTTTGTATGTGATTGATGTTATGTCATAAATTGCAGCGGATTAAATGTGGCTAAGAATTCGAAATGTTATTAAAAACTAAGATCACTATTATACCTTCACACATTGTGTTGTTTAGGTACGACCTATGCAGTTTTCAGAATTCTGTCTTGGCAGCTGTTACGTCATTTGACTTTAAGTAATGTATTTATTGAAATAAATTTATCCACAATGTAAAAACTTACTTCTTCATTTGGAAGGGGCTTCTTTTTCCCATTTTTATTCCAAATACCTCATTTCAGTCTTGAGGCATTGGTGTTCAAATTGGCAGAAGCCATTGTAAAACTACTGCTCCCAATTATTTGACTGTTATCAAGGGGATTTACATGACTATCTTCATCCCCTCCCTTTCCAAGATTTCTGTGTAGCTTCTTGCCCAGTAATATTGAATACACTCCACAAGAGCCAATAGCTATTACCGTGTCTTCAATTACTGGTAGATTTCCCTTGGAAGCCTGAAAAACTATAACACTCATTATCATACTGCTCTCACTGACTTGCATCTCTGCTGTGGTCCTACAAGCTGCCATTGGCTTGAATGATGGAAAATACAGATATGACTACCAACCTGATGCAATGAGAAACAGTTTAAATACGACCAGGAACAAATTTCCAATGATCCACGATCGAATCCCATGTCCACTGCAGTTGTAGTTGACAATGTCGTGGAGTCTAGAGGGTCTGCTACGGATCTCCAAATTCATCAGTGTACAAGAATCATTGCGATGTGAATCACCTCTCACATCAGCGCTGTTTCCTGTCATGTGGTCTTTCATGGACTACTTGTTGCCTGTCTTGTCTTGCATACTGGAGAAGTTTTTAAACTCCATTTTCTGTGTTGTGGTTTTAGTTTCCAACACCTTGTTTCCTACTTGTGGTTTCACCATTGTACAACCACTTTCCACAGTTGCTTAAATATTTCAAATTCTTCATCATTACTGAAAATTCATTCCTCAATTGTAGATTCAGAATACCTTTTGTGAAACTTGCTTATACTGGGCGATTTCCCCTTTTGCAGAATTTACAATAATTCCACCAGTCACCTCTACTCAGGTGATATACTTTCCTTGGCATATGATGTTACCGCTATGCTGCCAGATGGTGTTTTGTGGTATGGTAGCCAGTGGTGAGAATGCTTTACATCTTGTTATAGCATCTTCTGTTTACAGTTAAAATGCTATTAACCTTTTCTCCCTCGTACATCACTGTTCATGAGGTTAGTTCTTCCTTTACGTTTTATTTTTATCAGTGTGATAACACCAGAAGATCAACAAGCAATTACTTTTTACATCTGACATTTTTCTATATTAAAAAGAATCCTGGATCGCACTGTGTCACTTGTGGAAGCGGTCCACACATTAATATACAAACTACAGTTGGCAGGCGAAGGTTCTGTCAGGTGCATTCATAAACAAGCAGACTGAAGTATGGGAATTGAAGCAGCTACACAATGGTAATGTCATGTGGAAGAAGATACAGTCTTTACAAAAATGCTGATGTCCCCAACTCACAACCTGAGGAACACAGGTGCACTCCTATTTCACATCAAAAGACATCCACACTTTATCACAAAACGTGTAGCTAAACGGCTTCCAACTTTGTAAAGCAAGATAGATGGCAAACGATAGGTGACAGACATGATGAGAGGAGGCGTCCATTGTAGTTAAGACATTCTGAAACCAAAAAAATGTAGGCCTAAAATGTCGTGAATTTCTTGGCAGTAGAAGTAGGGTACAAAATGATAAATCATTTAAGAATGGCAAAATTGAATGATAACACTGAATGTAACTGAGAGATATCAGTAAACGGCCATCTGGTTCCAAACTGTCTTCTAGTACTTATTCTACTTTTGGTGGGTTAAACTGTCGTCTGAAAGGCAAATAGTCATCTCAGATGAAGATTTCAGTTGGTTAGTTTCTAAATTGCTCACAATTTAGCCGACAAATTTTATGATGTGGCCAATCACCTTCAATCATCACAATTGCACATGTAGTTCAGTTTTGTTAAGACTTTCTAACTGAAGTTACAAGTTATTGTTTACAAACCTCTAAGCCATTTCTGTTGCACCTTGAATTCTTCTAAAACACTTATTTCACAAAAAAGTATGTGTTACTTTATCATAGGTTACTTAGTTTTAATTTCCAGAAATATAAGTTATCGTGTATTAAATACGCCTTTAAACTCATATAGTTCTTTTAATATGGCTATAGTTACGATTTTCAAAGATGTTCCTACTTCACTTCAGGTATCAAGGATTTGAAAACTGTAAACCAAAATGCGCCACTCTCAGAGCTGGGAATGGATTCCATGATGGCTGTAGAAATTAAGCAGGCTGTGGAAATGGCATTTGAAGTATTCTTGACTGCAGAAGAAGTTAGAAATTTAACCCTCTCTGCAATTGTAGAAATGATGAACAAATCAGAATCTGAAGCACAAGTAGCAGTTCCTGAAGGTAAGTGGATCACTGAACTTACATTTAGATATTAAATAATTTAAATTCATTTGTCACTTGAGACTGATGTTTGAGGGTTAAATTTTGTGCTTCCTAAGAACATGCTGTAGAAACAATAAAAAGTACTTATTGCCCCATCTGTAGCACTTCTGCCTCTTTAGGTAGCCACACATTCAATAATAAACGAAAACTTGACAACTACACATGCAAACGTAATTTGTTCGAAGTAAAATACATTACTTTTGTAGAAGAAAAACTAATCCATTTTGTTTCTACACGCAAATAAGATTATTTTACATATGTAAATTATTTAGTTTTGAAAACTTTGAAAGGTAGTTAGCACCTTGTACTTCATTCCTCAATCACAGTAAGAGTGGCAGATGTTTTGACTAGATATTATGATTATAATTTTTGTATTGATTCTTCATGTTTTCAAGCAAAACTGTTGTGAGAGAAAGTACCTGTTAAATCGACTAATAAACACACTTTGTATGTTGTAGCTACCATTACTTATTGCATGTGAATTATTAATTAATGCCAGACATCATTTTAGGAAGGCTTAATTATGCTGTGAGGAAAATGCTTAATCATACCAAAACATTACAGTTGAAAATAAGTTTCTGATCTCTGGCTTACATATCATCAAACGCCTGTTTTGACACCCATCTGAGATATAAAAGCCGAGATGAACAAATCAGCAGAAACCAATATCTTCCAAATTCAGAATAAGTATGAAAATTAAACGCCATTTGATATTATTGAAGAAAAGTTCTGTATAATTCGTTGTGAGTAGCTAGAACACACCATTTAATCTTGTTCATTTAATTCTCATATATACGAAAAGTTATTTGGATAACATTATCTTTAAATTAATCGCTATTTCGTTTTCAAAGACAATCACTGAAGAATAATCCATATAGTCCATGTTATCATGAAGTATGTTAGTCATGAAATAAGTATGGTAACATTGTAGGGTTTCATATGTCATTTCTATTCCCCTTGTAGGCCTTAGATCATTCTTGGTTGTGTAATAAAGAACAGTTACAGTAATAAGAAATGCTAACATTACAAACGTTTTCATAATCCTTCAGTGAATAATGATTTTGGAAAGCCATAGAATGATAACACTTGAACATAGTGAAACTGCTCAAAAGTTGAAGTCTATGCTACACCATTTTCTAGAATAAGTAGGCTATGAACTGGGTACAAAAAACTTAAATACATCTTCGATGTGCAACTGAACTTATGGAGTAACTTTTGTAATATACATAACATTTTATATGTGTCAGAAGGAAACCTCCATTCTTACTTTATTATTCATCCAGTTTTCTCAGCATTCACATAAAATTATACGTATTTTATGTGAAAGAAAATTCTAAATTAAAAATTGATTACAAGCATAAATTTAGTGACCCAGAATAAAAATAAATAATCGTAATAATCAATAAGAAAAATTAAAAAACCAGGACTGGTGGAGCAGTCTCATTCGCCGATGCATTGAATAAGATGGAATAGTATGATGATAAATGGAGGATAGTTAACAACTCAGCATAAAGAGTCTTGTTGAGCTGCTGACAGGCACGAAAAATAGACGATCACATTCACACAGCTTAAATTTTCGACCATGGCCTTCCTTCATGAGGAAAATAAATGCATACATTCATGCAATCACTGAGACAACTATACACACATGACCACCATGTGTGGCCACTCTAATAATGAATTTCAGAACATTTCATGTCTATAATTCATATCATAATTCTGTGATTTTGTATCACATGAAATGGAAAGCACATAAAAATGTGGCGTCAGCACAATGAGACAGGCGACCCATGGCTGAGCTAGTGGTACCTGCCTCGAAAGATAGCCTTCTGATAAACACAGTTGGCTTTTAGTAGACATGTACTTTTACTTCTTACCGCCTTTCCTTTGCAACGAATGCGTGCATTCATCTGCACAGTAGAAAGAGCGAAGCAGCGCATAATCTCCGCACATTTTGTGACTGCCTAAATTAGCTGTTAACAGCTCAAGGCTAACGTTAAAGAAAGCTGTGTAAATAATAAGTACTGTATGTTGCCATGTTACCTCTAATAAAGTATACTACGTTCTTAAACTGATGTTTAATGAGAGATGGCCGGCTCTGGTGGCCGAGGGGTCTGCGGCGCTCCAGTCTCATGTTATGCACGGCCACAACGGTCGGGGGTTCGAATCCCCCTTTGGGCATGGATATTTGTGCCGTCCTTAGTGGTAGCTAGTTCATAAGTAGTTTGTAAGGTTAGGGACTGATGACACCATAGTTAAGTCCCATAAGCTATACAAAAAAACAAAAATCACAAGATGGAAACTGCTAGTAGCTAAATAACCTAAATCACATCTGTCAGGAGATTTTCTTGAAATAATTTAACTACTGTTTTTCAATGTTATAATTTGACAATTTTTGTCTCAAGGAACTGTGGCAGAATCTTCTGACCTCAAAACAGAAACTGCACTTTTAAAATTGGAAGGAATGAAGGCATGTAAAATAATTAACCAACAGTGTTTGCCAGGGAGTCACAATGTTTATGTACTCCCAGGAATTGAAGGAGATGCAGATACTATGCCTATACTGTCGTCAAAGATTAATGCAGCTTCTGTGAAATGTCTTCAGCCAGGATTCTATGCAGCCAATGAATATCGCAGTATTAGTGAACTTGCACATTACTTTCTGCCAGTAAGTACTTTTAAAATTATTGATTTTGCTAGTTTTAATGTATCTTTAATTTATCCTGTGCTAAGCTAAATGTTCAAATGTAGAGAAATATAATATAAACATTTAGGCACTCTCTTCCATGCACTTTAATGCGAGTTGCAGAGTATTTGTGTAGATTACAGAAAGATGTAATATATCTTTCATAAATTTGTATTAATATTTTATAATCTTTTTTTTTCCAAATTCTATTGCATCACACATAGTAGTGGACTTTTTACTGCATACCTGTATACGTCTCTGTAATTAATGCACTTAAATTTTGATGTAAGCTGTTTGTTGTCTCTGCTTCCCACCTGGGGAAGTGTCATTGTGCAATGTATCTTGCGTGTCCAAGTGTTTATGTCATACGATAAATAAATAAAATAAATATGTAGATGTGATGATGCCTTGATAAAATTTAGTCTCAAATTTTTTATGGCCTATCTGTGTTACACAATTTTGATGCACTTGAGCTATGAATGTCACCAGTGATTATTACTTTTATTAGTTATTCCTATTAATATTGGAAAATTCATGACTGTATGTACTGACAAGGATATATGGAAATAACAGCATGAAATGCATCATGTCATTCATCTAATACTGTAGTGTGGTCACTTGGAGCACCAGCATCATTTCTGTCACTGTTCGTGTTAGACTGTGCAATGAAGCGCTGCTAAGGTTGTCTCTTTCTCCTCCAAAGGTGGTATTGTCAATACAAGTGCAAGATGCTGCTATTAGTATGGAGATACGAAATAAACCCGTTGATTATGATATAAGTTTGATATTCATTGCGTTGAGTCATATTATATAGAAGAAGCTATTAACAAAAGCAATTACTGAAATATAGAAAAGTTGGAAGGTTACTAATTAAATAGCTTTTTCAAAGAGTAATTACAGTTCCATATTTTGGGTTATATTCTTCAAATCAAGAGGTATCTAGATCCTATAACTACCGAAATTCACACGCTCACCCACTGGGCTAATCTCAAGACTTCATAAATATTCCTCCAGCCATTTTGAAGTCGATGCAGAAGATATACATATTGGCCGTTTTATCTTCGAATTGACCAATTAGTGTCACTAAATGGCTTAATTTCCTGTTCTTTCTTTGTTGTTTCCTACTCTTCGAATACTCCTATATCTTATCCTCATTTTGTTTCTCCTTTTTGATGTCAATGTTGTTCCTGTTTTCTAATTTTTTCTGCCTTGAAAGCTTTCTAAATTAGTATTTTATTGTTAAAAGTGTAGCTGTCTGCTGTCTTTAATTATTTGTAGCTCTTTTTTTGCTTCTATCATCCATGCTATTGTTGATTTTTTTTTTCAGAAATAAAGTAAAATTTGTTTAGTCAGCCTTTTCTCATTCATTCATAAGAGATGTCCAAAAAAGATTTACATTCCCATTTCATATGCTATTATCTCTATGTTTTCATAAGTCTCCTTGTTGCTACTCAATTTCCAGCCATTTGCATTTTATATTAAACCTATTATTTTTTTAATAATCCATCTTTCAAGAATTTCTGTTCTGTATAGAGTTCATATAATTAAGCATTTACATGCATATCAACTTCCGGTCTTACTATAGTTTTATAGCGTGTCCATGATAAGAAGGTAGCATTGACATAACGATACCACTTGGCTGGTTTTTGCTAGCAGTCTGCAACGCCTTTTGTAAAAAAGACTCCATGAATAAATTGGCCACTGTTGACTCTAAAGAACTGCCCTTAGCTACCCTGTCAATCTGTTCATAGAATTGGTTGTACTGAAAATAAGTAGTGATGAAGCAGTGTCTAAAGTCAAAATGTTTGTAGTTCTATGGGACCAAACTACTTTGGTCCTCAGTCCCTAGACGTGAAAACTACTGAAACTAAGTTTAACTAACCTAAGGACATTACATAAATCCATGCCTGATGGATGATTCGAACACCCAACGTGGTTGGCCACACGATCCGTAACATGCAATGTCTATACAAAGTCACTATTTCCGATGGAAAAACCTGCGCTACACATATCCAGCGGTGGCCAGATTATTCATAGTGTTTTGAAGAACAGGTGTATCAGACTGCTAGGAAAAAACCAGCCAAGTGGTATCGTAGTATCGACACACAGCGAAGAAGAATTACATGCTTTCTCGATACATCTTAACAGTATCAACCCCTGGATCAAATTTACAACAGAAAGAGAGCTTAATGGCGAACTCATTTATCTAAATGTGTCTGTGATCAAACGAGAAACAAGGTTCACTGGAAGGCTATACATACAGACGTACATACATACATACTGGACATAAAAGAGAGGTGATTGAAACCTTAGTTGACTTACAAGATGGATTCTAACGTCTATGAAAGAACTTCGAGAAGAATGGTTATCCCACCACAGACATAAACCAAGTTCTTCTCCATAGGGAGAAAACTAAAAACAGAAACCGCAACATCCAACTGGAAAGTGTTTCCTCCGTTTACAAGTCACATTACATATCACATTGGAAAAGTGCTGAACAAATATACAGTGGAAACTATTTTCAGACTAACCAGGTAAATTAAAGAATATTTAAGATCTGCAAAAGATGCACGACACCTTTTGGATACACGGGGCGTGTATAAAATTCCTTGCAGCTGTGACTAGGTGAACATCAGGAATCAGGACTACGAAGAAAAGTGTCAACACTCGTCTGAGTGAACATAAGAGAAACTGCCGCCGGGTACATAGACAGAGTGCAACCATGAAACTCATTGTAACGAGACCAGTGTTTTATCAAAAACGTCTCACTACTATGCTCCCACATATACAGAAGCTATTGAAATTTACAAACACCACAATAATCTAAATGGAAAAAAGAAGGTGTTAAATTAGACAAACAATTGACTTCAACATTGCACCACCCCATTGACAACCAGTTATCTTCTATCAATAAGATTTGCATTAACAGAGATAGTTCCGCAGCCAACTTCACGTGGTGAACTGCGGAACGCTCTGCACTGTGTATATATGTGTCGCTCCCTCGAGCTCTAATTGCAATTGTCCGATGTCTTCCGCAGCCGAAAAGGAAACTTTAGGGGAAAGTTTTACCTGTCAACCACGGACTATCAGCCTGGAAATTTTACATTTTTCAAAAATCAAATGTTCAAATGTTTGTATAGCTTATGGGACTTAACTACGGAGTCATCAGTCCCTAAACTTACAAACTACTTATGAACTAGCTAATCCTAAGGAAGGCACAAATATCCATGCCCGAGGGAGGATTCGAACCCCTGACCGTAGTGGCCATGCAGACCGTGACTGGAGCGCTTTAGTCTCCTCGGCCATCACGGCTGATTTACTTTTTCAGCTGTAATTTTGAGAACCAGTCCTATTTTGCTCTCTTTTCTAGGAGATTTATTTGAGTATCTGTTTCAGTCGGATTTTATGAAAGAAGTGCAAAATCGGCCGCAAAGTCCAGGGAGTTAACTTGATTCCATTTTATCTCGTTCCCAGAATTATTGGTTGAATCTTGTCATTTTGTAGTTCCAAATTCCGTATCCTTACAATTTTATCAATAAAACAGTTTAATATTAAATGTCATAGTCCATATAACTGCCTACAACAGTTTTTATTTCAAATGGCTGAGATAGCTCTCACATAAATTTAACAAAATGTTCAAATGTTTCTACAGCTTATGGGACTTAACTACGGGGTCATTAGTCCCTAAACTTACAAAATACTTATGAACTACTTACGAACTAGGACGGCACAAATATTCATGCCCGAGGGGGGATTCGTACGCCAGACCGTAGTGGCTGTGCAGAGCGTGACTGGAGCTCCTCAGTCCCCTCGGCCACTGCGGCCGCCCATAAATTTTAGTTTAAGTATAGTATTTATTAGTCTTTCATGAATTATATTTGCTAATTTATCTTTAACATCAAATTCTCTAGTGATTTTACCTATTGAGTCCCCATTCACTGAATAAAATGCTTTCTTAAAGTCAATAAACTATACTATTATAGGTTTTCAGGTTAGCATTCTGTGGCGAATGGTTAATTCTAAGTTAAAAATCTGTTCTGTTCAGCATCTTCCTTTTCGAAAACCACTCTGACATTCTCACAATTATTTATCTAAACTTTCTTCACCACTACTCAGCAGAATTTTAGATAATAACTTTTATGTCACTGTAAGAAGTGATATGCCTCTCTAATTGTCGACATATTGCTCATCTCCTTTCTTATGTAATGAGTGATTTAATGATATTTATCATTCTCCTTTCATCTTTTCTGTCTTCCAGATGTTTTCAAAAAGTAAATGTAGATCACTTAGAATCTTCGGTGCTGTCCATTTCAATAACTGTACCGTAAGGGAAACTTCACCATGTTATTGTATTCTTATGTTTTCATGGATTTCTTGTGCTGTTGGTGGGAAAGCATTCTGAAGGTTCTCTTCTATCGTTGAAATTTCTAATTTGATTGTCAGAACTGGATAGTTTAATAGTTTATCAAAAAATTACCCAATATTCCACAATTTTTCTTGTTACTTAATCCTATTTTCCATTTTCATCTTTGAAACAAATATTTGATGCTATCTGACCTTTAAGTACATGTTTAATAGTTCGAAAGAAAATTGTAGTATTTCATGTATTTCTATAAGCTGAGATTTCTTGATGGACCTTTTGACTTTCCGGATTATTTTAGATCGTACTTTCCTTTGTCATATGAATTGTTCAAGGTGGTGTTCTTCTTTTGAACATCTCCATATTCTCCATTTTTGAGCTCCTTGTTCTGGTGCTGCTTCATAATCCTCATTCCACCATCTCTTTTTTTTTAATTCTTGGCGAGTCCTAACGTTTTCTCTGCAGTTTTATTGATTTTTGTCTGGAGTTCATGCCAATCGCCTCGTTTAGTTCTCTCAGTTTCTTTTCTTCTAATATTAGCTGTACTGCAGCTGTATCTTTGTATTTTAGGAGTTTCCCTTTTTCCTTTATAGGGGAGAAATTGAATTATAACTGTGGAGGATCAAATTCGCCATTTCTGACTACTTTAACATTCATAATTTCGTTGCCATTTATTTTGGATATACAAGGTGGTCCACTGATAGTGACAGGGCCAAATATCTCAAGAAATAACCATTGAACGAAAAAACTACAAAGAACAAAACTTTTCTAGCTTGAAGGGGGAAAATAGATGGCACTATGATTGTTCCGCTAGATGGTGCTGTCTTAGGTCAAACGGATATCAACTGCAATTTTTAAATAAGTACCCCAATTCTTCATTACATATTCCTCTAGTACGGTAATAATTATGAATATTTTATTTGGAACACATTTTTCGCTTTTTGATAGATGGCGCTGTAGTAGTCACAAACGTCTGTGTACGTGGTATTGCGTAACATTTCGTAGTAGTCACAAACGTATGTGTACGTGGTATCGTGTAACATTTCGCCAGTGAGGACGGTATTTGCGTTGTGTTACATTACTCACGTTAAAATTGTCCGTTTACCAACGGCAGTATAGGTCAATAAGGTATTTATGTATGGTTATGGTGATCAAAATGTCCAACAGGGCTGTGATATGTATGTTTATCCTTATTCTGGAAGACATCATCCAAGTGTCTGGACCTTTTGTGCGATAGTTACATTATTTAAAGAGACAGGAAGTGTTCAGCCACAAGTAAAATGTCAACCACAACCTGCAACAAATGATGATGGACAAGTAATTGATTTAGCTGCAATTTTGGCTAATCCGCAAATTAGTAACAGACAAAATGAGCGAGAATCGGGAATCTCAAAAACGTCGGTGTTGAGAATTCTACATGAACATAAATTTCACCTGTACCATATTTCTATGAATCCCATCTCTTCTTCAACGCAAATGTGACTCCCCAGAATCCTATGTCCCAGAACATTACATGATGTCAAGGCTCATTCCTTGTTCGAGCTATCACTGGGGCTAGTGCATCTCTTATGCGAACTTTCCATTATGTGATCTGAAGTTGTCAATTACAGGGTAATACCTGAATTCACAGAACAAAATCAGGTTGTTACCATGGAATTTCAGTGGTTCAGCAACCACTAACATTTGGTACAGACGCTGCTGGGGTACACCACTAACATGTGGAACTGTCATGCCCTCTATCCATTTTAGCCTAGTACAATGGCTGCCTCTTTCGCTAGCTCCTCTGTTCTGACGTCATCTTCTCCACCTTTGCTGCCAATGAGATCTTCCTTGTAACCCTAGCAAAGGACTTTTACATGGTACTATCAGCCAAGCCAGTTGAACCATTGGTTTTGAGAAAGATGTTATTCCTCTATCACTTCTCCACTATCCTGGTTTCTGACAGGCAACCTAGAATCCCTCAGAACTAAAGTTGCATGAGTTACACATCAACTTTTATAGCTATACGTTATAATTTATAATAATGTTTGTGGCAAAACAGCATAAATCAACATAAGCTTCGTCAACTTTGTCGGAAAACTAGTTTAATACAAATTATCTCTATAGTATCAACCACTGAAAATATATTTTAAAAATGTATCGAAATTATTGACCAACTGTTTTAATCATAGTCATATGGATTGACTCTGTATTTACTGTATATTAAGCCAAACAGATAGATCCGTTGGTTCAAATAAAAATATAAAGATCTGTAGTTATAATAAACATTAAAATACTGTATACTGCATTGAAAGTTAAAATATACAACATGGTTATTAGTTGCGCCTTTTACTAATAATTGTCTTCTGACCTGTAAACAATTGAAAATAAATGGCCTGAGGAAAAAAATTACTGCTATACACACTTTTCATAAAGTGAACACAGTTCACTGTTTGTAAGAGTGGACTAAGACACTCATCACAAATGATTGATGCACAATAATGTTTTATAGGAAACTTGACATGAGTTACTGATTACATGCAAAATAAAAGTATTTGCATCCATAGGCACTTGTAATTAGATAATAAAGCCTGTATCAGTGTATTTGGAAACAAAGCCAGAACAGGTTGTAAACCTGTACAAATAATATAAGATGGGAATTTAACCTGAAAGTTTGAAAACTCTGGATACTCCTTAACCAAACAAATAGAGATGAACTAAACTGGACTGTAAATGATACAATAAAATGGTAAGCTGTAGTTTTACTGTGACATCCCATAGCTGGTTTTAAACATTTTTGTATAACTCAGAGGGGGTACAAAGCCTATATAAGGAAAGGTGTGATGTCCCATTAACATAACAGATACACCTTATGTCAATAATGAATTATGTTAACCGAGTAAATTTTAATTTTTTATCGAAGTCTGATGCACCTTTGTTCACACCTGTGACCTGCAGACACAGCGATTCTGTGTATACTATGTCATTCTCAAATGCTAACACAGTGACTCTTATAATATCTTCTGTATTGTGCACACCTTTCCTATGTTGAGAGATATGTATCGTTATTGGTTATGTCATGTTACATTATATATATCCTGTACCACACATCCCTGTACATACAAGCTAAAACGATCCAACGAAAAATAGCTCAGTCATTAAGCATACTGCTTTAGACCGGAATATTTCATGGAAGTCAGTAACCTTATGTAGCCCCTTACTGATGAAAGAATTAAAAAAACAAATATAAAGAAACTGATATCAAACTTGTTCTTGAAATTTTGTAAATCATATTAGCTATTCAAGAATTTTATATTGTATTTACATTTTCAACACTTTGTGACTTGTTTATTACTTTTTCCAACCAACAGATAATTTGCACGCCTAGGAAATAATATAAACCTTTCATGGCACTAACATATTGATATTCTTACCCAAAAAGTAACTAAATAGTGAAGTTAGTAGTACAATCAATTATTACAAGATTCACGATTTTTCACTCTCATACTAGATTAATTCAGGTCCATTATTTTTCACTCTGTCATTAGTAACATACATAAGTTGTAATGTCAATCCACCTTCATACATTGTGACATTGCAAACGTGTCTTTTTCAATGATTACCATACTTCTAAAAAACTTACGTTTTGATGGAGTTACCATTCTCTCAAACATTCTATAATTTCTTTAACCCCACAAACATTAAATTTCTCCTTGTCTTCTCAGTTACAAAGACAAGTGACTAAACCATTACCTTTCCCTTTTACGAATCTCTGAGTTAGCATCAACATCACTTACACTAATTGAATTAACTTCATGATAAGCAGTATGGCTAGCACAAAAAGTGTTGTAGACACATTGGACATCAGTTACAAGCAACAGTTTACAAATCATTGTGCATAGAAATATAAACACAAATGTGTTGACAAGCATGGAAGTGTGAATCCTTAATCAGAATCCATGCAGCGAGATCTATTGATCACAGGTGCGAACTGTGGACACATGCCATGCTCGCTACGGTAGGTCTTGGTTTCTCTTATGAGTGTGTGTGCATGTTGTCTTTTTAATTGCACTTGCATGCGTTACAACATTTCTCTTCTCTTGGGTCACAGATTGAACTTCGGAGATGCCCATGTTTTCATGTTCAAAATATGGAGGGCATTGGCCCAAGTGTCATACTGTTACCAATACTTATGAAAAGAAGTGCTTCACGTATGGGCTTGGTCGACTACCGCCTTTATTCAGCAGATCATATTATAGCAAAGGAGAGGCTCCAGCAGTCTTCATATTGGCATCTGGTACATCTTCTGGTGTTGGTACTTGCGGTAACAGTGCTAATCCTGACCATTGTGGCTCTGGTGGAGAAGAAAGTTGTGTAGCTGGTGATGGTATCTGCTGAAGAGGAGGGTCGCAAGCCCCTCCCCCCTCCCTGTGGCTGTCTGCCGCTAATTAGAGATAGGTGGGGGCCACATGTTGAGCAGAGGACGACGTTCATCCCTATTAACTTAATAGTGAGAATGTGCTATTAATTTCTTAAATTACGAACCATTAGACTAACATTCCTCATGAGTCACACTCATGAGGAGCAACACCGTATCTCGAAAACTTCCAAAACTATCACTGAAATTATCGCTACTTTAAAAAAATGACCTGCTGTACCTCTGAATCTGACAGACTACTTTTCACTATTCCAAAAGATTGTACAATAACGCGACAGAAATGACAAAGGCGTGCTTCTGCAGCTGCTTCATGAAAGCAAGCAGTAGATTTGCAATCACGTGTCCAGAAGACACTGTGTTGCCTGATGAGTATTGCCATCTCGTGGACGAAGCTCATCTAATACCATAGTTTCAAAAACAGTGAGAAATCTCAATATTTCCGCTTGTGTTAGCCACAGATTATGGTGGACTCATATATTCGCCCAACCCACTGTGAATCAGCAGAGCATGCATAGTAGCCTCAAGAGACTACCAAACAGTCCAGTGCTGATGATAATATCTTACATTTCTTCTCTTTCAGTTCTGTATGTCTCCCATGACTTGGGGTTCAGGGTAACTTTTGTGTAACACTTATTTCATAAACTTCTTCAGTCTTTTTCCGTTATCATGATTCCCATTCCTTTAATCCCTGTAGAACAAGGAGCTATTGGCTCTGAAAGTTACCACATTTTCAAGTGTTTCATATGTATTTCTTCCTGCCAATGTTTGATGGGTAGATTCCCAAACAGTGAAATTATCTTTTCAAGATATGTCGTTGAACATATTTAAAAACTGTCATACCATCTAATTGAGCCTTTAGATCTTAAACTTCAGATGACTTACACATATACATCAGGTCTGCAAATACGTTTTCGTAACTTTCAGGAGCTATATTATATTTTAAAAAGTGATTATTTGCATCCATAGGCACTTTTGCATTTTCATCTTTAACATGAGTACAACTTTCATCAAATTTCATTGCATTTTTGTTGTCCTTTATATTTGCCACTAATATAAAATAAGCTTCAGTTATTGGCACATTTATGTTGGTTTTCAACATTACCTGTGGCTTTTAGTTGTGTTGTGTATTACAGCTACAGCTATTACTTGTTGCTGCAAGTATTTATTTCTCTTGCATTTGCAAGTCAGATTACTTTTGGATTGCTGTGTGATTTGCAACCACCACATACATATAAATACATACCAAATTAGAAACAAAAACGTTTAAAACGGTTGTCATCACAGAATCACAACACAGTCTCACTTACTGACAAGTATCTTGTTGGTCAGGTTATTATACTGATTTTTTCTTCACAACGGTACCACACCTTTCCCCACCACCTCTATCCCCACCCATCCTCTCACCACCACAGCCCACATCAAGTTTCCTACTGTCACTCGCAGCATTCTTTCACTTGTTGAAAACTTTTTTATCTGATTACAAATATCATGGGTTATACTTCTTTATTGTCTTTCTAAACACTAACTTTTCGTATCTCACCAAATGATGTATTAATGGTCAATTTAAGAGCAAGCGACATTAATGTCCACTTAGAGTGCCAAGCTTGAGTTGCCTCTGATGGAAATTTTGTTCACAGGATATTAACTCACTATCAGGTTAACCAAAAGTTGTCACTTTTATCACTTGTAAGACCTGGACCTACAGTCTGTTGGCAAATGGTAAAATAAAGGCACAACTAATCATAGTTTACTTGGAAGAGTATAATATGTAATTGAAAGTAATACACTTCAAAGCACTAAAACTACAAAGCCGCAGCAGAGTGGCCGAGCACATTGAGACGGTATGCTCTGATGTGCGAGACTGTTCCCCATCATGAGTTCGAATCCTTCCTTGGGCACAGATGTTTGTGCTGTCTTTAATATAAGTTAGTTTATAAGTAGTTTGTAAGTTTAGGGATTTATGATCCCACAGTTAAGTCCCATATGCTTAACAAACATTTGAACGTTTTTGGAAATTGCATTTTACATGGACACCAAGGCTATTAATTGGCGGTAAAATGTAAATCACAACAGCATGTATAAGCTAAATAAAATATATCAGAGTAGTAATATTACTGTAGACAATCAGTTTTTTATCAATGTTTTGAATGTCCTTACAATTCATCATTTCTGTGCATTATTCTTAGAATCACGATCGAAAGAACTTGATGAATGAATAATTGTAGATAATTAATTATATGCTAATTATATCTTTCAGAGGTTACACTAACGTTCATTTAAATATGTTTAAAGTTACATCTTTTATTATATGTATCCATTAAAGAAAATCAGTGTTTCTTTATCAGTAATTTTTTCTCCATTTCAAATTTCAGTATATTCTAGATGACCTGACTCGAGTGCCAACATTCACACTAGTCGGATTTTCGTTTGGTGGTTTAGTAGCACTAGAACTAACAGCACTATTGGAATCACGAGGCCACACAGGTTCCTTGGTTCTGATTGACAGCACTCCAGACTATGTAAAAACCTCTATTCAGAGAATGGGAAAAGATTATTCTCTTAGATGGTTAGCAGACTTTGTGACCAAAATGGGCTGTGGGCCAGATGCAGCGCTTAAAGTAAGTTGGACAGAAACTTTATTTACATTAATAGTTGTCAATATTAAATTAGTATACCTTCTAGCCTGTCGCTGGTTCTAATGCAAGATTAACTGTAATGACCATCACTTGGATAAAACATTATAAGTATACAATAATTTGTATTTTTCTTTTTTTCTGGTAGCCAATTTATAACTATTTTCATAATAAAAAGTGTATTTCCCTCTAAGGCCATCATGTTTCTAAGGAGCAGGTAACAAAATTTGTCGGCAAATGTGCATAAGTGATAATGGATGTACATACAAGCATGCTTTACATCTACATCTGCATCTACATGAGATACTCTGCAAAGCACATTCAAGTGCCTGGCAGAGGGTTCATCGAACCACCTTTATTCCATTCATCTCCCATTCCACTCTCGAATAGCGCACGGGAAAAAAGAACATCTGAATCTCTCCGTTCGAGCTCTGATTTCTTGTATTTTAGTCTGATGATCATTTCTACCTATGTAGGTTGGAATCAACAACATATTTTCGCATTCGGAAGAGAATGTTGGTGATAGGAGTTTCCTAAGTTCACCATGTCACAGTGATAAGCGCCGTTGTTGTAATGATTCCCATCCCAGGTCTTGTGTCATTTCCGTGATGCTGTCTCCCCTATATCGTGACAATACAAACCGAGCTGCGCTTCTTTGGACACTTTCGTTGTCCTCCGTCTCAAACCCACCTAACAAGGATCCCACATTGGGCATCAATACTCCAAATGAGAACAAACAAGCGTAGTGTATGCAGTCTCTTTAGTAGTTCTGTTGCACCTTTTAAGCATTCTGCCAATAAAACTCAGTCTCTGGTTCGCCTTTCCTACGACATCTACTAGTTCTTTCCAGTTTAAGACTGATGTAAAAGTAATTCCTAAGTATTTAGTGGAGTTTACTGCCTTTACATTCGATTGATTTGCCATGAAAAGAAAGTTTAACAGATTTTTTTTTTTTCGTGCTCTTGTGGCCGACTTCACACTTCTCATTATTTAGAGTGAAATGCCAATTTTTACACCATAGTGATATTTTACTTAAATCGTTCTGCAGTTGGTTTTGATCTTCCGATGTTTTACTAGATGATGAAAGACGGCATGATTTGCAAACAACCTAAGAGAGCTGCTCAGATTTTCTCCTAAATCGTTTATGTAGATAACGAACAGCAGAGGACCAATAAAAGTATCCTGTGGAACGCCTGATATAACCTCTGTTTTAGTCGATGCCTTACCAACGATTACTACAAACTGAGTCCTCTCTGGCAAGATTATTAAACTGCTTTGTCAGAGTCATATGGTAGTGAACTATTTATCAACTTTTGATTATCCATGTCAAAATGTCATGTTACTAGTTCTTCTGCAAGAGTGTCATTTCCTGACAGTGCATATTGGTAAAAGAAACTAGGAACTAATTGCATATGAAGGAAAACTGTTAAGTTTACCATTCTCTAGATATCACCACTAACTGTAATAATGCATGGCCCACATTATCCCTCACTATGTACTTTCAGCTTAATACAGTTCCTATGAATAATAACTTTGCAACAGGGATTATCAAATTTAAAGACAGTATAAAAGTCACAAGAGCATGAAACACTGAGTTGTATCATAAATAACTCCTTTAAACTTCTGATACCTTAAAAATGTGTTTATAAGTGCAAATAAAAGAAAAAGTTTCCATGATTCAAATTGTATTTAAAGCTTTTTGTAACTCAGTATGTTCTCACATTACCAAACATTGAATGGGAGTAGCATAATCTCCTTTCCATGTTGTGCAAATAACAGAAAATGTTTAGAAATAATTGGAATTGTATTTAAAGCTTTTTGAAACTCATTTAGTTAGCACATTACCAAACACTGGATGGCAGTATGGTATTCTGCTTTCCATGTTGTGAAAAAACTATTTTTGCAATGTTTATGCCATCATATCTGCTAAGCTACATTTTGTGTTCATTAAACAATTTTAGTGATGTATGTAAATAAGTTTGCAACATATAAAGAAGTACTACATTATAACATGACATTTCATCCAGATGTGTTACTGGATATTAATTTAAGAACATCGCTTTCACTTGTGTATTTATTTTCCTGCCATAATAGTGAACTATGTGTCATACAGTGAAATGACATTAATGGTGCATTCGTTGATATATGTAGATATTCCCTGCAAACTGTGTGCAAATAGAGTGATCTGTTAAAAAGTAATAATTAAAATGTCAAGGCAGATAGGAAAATTTTACCATAAGAAAAACAAAAATATATAATGCAATAAACCTTTTGTCATTTCATCATTTTGTCAGGGTTGTCAGTGACAAAATGTCTTTAAAGGTTTGAGATTATATCCATGAAGTTTGTAGGAAATGCATAAGTGTTGTTTATGTCTAATGAGTTGCGAATTTAGTATATTAGAGTGCTATCATCTTGATGACAAACACACAGTTCCCATGTTAATTACTCATCATATCAAGAGGATAATATGACTGAATTGAAAATTTTTAATATTAGTCAATAATTACACAAAATATTGGAAATCAAGTATTTTTTTTATCTTGAGGCAGCTTGGAAGGTTGACTGAAAGAAACGAGTACTCTGGACTGAGTTTTCCTTTCAGAGATTTCTCTGTGTTACTGAAAGTAAGAAACTGCCAAACTAAAATTGAGGCATCAATAAAATACATGCTGGTGCCTTATGCTAAACAAAATCTTCCTTACAAATAATAGAAAATTGTTCTTTTTTTATAAGGCTGAGATATTTCAAATAAGGGTAACAATTCTTTGCTCAATAATTATAAGAAACTTCTCCAAAGATAAGGGAAATGAAACGAAGGGCTTGATTTCTGCGACAAAGTTAACGATTTTGCAGATGTCATTTCCAATTGAATAAAATCAGGTAAAATATTGTCAGGTTTCTAACCGCTTGCAGAGCTTAAAACTCCATGAGCTTTCAGCGAAGTACTCCATGGTCATTGTAAAGTAGTATGATTGCATGTTGGCTGCTCGTGCACTATTATATATATGGTAACAGTCAGCTACGACGATACTGGTGACCAGAAAAACGCCATGTCTGAGCATGCATTTAATCGGCTTTCAATGCTTCTGTTTCAAGCCTGTACACCAAGCATGGCTGAAGGCTAACTTCCCTATTGAGCTTGTTATCAGTGATATCACGAAAGCGGTTAGTGTTAACCACTGAAGCATGCTGAGCAAAATCAGAATCTGTAAACAATAAAGCCTCTCATGTTCCTTCGTCCATTGATATACAATTTATACTGTTTGCCCAATGTAGTATTTTATCTTGTGTATTTTCAGCAAGAGCCTTATTTTGCATTACACAGAACTACATAACGGCAAGAAAACTAGCTACTTTGCCTCCTCCTTGTAACTGATCTTTTAGTGATGTTTTAAAACAGATCACTTTTCTTACTTTACGAGAACTGTAGCCCTTCTTCCTGAACACCTCACATATGATGTTTAACTTATGGGGTAGGTTGTCAGTGTCTGATATTGTTCTTGGACGATACACCAGTATTCTTCAGTGCCATATGTTGGTGGCTGATGGTGTGTAGCTACACATTTGTGTGAGAAAGTTTTCTATAAATGCTGTGGCCCAGGATTCCATTTCGTTTGCGGTGCATAAGGGCGTCTATGAAGGGCATAATCTATTTCCAAAGCGAACTAGATGTGATTGTAAATATTGTGAATATGTTCCGAGAACTCGTCAACCTTCTCCTGTCCATGGCGGTAATCGACGAAGATATTGTCAATGTATCAGAAAAAACACGTAGGCATTAATGGCACCATGTCCAAAGCCAAAATCCTTGAATGTCTCCAAAAAGGTTTGCAACAACTGTAGCTAATGGCCTTCCTATTGCACTGCCTTCGACATGTTCATAATACTGACCACAGAATAGGAAATAGGAAGATGGCAATGAGAGGTAAAAATCACAGTAAGGCCATCGACATGGAAGAAATTAAACTTACCTCCAGGACAGTCTGTGGTTCTGTGCTGGACAAAATTAAACACTTATTAAGAAGACACGTGTTCCATTCGGTCTTCATGCTCCCAACAAAAATATCGTAATTACTGAGACCAATTAAAGATGAAACTCATTTCAGAATAAAAAATGTTCAAATGTTTGTAAATCCATGGGACGTAACTACTCTATCAGTTCCTATGCTTACATACTGCTTAAACTAACATGCTAAGGACAATAAATACTATCCATGCCCGAGGGAGAACTCGAACCTCCGACGACGAGGAGCGGCGCACATTGGAGCTAGGTGTCTTTGAACGCTCGGCCACTCCACAGCGGCAATTCTGAATACCTGGGACCTACAAAATACCTTGAAGTGTAGCCAATTTTACATCAGCTAAATAGTAAGAACTGTAAAACAATGCAAGAAGGAACATGAAATATGTCATCCTTTATGGGACCAAAAGAAGCCTACTTTACCTATGCATGTTTTAGAAAACGGCCACTGAATCAAATTTGAGAAAACCTCCATCGTAGCTCACACTAATGTCTTCAGGGAATGTGAAATTAAACAATGCTTCGACATAGCAACACCCATCACATCCTCAATAGTAATTTCGTCCTCCAACTAAACGCACTAATGATATCCAAATCAATGTATTTGAAATAGACACATTACATGGCGAGTTATCGAATGCCCATACTGACTAATTCGTGGGCACCACTGACGTCACAGCTAATTGATAGCACATAAGGGGATGTACAACTAGTCGCCAGGCAGTCATACAACCTGACAATTTCCAAGGAGGTCTTAGCTGAGAGCTCGTGGGATTTTAACCAACTGATTTGGACAGAAGCCCATTTTATTCACTGTATTACCAAATAAAATTTCATTTACTTGAAAATAGTCCGTGAATAAACAATGTAATATGATAATCAGCCAACAAATCTTCAGTTACAATTAATAAACATTATTCTGACTGTTGTGGCGTAAAGTCAGTCCCACACGCCAGACGTAAGAAAACGATCATCGAGAAGGCAGCGATCAACCAAAAGCCAATCTCAAGCAGGCGCCGCGCATCCTGGAGGGAGTAACCGAAGATTCGCGCCCTCTACAAGCGGCTATATATAGGATAACATACGTCTGGACGCCCGTCAGTTACTAGTGAGAACTCGGTCAGTTACTATTCACAACTCAGGCAGCTACTATGCAGCTACCAAGTCAGAAATAGGACTGTATTAAGTCCAGTATTATAATTCTCAGTCAGTAAAACTTGTATTATTAATCTGAATAGTTGTTACAGTTGACTTCAATACCTGCACCAGTACCTTTACTCACGACTAGACTGGGACGACGTAACAACACTGACTTTACTAGATTACATGAAGCATTTCTGAAGTTGTTATTCATACATTAAAAAACACTGATGACCTCTTTTTTAATTACGAAGCTGACACCGACTACAGTAGTGCAACGTAATGCACCAACTATGGGCAGATGTAGAGTCTGACAATAACGTAATGGTTATCAACTGTAGATTAAAATTTAAGATACTTCAATAGGGTAGAATATTAAGGAGATGGAACCTGGACAAATCGAAGGAGCCAGAGGTGGTTCAGAATTTTAGAGGGAGCACTAGGCAAGGAAAGACTTAAACGGGGGAAAGTAATACAGTAGAAGAAGAATGGGTACATCTGAGAGTTATTGTAGTCAAGGCTGCAAATGATTATATAGGCAGGGAGACTAGGTCTATAGAATTCCCTGGGTAATACAGGAGACATTAAAAGTCGACCACTGTACTAAACAAGAGGCTTGCTTTGTCACTAAAATTAGTAAATAAAGTCCGTGTGAACTACTGGTTATTCCCTGCTACAAAAGCTTGTTCGTTGGCCCAAACTGAGAACTGACTGGCTTCAAATTATTTAAATAACAGGAAGTTAATATTACAGTGGTCAATATACATAGTAGCTCACACGTTGTTACTCACAGACATTAAAAAGCAAGCCACCACAATTAAAGTTTTCTTAGAAAGGTGGCTAAGAAAACATTCCTGGCGCAACGTATTTTAGATATAAGAAAAGATTGCATTTGAACTAGTTATCAGCACTTGTGAAGAACAATATTAAATAAACGAGGGAAGGTACTCTAAAACTACAATTTATCAGCAACTTACGGTTTATGCTGAACTTAAACTTGTTTATTCATATAGAAAACAAGTAAAATAGGGAACCAATTTTGTTAATACGATGAAGTGCATCACTTACGTGGTATAATTCGGACGGTGCTCTGCCTAAATTATACATGATTTAACGCTACTGGGGAAAAGATTCACAAACAACACTCATTCTATCACAAACACGCAATGCCACAGCGAAACTCACCAAAAATAGCGTGCTGAGACGAGGTGGAAGCAGGCTCTGCTATTGTAGGTGAAATTCAGCAAGACGGAGGTAGCACAAAACACAATACACAAAAACACTTTGAAGCTGGCTCTTGTTTGTCGTGCCTGTTTTGAGATGGTGCGTGTGTATAGCAAGTTATATTACATCTGAATTGGACCGCAAGCAAACACGCTAACGGCGACACACGGCTAAGTTACATGAACACACTCCACTGTAGGTGAAGTGGTTGAAAATCGGATTCATTATACTAAATCACGGTGGATTCTTAAATTGCAGTCTGTTAGAAACCGATCTAGGTACTGGTTTCATATGAGAAGTGGCGTGAACTCAGGGTGCTAGTTGTAAACCCCGGAAGTCGGAACTCGGACCCACGTCATTCAGAATACCGATAAAATTGCATAATTTCAGATTGCGAAAAATAAAGAAAATTAACTACAACATGCAACCCATAAAAATGCTTAGAATTATATAAGGAAGCGAATGAAATATACCTACACGCGATAGGGGGCAATTACAGAGACGGGTGAGATCCTTTCTCAGGAAAACCACAAAAATGAAATAATTACAAAGTCAGAAAAATAAAAATAAGAATTACGGTATGCAACCCATAGAAATGTTTAGAATTACACGAGGAAGCGAAAGAAATGCAGCTACACGCGATAGGGAGCGATTCTAGAGACGGATGAAGTCCAGCCTTCAAAAACTCATAAAAGTGAAATAATTACAAAGTCGGAAAAATAAGAATAAGAACTACGGCATGCAACCCCTAGAAATGCTTAGAATTACATGAAGAAACGAAAGAAATGCAGCTATACGCGACAGGGAGCGATTACAAAGACGGAAGAAGTCCAGTCTCAAAAAACTCGTAAAAGTGAAATAATTACAACGTCGGAAAAATAAATATGGGAATTACAGCATGCAACCCATAGAAATGTTTAGAATTACATAAAGAAGCGTAAGAAATGCAACTTCACGCGATGGGGAGCGATTACAGAGATGGAAGAACTCCAGTCTCATAAAAACCACAAAAATGAAATAATTACACAGTTTGAAAAATAAAATAAGAATTACGGCATGCAACCCATAGAAATGTTCAGAATTACATAAGGAAGCTATTGAAGGAGGATGTACAACAGAGAGTTACTGACAAAGACAGAGGACATACTACCAGTCGAAGAAGACAGCAAAACTAAAATTGTTGGGGAGAGAAGATCGCGAAAGATTAGTGGAAATCAGAAGGATACCCGCATAGTTACTTGCCTGATGAGTATGGAACAAACCAGAGTGGAAGCTGAAGGCTTTGTTCTATGAACCAAACACGTGGAACACATATCACTCATGGAAGGAAACGATGAGAACATTTTTACACGCACTGTATAAAAATGAACATATCACCTATTAGAAATCGGGCCCCACAAACCTAGAAAGTATTTACATAGAGCCTTATGATCACAAAAGGTTTTAACGTATCAGGCAGTTATCAAACTGCAACTAGAACCACACACAACACGTTTATCTATTGGAAATCGCTAAATTGAAAAACGAGAACACATTTCCACATACGATCGGAGGAAATATTCCAAAAAATGATTCTAAGTTCACGAATCTAAGTTAAACATACTGGTCAAAGAAACGCTACCATCTCCAGAAACAAGAGCAGATCCAACTTTACCCCACCAAACGACCGGTCCAGAAAGAATATCCAACGGTGATGACGGGGGGACGGGGGGGGGGGGGGACTGCTACCCGACGCGGGAAGCCACCAGAAGCTAGAAAATCCAAGAAAACAGCGGTGGTTGGGACTGACAACGATACTCGCGCTGGAGGAAAGGATCGCTAACTAGACTGTAACCAAAGGGTGTAGAAACCTCTTTGGTAACCTCAGCAGCAATCGACTCTGAGCCAGAGCGGACGATGCAAAGCGAGGTATCAAGCCCCACATTCAAACAGCCATAGATTCTCGCAAACACTTAAAAGTACAATAACTGCATATTCTCATAGGGACAGTGGTGTAGCGGAGAAGCCGTACTTATGCCTGATTGATTCATATAATAATAATTAATATTTGGGCACATGAAATAAAAATACTATTCCTAAAGCCTTGAAAAGAGTGGGGTTCAAGTTTTAACAAAATGATTATCTAACGACATAAAATAAATTATAACTTTACAGAAATATACAAAAATTATATGGAAAATGACAGACGGTCGTCTTTCAACATTGATCTAAATTGATGGAAGGGGAAAATATAAAAATGGAGCAAGTGAAGCACGCAAAAAGGAGCACAGAAATCTGAAAAATGTGATTAACAATAAGTGCAGACTGGCTAAAAAGCAGCGGCTAGAGGAAATATGCAAGACCGTAGAAGAACATGTAGCTAGGGGAAAGATAAAAAAATGTTCAAATGTTTGTCAAGCTTATGGGACTCAACTATGGGGTCATCAGTCGCTAAACTTACAAACTACTTACGAACTACCTTATACTAAGGACCTCACAAGTATCCATGTGTGAGGGGGGATTCGAACCCCCGACCATAGTGGCCGTGCAGACCATGACTGGAGCGCCTCAGTCACCGCGGCCGGCGGGGAAAGATAGATACCGCCTGCAGGAAAATAAGACATGTGGATACAAGAAAAGCAGCGGTATGAATATCAAGAACTCAGATGGAAAACGAGCCAAAACAGGGAAACCCGAAAGGTGGAAGGATTATATAGAGGTCCTACACAAATGAAATAACCTTGAAGGCAATAATCTAGAAATGGAGGAGGAAGATAAGATGGGAAGTGCGATAGTGCGAGCAGAATTTGACAGAGAACTGAAACATTAGAGTCGAATTAAGGCCCCTGAAGTAGTTGATATCCCGTCTGAACTGCTGATATCGCTGGAGAGCCAGTTATGAAGAAATCGTTCCCCCTTATATGCAAAATGCATGAGATAGGGAAAATACCCTCTGACTTCAATAAGAATACAGTAATTCCATTTTCTTAGAAAGCAGGTGCAGAAAATGTCTATCAGTTTAAAAAGTCATGGGTGCAATATATTAACACAAATTATTTACAGACCAATGAAAAAACTGGTGAAATACGCCCTCGGGGAAGCTCAGTTTTGATTTAGGAGAAACGTGGCAAAACTTACATAACGACATATGTCAGAATATAGGTTAATGAAAGGCAAACCAACCTTTTGCACATTTGCAGATGTGGGGAAATCTTTTGACAATACTGATTGTAACACAATCTTTCAAATACTGAAGGTAGCAGGGATAAAATATAGAGAGCGAAGGGTTGTATTCAACTTGTACAAAAACTAGACTGCAGTTATTAGTCAAAGAGCAGAAAGTGTCGCAGTTGTTGGAAAGAGAGTAACACAGTGTTGTAGGCTTTCCCCAATGTTGTTTAATCTGTACATTGAGCAAGCTGTATAGGAATGCAAGGAGAAATTTGGAGAGGGAATTTAAGTTCGAAGAGTAGAAAAAAAACTTTACGGTTTGACGATGACATACCATGGTAATTCTGTCAGAGGCTGCAAAGAACCTAGAAGAGCAAATGAACGAAATGGACAGTGTCTTGAAAGGAGGGTATATGATAAACATTAACAAGAGTAATGGAATGTAGAAATGTTCAAATGTTTATAAATCTATCGGATCAAACTGACCGGTCATCAGTCCATAGCTTAAACCTAGGTAAGCTAACCTAAGGACCAACACACACACCCATGCCCCAGGGAGGACTCGAACCTCCACGGCGAGCAACCGCGCTCCGCAGCGAGACGCTTTAGAGCGCTCCGCTACTCCACCATGGCAATGGATCATGGGATGCTCAAAGAAACAGATTGGGTTATGAGAGAAGAAAAGTAGTAGATGAGTTTTGTTATTTGGGTACCAAAGTAATGAAAATATAAAAAGTCAGAATGGCTATGGGAAGAAAAGCATTTATGAAGAAGCAAAATTCGTTGACATCCAAGATGAATTTAAATTTTAAGAAGTACTTTCTGAAATCATTCGTATGGAATGTAGTATTGTATGGGAGTGAAACCTGAACGATAAAGATTTAAGACAAAAAAATAATAGAAGCTTTTGACAGACTATTGATGAAGCTTGCATTGGAACATCATGTAACTAATGAAGAGGCGCTCAAAAGATTTGGGGAGAAAAGGAGTTTCTGCTATGGCCTGAGTAAGAGAAAATGGTTGGGTCCATGGGACATCGTCAACTTTGCATTATAAAGAAGTGCCTTGGGTAAAAATCGTAGAGGAATACCAAGGCACGAATACATTAAGCAGATTCAAATGTATAAAAGTTGTCATGTTTTTCTCTGACGAAGAGGCTTGCGCAGTATAGGATAAGTTGGAGAACTACATGAAACAATTCTGAAGACTAAAGATCAAAACAGCAGCAACAGAATATGGTATAGGAAGTTGAGTTTTTAAACTAAATTCAGACTTTTCGTCATGATGACAGAAAACAATCACTAGGCCAGGTTACCCCAGAAATGCAGTTGTTTATCTGTTTCCCGTTATCTAAGAGGGAAGGGAAGGAAGAGATTCAAAAAATGTTCAAATGTTTGTTAAGCTTAAGGGACTTAACTATTGGGTCATCAGTCCCTAAACTTACAAACTACTTACATACTACCTACAACTAAGGACAGCACAAATATCCATGCCCGAGGGGGGATTCGAACCCCCGACCGTAGTGGGCGTGCAGACCGTGACTGAAGCGCCTCAGTCCCCTCGGCCACCGCGGCCGGCGAAGGAAGAGAGTATGAATTCAGTCTTACCACGCTTGATAACAGTTTTTTTAACAAACACGTTAATTTCTTGTTGAAAATTTGGATATGGCTGACAAAATTTCATTGAACTCAGTCTCACACATTATTTTTACCCTATTATACGCAATGCTATTCAAGTCGACACATAGAGTTCTCCATACTTCTAGTATGAGGTGGATTTGCGTTAAGTGTAATACGTACACAAAAGTGACTTGTGAACATCGTAATGATCATTAGGTTGGAGGTATTGTTCCTATGAAATATGTTCGTGATTACAGTTGATTTATTATTTCAAATATTTAAGTTAGTTAACCCCTTAGATGGTAATCAGTAGACAAGTGATCAACTTACGTCCCTCAAATGCATTGATATTAGATCGAGCGTACTACATAGCGAAACAGAATATGAAAGGGAATATAGAAAACACCTCACAGTGCAGACAGCCATTAATAAAAGTGATCACAATGATTCTATGATGTTCAATACTGCCCAAAAATGCTTTAAGTCGAAACTACTCCTGAATATTCATAAGTCCTACAAGATGAGAAACATGTCAAACACTTATCTAACTGCAATGGACCTGCCACCACCTAGCTCACAGAATTGCTTTCTAAACGTTCTCGTCCAAAATATGATCCATAGTCGACTCTAAAGATAATCCAATGAAGAGTGTCTCGCAGCAAGTATTCAAACATATGTAATGGAAACCCTCACCAGAAATTCACCTTTCTTCCTGAACTCGTATCATCCCTGTTGTAAACATGTGCAAACTGACGTTACTAAATGGCTTTAAGTGATCAAAAGTGAAATTATAACATTTTACGTCTCGAGGCTTTAATTAAAAATTCAGTTTTCTCTGTCAGTTCCATACTGAAATACAACGTAAAAAATGCAACCCAACAATTTTTATGTCACGTGGTTTGCCCACAAACAGAGGTTTGTACCTAAATATTAAAATACGACCTTCCAATTAAACATCTTTCGACTAAGTATTTTTTGGTTATGGTGCACACTGATCCCAATAGTCTTCAGTTAGAAGTTTCAAAATTACTAATTTTTAGTTTCATGGTCAAGAATTGATTATCTTATGGCATTCTTATTATTTGTGCTACAAATTGATGTTAATAGAATATACTGATATTTAATTCAATTTAAATTGTGTAGAACTATGAAATTTTCACATATGACAAATGGAACATGCCATAAGAATAAATAGTCTTCAAATTTAAATACTAGGTATTGTTCACTGTATCTGATGACAAAACATACTGCCATGCTGTCAGAGTTTTTCTGTTGCTTGAAAAGATAATATAAACCAGGTTCTAAACTGTAAGAGATATCCAGGGGCAGATATAGACTTTGACCATAACTTATTGGTTATGAACTGCAGATTAAAACTTAAGAGATTGGAGAAAAGTAGAAAGGTTAGGAGATGGAACCTGAACAAATTGAAGGAACCAGTGGTGGTTGAGAGTTTCAGAGGGAGCATTAGGCAAGGATTGGCTAAAATGGGGGAAATTAATACAGTAGAAGAAGAATGGGTAGCTCCGAGAGATATGGTAGCAGAGGACCATATAAGCAGAAAACAATGCCTAATAGAAATCCATGGATAACACAGGGGGAACTGATGACCTAGCTGTTTAGTCCCCTCAAAACCATCAACAACAACAACATGGATAACACAGGATGTACTGAACTTAATTGATGAAAGGAGAAAATATAAAAATTCAGCAAGTGAAACAGGAAAAAGGGAGTACAAACGTCTGAAAAATGAGATTGACAGGAAGTGTAGACTGGCTAAGCAGGGGTGGCTAGAGGAGAAATGTAGAAGAATGCGTAACTAGGGGAAAGATAGATACCGCCTACAAGAAAATAAAACATATATTTGTAGACAAAAAAAGCAGCTGTATGAATATCAAGAACTCGGACGGAAAACCAGTACTAAGCAAAGAGTGAAATTCTGAACTGAGGAAGGAATTTATAGAGGGTCTATACAAAGGAAATAAACGTGAAAGCAGTATTCTAGAAATGGAAGACAAAGTAGTGGAAGATGAGATAGGAGATATGATACTGCGAGAAGAATTTGACAGAGCGCTGAAGGACATGAGTCGAAACAAGGCGCCTGGAGTAGATGATATTCCATCTGAACTGCTGATGTCGTTAGAAGAGCCAGACATTATAAAATTGTATCACCTGGTATGCAAGATGTATGAGACTAGGGAAATACCATCCGATTTCAAGAAGAATATTGTAATTACAATTCCAAAGAAAACAAGTGCAGACAAATGTGAAAATTACAAAACTATCAGTTTAATAAGTCACGGGTGCAAAACACTAACACGAATTTTTTGGAGACGATCGGAAAAACTTGAGGAATTCAACCTCGGGGAAGATCAGTTTGGATTTAGGAGAAATGTAGGAACATGAGAGGCAATCCTCACATTACATATTATCTTAGAAGATAGGCTAAGGAAAGGGAAAACCACGTTTTTAGAGTTGGTCGATTTGGGGAAAGCTTTTGACAATGTCGACTGGAATACACTCTTCCAAATTCTGAAGGTATCAGGGGTAAAATATAGGGAGCGAAGAGTTATATTCAACATATACAAAAACCAGACAGCGGTTATTAGAGTCGAAGGGCAAGAAAGGAGCGCAGAGGTGCAGAAGGGAGTAAGACATGGTTGTAGCCTTTCCCCAAGGTTGTTCAATCTGTACATTGAGCAGACAGTGAAGGAATGCAAGGAGAAATTTGGAGAGGGCATTAAAGTGCAGTGAGAAGAAATAAAATCATTGTGTTTTGCCGATGACATAGTAATGCTGTCAGAGACCGCAAGAGATCTAGAAGGGCAATTGAATGGCATGGTCAGTGTCTTGAAAGGAAGATATAAGATGAACATTAACAAGAGTAAACCGAAGGTACTGGAATGTAATGTCAGAAAAACAGATGATGCTGAAGGAATTAGATTAGGCAATGAGACAATAAAAGTAGTAGATGAATTTTGTTATTTGGGTAGCAAGATAACTTCTGATGGCCGAAGTAAAGAAGATATAAAATGAAGAATAGCTATGGGAAGAAAAGCGTTTCTAAAGAAGATAAACTTGTTAACATCCAAATTAATTTAAATGTTAGGAAGTCCTTTCTGAAAGCATTTGTCTGGAGTGTAGCATTGTATGGGAGTGAAATGTGGACGAAAAGGATTTCAGATTATAGAAGCTTTTGAAATGTGGTGCTACAGACGAATGATGAAAATTAGATGGGTACATAATGTAACTAATGAGGAGGTGCTTAACCGAACCGGGGAGAAAAGGAGTTTCTGCCATATACTAACTAAGAGAAGGCATAGACTGGTTGGACACATTCAAGGAATTGTCAACTTAGCGTTAGAAGGAAGCGTGTGGGGTAAAAATCGTAGAGGAAGACTGAGGGATTCAAAAAGATTTAGGTTGCCAAAAGTATTCTCAGATGAAGAGACTTGCACAGGACAGGGTAGCGCGGAGAGCTGCATCAAACCAGTCTGCGGACTATAGACCACAACAACAACAACAACAATGATGATGTTGTTTACCCCATTATTTAAACCGTCGCTCATGGCAAAATTATCAAAGTTATTGAAAACGTAAGTAGTTCCTCAATGAGTTTTCACCAGCACTACAATTTTAGTGCTCAGTCATTTTGAGGTGATTAACACTTAACATTAACACAAGATATAGTTAGTTTCATGATTTTAATATGTTGAATTCTATTTGTCCCACATCACCTCCTGTACTGCACAAGCATTTCATTTGTGTTTATGACTGGGTTTGTATTTCAGTTATCTTTCATTTGCCACCATATGGTCCAGTCTACCTGGCATGGTAAACACATATGAACACTGCTGTTGGTACAGTTCAACTGCCATAGCTACTGACGTCACGTATGCACCTGGAATAATTCATATGGTGAACAGTCATACCCATCCATGAAGTTTCCATATGTACGCACACGCTACGTAAACAAAGTTTTCCTGTACAGCCACAAAACGTGCAAATTTTACTTTTGTCATACATCCCCCTCCTCCCCGTAAAATGTTTTTAATCGTACTAGGAGAGCACAATATGTCGAAAACAAAGTTGTTTGAAACCAGTTACAAAAACGTTCAGGAAACTCCAAGAAAATAATTTCACCTCACAGATTTACGAACATGAAATCCAAAGAAAATTTATAGAGATTTACGTCACCCCCATGTACCGGATGATCAAAAAGTCAGTACAAATTTTAAAAATTAATAAATCACGGAATAATGTTGATAGAGAGTTAAAAATTGACACACATGCTTGGAATGACATGGGGGTTCTATTAGAATGAAAACAAAAGTGTCCGACAGATGAAGCTGGACAGCAAAACGTCAGTGACTGCACTTGAAAATCGTGTACAAAAGGAGCTTTAATGAGAGAGAGAATCAGATGCACCAGCAGTTGCATCATGTTGGCGTTATCTGAAAAGGCGCTTTTAGTGAAGCTGTAGTATCAGAATGCGGAATGTGCTAGTTCAGCGTTACGATCCTATCGCCATAGGAAGGGGATTCGAACTGGTAAAGGTCCGTTGACAAATACAGCTGTGGCGAGAATGATTTCGAACTTCGAAGCCACGGTTTGCTTAGACGATAGATCCCGAAGTGCCTGACCAAGCACAAGCTGTGTTGCTGCTGAGACGGTTCAGGAAGAAATGGAGGCTGTAGCGGGTTGATCTATGCAGTCGCACGTCGTACCGGCATTCCATACACTACAGTTTGGTTGGCAGTTACATGAACTGTTACCTGGCGATTTAGTGAAGCGAAGGGCATTTGCGGTCTGGGCGTTTCACAAGATGGCGGCAGATGACGATTGGTTGAATAACGTGTTGTAGACCGACGCTCCGAGGGTTTGTCAACGCCCACAACTGCAGAATTTGGGCTACCGAAAATCCTAGAACTGTCGTGGAAACTCCATTGCACGACGACAAAGTCACGGTATGGGTTGGATTTGCCACACCTACCATTATCGGGCCTTTTTTCTTCGAGGAACTGTGTGATTCTGGTTTTGTAACTGCTACCATGATGGGTGAGAGGTACGCCAATATGTTACATAATCGAATCGCCCCCAGCCTGGCTGATAAACACCTGCTACAACCGACGATTTTTATGCAGGATGGCGCTCCACCCCACATTGCTAGCCACGTGAAAGACCTTTTGCGCGCGTCGTTTGGTAATGATCCTTTACTAAGCCGCCATTTACGTCGCGCTTGGCTTCGCAGGTCCCACACCTCAGTCCGTGCGATTATTGGCTTTCGGTTTACCTGAAGTCGCAAGTGTATCGTGATCGACCGACATCTCTATGGATGCTGAAAGACAACATCCGACGCAAATGCCTCACCATAACTCCGGACATGCTTCATTGTGCTGTTCACAACATTATTCCTCGACTACTGCTATTGTTGAGGAATGATGGTGAACATATTGAGAATTTCCTGTAAAGAAAATCATCTTTGCTTTGTCTTCATTTCTTATGCTAATTATTGATTTTCTGATCAGATGAAGCGTCATCTGTCGGACATTTTTTGACCTTCCTTTTTTTTTTAATTGTTCTAATAAAACCCCATATCATTCCAAGCATGCTACCTACATTGGTCCATAATTTATTAAGTTTTCAAAATTATATGACTTTTCGATCACCCGGTATATTAATCATAGTCAAAGATGGTGAACATATTGAGAATTTCCTGTAAAGAACATCATCTTTGCTTTGTCTTCATTTCTTATGCTAATTATTGATTTTCTGATCAGATGAAGCACCATCTGTCGGACATTTTTTGACCTTCTTTTTTTTAAATTGTTCTAATAAAACCCCATATCATTCCAAGCATTCTACCTACATTGGTCCATAATTTATTAAGTTTTCAAAATTATACTGACTTTTCGATCACCCGGTATATTAATCATAGTCATATAAAACACAGTAAAACAGGAAGAAAGAGTTGGGAATTTATTTCTGAATAACGATAGACAAATAAGAAGTCAGGGAATAAATTGCATTGCATTCAATAATTAATCAAAGATATTATCTTTAGTATTAATCAAATAGGCATAAATGTGTTAGTTTATATAAGTAAATAGACTGTATACTTTTGCAGTCCAAATTGTGTTTCAGTATTACTGCAGATAATTAAATTTAGTACGAACTGTGTTACAGAAAAGTAACAGTATGTATAAATAGCGACACACCATTAATTGAAATGTGATGACAAATTTTCGCCAAGTAATATCTAAGCAACTATTATTTACACGAATAATTACGTTGCAAGACCAGTATAAAGTGGTAACAGAGTTATTTTGTTATATAAGAATTGAATTATGGCTTGCTTTTCTTTAGATTTACGAATATATTACCATTATTACAACGAATGGAAACAAAATGACATAAACCTTAGGCACTCGTAGGAAGCTGTAAATTGATTGCTACTGAATCAAGAAAGATTTTAAGATAATTCACCTGTAACTGTATGAATTTATGTGCTCTGGAACTTAAAATGTAAATCGGTGCCAGTTATTAAATTTGTCAGCTCCTCTAATAATAAATTTTATATGTTCTATTGAAGCACAAAGCTCCTGAACTTTCCTTCAACCTGGCTTCAATGTAACTTGCATTCTTTATTTCTGAGTTCATGAGAAGCTGATAACTGAATTTAGCCATTATCTCCTAAATCATTTTTACAGTACACTAAACAAATTGTATTGTTTTTTATTTTCATTATCACTATTAATTTTTCTGTACAGCTTCTGTTTTCCTGTAATGGCTCTCCAAACATATGTTGACTTATATTACTTAAGTGTTTTACCAATAATTACATGTAGTTACATGGTAAATAAAATATTTCATTTTCTAAGAGTTTGCAAATTATCTTATCAGTCTAAATATAATTTCTTTCCACAGGCACCAGTTTCAATAAGTTTTATCTTAATATATCCCTGATTAGAAAGCCACCTTACATTTCGCTAAGCCCATCAAATTTGCACATGAAAGGATGTAGTGGGTCTACACTCCTGCTGATTTTTCAGAAGTGATGTTATTCAATTTTCTACTTATTTTGTCTGTTACACTAAAGTTTCTTTGTTTTTTTGTTTTTTTTTCTACATAAAAATATCTTCTCATAGCCAGAATTTTACAAAGTGTTTTCGGGATACAAATAACAATATCTGGCCATATCACTGACATTTCCTCAGATGTATGAAGAGAAATATTATCCCAACTCAATGGTGTTTGATAATGAATATGTAGAATATAATTTCTTAACAATGAAGAATTGTTCAAGAATAATTGCTTCAAAACTCAGCAAAACAATTCTTAAAGGAAATAAGTAAAGATATTTTCTCAACAATTACTCAGAGAGCTTTGTTGAAAATCAGGAGTAAAATATGTAAGTGAAAGGCCATATTAGAGTTACCTTTACTATTTCAGTCAACAGCTGAAGGCTGTGAGTAGTTAGCAGTAAAGCATGAAAGAGTAAATGAACTTCTTTTAGATTCCCTATATTGTAATAATAAAAATGTGGGTTCTTTGTTGCAAACATAATGGTATAGAGTTACAATGGCAAAAATGGACCTGTCTTAAATCAAATGATATGAAATCAAATCATTGCTGTTGGATGAGACACTGCTAAATATAACTTATTTCCTTATAAAAAACATAACACTTTTATCTTCAAATTGTCATTCAGTTTATACTTGCATATTACATAGGCTAGTTCGTATTTTACATCAGTCAGTTCACATTGCAAAAGATTTTTCCAATCATTTTCATTATTACACTTTCCCCGAACATTCATGTTTTAAATCATTAACTTTATGACAAAATACTTATCAATGTTATAGAAAGCTTTTATTCTTAGATATGATTACATTGCCATTTTTAATTTATGGCAGATCCTTGACAGTCAGTTGGCAATGAGGGGGACAATTTTATGTGTTGGACATGTGGTTCATAACCACTAATCACAATTCTGCTTATGGTGGAATAAGTGTGAAGATTTACCCTAATTACATTCATGGGTATTCTCTTTAGTGTATTAGAGAACCTGGAGAATGTACTACTAACTCGAATCAATAAGTATTGGTGAAGTATACTCTGCATGAAGTTTTTTTTTCTTTTTTTTTTTTGTAGGCCATAATTGCATCCTATTGCTTCCTTCTACTAGGAAAAGACATTCTTAGCTCCAACGGAGTTTCCCCAAATAGACAAATGTCTATGAAGAAATGCATAAGGAGACGGTCCTGATTGGAACAGTTTTTTTTTTTTTTTAATTTTATAATCAGGTCCATTACTCAATTGATTGCAGCCTTCATCTCTCTAGTCATTTCAGGATAATTTATCGTCAATATTGATGGCAAATAAGTTTGCTGGTTTCTCCTCAATATGGTCCAGCTCAGCGTTAACCCTTAACTACTATCTGTGGTCTCTCAGACCTCTACGACTTTTCGAGTCGAGATATTTCACACACCTCTGCCAAGCTAAAAGGACTCTTCCGTGTACCTTACTGGTGGCCGACGAGGGCCACGTGCCAGCATTCTTGCAGTGCTGCTGCTCTTTGTTCCGTATTTATGAGTCTTGCACGGACTCACTGACCGACCGTAGTGTTTGCGTGCCGCTGGCGCAGGCACTGCCTCGTAGCGCCTGGCCAGTCAGCTTCGTGGGCGCGGCCTGCTTAGCGACAGCGCTGTGGCTGTGGCCTCTCTCTCGCTGTTGTTGTTCCGTGTCGTGTTTCTCCATGGCAGGAAAAGCTGAACGTTCTATGCAACGCATTTTACGTGAAGCAGATGTGGATAATCGAGAACGTTTCGGTGAATCCTCCGATGATTTTGACGACATCGGTAATGACGCTGATTTTGAGGTATTTAGTGAAGATGACACTAATTCAGAGCAGAAACCTGAAAGTGATGAAGATGGGACACCTGATGATGATGAAGCAGCTTACTTTTTCGATAAGAACAGATGTTTTCGAAGGAGAAAAATATCGAAGAACGTGTGCCTTTTGTCCTCCTCATCTGAAGAGGAAAGCACGATATCCGTGTCAATAGTGTGGTGTTCTAATTTGTTTGGTGTGTTCTAGAAAGGTCTGCGTGAAGTGTATGCGGGGTCAAAGCGACTAAAAGAGTATTTAGTGGCACACAGAAGGATATCTTTAGGTTGTACTTTTTGTTTTATAAGGAAAATGTGGAAATCTTTCTGGGAGAATCGTAAATGGATAGGAGATTTCGCATACAATTTATAACAATTCAAATGGGATTTTTGTATCTAATCACGCTGTGAATTTGTAATATAATCTCTTTAATGATAATCTGTGGGTGTGTAGAGAAATTATTACTTGCTGTTCTTCACGTAGCCCCAAAAATAAAAATTTACTGCAAATTGCGCTGTGCTTTACTTATCGTCATGTTACTCATACTATATTCTACTAATGCCACCTATAAGAAGTGTAATGAACGACAGGAAGTCATGAAAATATATATTTAGCAAAACACTAGTTTAATATGTGGAAAATAAGAGAGAGGTCTGAGAGACCCCTCCATAGTAGTTGCGTTCCTGTCAACGTCTATATTAGTTAAGGGTTAAGAATCCTCAGGGAGAGATGTAGGTTCCTTTTTTTTTATTAACATTTAATGTGTTATCACTAAATCACTGGGTTGCCTACCCACGACTTGGTCATTCATTTCTACCACACCTATTTCATATGTAATGAATGTGATAGAAGTGGTTCTATTTGGATAATTGATACTTTCCTTGGAACCAGGTCTGTCAATTGATGAAAACATAAAAGATCCTAGAAAAGAACCTTGTACTATTATATACTTTACTTACAGAAAGCGAGATATTTTTGTTTGAATCAATGATACATTTTTATTTCCTTTTAGGTGAATATGACCTGAAAACAGTTCATTGCCTTCACACAACAAGGTGACACAGTGGTAGCATACTGTACAAGGATTCGGAAGGGTGGTGGTTCAAATCTACCTCTGGCCATCCAGATATAGGTTTACCATGATATCCCTAAATCACTCCAGGTGAATGTTGGGATGGTTCCTTTGAAAGGATATGCCCGATTTCCTTCCCTATCCTTAACCAAAATTTTAAGCATCATCCCCATCTCCAATGACCAAGTTGTTAACAGGACAGTAAACCATAAAGCCATCCTCACATGGGACGTGTTGTCCCAACATGGCGCAGGCCAGACGTGCTGTCTACCTTGATACACCACGCTCTGAAACCACCTGCTACATCCCACGGAACATGCTGCTCATCATGCTTTGCGACCACAGCGCTTTCCAGCTTCCATTGTGGGCTGGCCCGAAAATTATTGTCTTTATAAAGATGGATGCGCGTAAAATAACACGGTATCTGTTAGCGAACGCCAGAAAAAAACTGAATACTGTAGCTTTCTTATGCTTGCATGTTGCATGCAATACTCTTCCAGAAGTTGTAATTTTTTTCTTCAAGAAACACAAAGACGGTACATTAACTAAAAGTGTTTGATAATGATAACAAAATGTACGACCAAATCACTTTTGGCAAAATATCATTAAAAAACTGTAAACGATGAAATCCTGCTTGCACCAGCTCCACTTGTCTTGCTCTCTTATATTGCTATTTTTCATGAAGTACATACTCTGCATATCCAAATGTTTAATTTGGCATTCCTTCGAAGATAATAAGTTCTGCCTGATACACTATACTTGTCCATACACACGGGACAACGCCTCAGTTCGACAATGTTCGTTGTAATAGTTTTTGCCTTTAGTATTGTACGTGAACACTTTTGCTCCTTTACATCTGCTTCCATAAACACACTCTTTCTGCACTGTAAAACTGAACTATTCCAGCACTGTACTGAACTGCAACACAATTCACACACCAAGGCGAAAACCGAATGACTTAGGGTATTGTCTCGAAATTTATTGGTACCTGTGTCCTTGCACGAAATATTCAACAAGTTCTCTTGTGGGCAGAGTTCGTTCATGTTTATTAAATAACGTCAAATACTGGTTATTATAATTGTATTAAATTAACAAATAAATTACAAAAACCGTAATTCAACCAAATCGATAAAAAATATCTCCAAGGGTGTAGATGCAAACCTGTTACTAACATCTCTTTTAATCCGTGGCTCATAACGCTAACCACCATGCTAATCTGTCGTCTTAAAAAGAAATAACAATGAATATCGTATATTACACTTAAATTAATAAGAAAGAACCAGAAACATTAAGTAAACAGAAAAAGGAAAAATAAACATTATTTAGAAGTTTTGGATCGTGAACCCGAGTTATTCTCAATTTCTGCTTCACAGCTCACCACACTACCAACTATGCTGTTTCTCCTCGGGAGAGTGAGCGCTGTTTTCGTGATATGCTATGCACCTAAAACATGTTGTTATATCCTATTTATCTGTGATAAAATATCATAATGACCTCCTTTGTTATAATGATGAAAAAAGGCACGAAATACGGAGTTCCGTTTGCAATGTGGCGGATCCAAAGATCTACTTGTCATGTGAAAACCTGGTCGCTTTTCATTGGCGATGTTCCACTCACGAAGCAAAAATCTAACATGTTGGATCCTTCATTCCATACTTTGGAGGGCAGTGGAACGAGGAATTCCACGTTGCAATGGCACTACGTCCTCCTCCACGTGTGATTCCAAGTTCCGTGAGAGAACGGCATAAGCTTCCTTCCTACATAGCCTTCATGCTGTAACGTTCCATTTTTTATCAGAATATCATGTGGGACAGTTTTAAAGGTCTTACTGGCAACTACTAGAGCTGCATGAGTATGTTGTTGATGTTCAAAGCCATGTACAGTGTATAATATATCAATTGGAACAGCTTTCATTGTAGATAGTCCATTTAGAAACCTATTCTGAGTATTATTTAAGAGGTTTTGCTTTTAATAAATAATCTTTCAGTTAGCATTTTACACTGCCTTCAATAATTATTAACATTAGTACTGACACTATTGTCTAGGGCTATAATTTCCAGGTGAGTTTATGATTCCATTTTTATGAAATGGTTAACATCTAGCTGTTTGGAAGTATGCCTTCTTTAAATGTTCGATTTGTAAGGATATTCAGAGGTTGATATGGTATTTACAATTTTTCAAGATATATTTACCGGACTCCTCTGCTCCAGAAATTTTCTGTTTAGTTACAACGTCTCTCATGTTCTTAGAGTAGCACATTATGTTCCTCTATCCAGAAGACAGACCATCTTTGCTAATTTATGTTACTACTGCTAGCTTTTCCTTCTTCTATAATAGAAAATTTTCCAACACTTCTGAAGTCATAATTAAAGTCATTGGCAATTAAGGGAATGGCAAGTTTTTCTCTATCAACCCCAGGTTTCGTTTTAAATATATTCCAAGCTGCCTGCATTTACTACATGATTTGAGAATTACTGCATTCTTTTCCGAGCTGCAACAAGTTCATTTCAGTATAACCTCTATAGTTTGTAATAAACTACTTTGTAGTGTACATCTATGAACGAATTTTTATAACTTTGTCTAAGTATAGACTTTAATTTTTTTGAAATATTATTAATAATAGTTGTTGGAATTTTGCATGTAGACTATTTGATTATGTTTAAGTGAGCAATACTCATTAAGGATATTTAGAATAGTGATACTCAATTTTCCGAGTACATGACTTAGTCTGCATTGTAGTGCAATTTCAATCAACTTTCACAATTATATGTGTCATATTTACTACGTTTGGATCATTTACCTGTCATTACCCTGGGTTGTTTTGTTTCCTTGAGAGCTTTACTGAGTTCACCCAGTTTTAGAAATTTATTATCATCATCAGGCAGCAAGGATTTCACAAATTCTTTCTGCAAACATTTTATGTAACATTGGCTACAGATTCATTGTGTCTTGTATGTTTTTTGTGGCTCAACAGAGACAAAACAAATTATTTGAATTGAAAGTATCTAACTAAAACCTAGTTCTACGATTATACATATTTACATGTATATTAATATCACGAAAAATAATTATTTAATCGGTCTTATATCTAAGGAAAAACAATAGTTTATTTCTATTTCGTTTACAATAACGTTTGAGTAAGTATTGGGAGCGCAGTAAATGTAAACCACATTAAGCTAGCAATCAAGGTAGTGGGCAGTAGCAGCTTCAAATACTCCTGACTGATTTGAATGCTTTATATGTGTTAAAGTCTCAGATTTTACATAGTTTTCGACAAGTATACCTACATCCCTGTTCTTAACGCTGGACCTAAATAATTCAGACACAATTGTGTAGCCATTGGGAATGTACAACTGGTTTTCATGACTTGTAAGGGCAGTTTTGAAACAGGCACAGATCATTACACTATAGTCTTTCTAAAAATAGTTCCAATTCATATAATTTATTATGGATTGATTGTAAATTTATCGGAATGAGAAAAGTAATTCAATATTGTATTACTTATTACCTTTTCATGTTGTTTCATTTCACAGTTAACACTCTTAGTTTCACATTTCAAAGTAACATCATTATTTTAAAAACTGAAAGTCAATGCACTAATTGTGAGTGCCCATTTGGGCTATTTACGTATTTCTCTGATCTGCCATGAGAGTGTAATTATGACTACAGTGCTTGCTTTTAACATATGGTTAAGCTAAGTTATGGGGTCATTAGTAAATTTGTGTCCCACTAGTATGATAATATGCGAACCATGAATGGAAAGGGGCTTCTGTCATAAACGATAGTGTTTATAAGCCTTTATTGATATACTGCTTACAAAGATAGTATATTCTAGATTTAGTTTTATGAATCTCCACATTTACACAAGACCAGATAGAAATATCATAGGAGTTTCAGAAAGTTCATGGCTGTTACTTTCGATTTCTTAACTGGTTTACACCCATCTTGATGATAATGTTACACAATTAATTGCAGTAAATGTCATTTGAACGAGGATCAATTACAACATAACATTTATGCCGAGTACACAGTATGTTACTTATTTCTTCTAATAGATTCTGGAGTTTTTCCCCTATTTTTACTGTGGCACTTACACATTTATCTGTGTTTTTCCGCCTTTGCCATGATAATCACAGGATATTTATCCATTTTTCTTCATGCTATATCTTGTAGATATGGGATCCTATCCTGCACAAACATAATCAAATTTGCTTTCTTTCTTGGTACCTTTATTACTGCTGTGTACATTTTTGTTTTGTCTTCTTTGTTAGTATTTAAGCTAGGATAGGGACAAAAAAGGAAGAAGAACGGAGATTCGGGTTTCACACCCCGTCAATAGTGTGCTCATTAGAGGCAGAGGGAGAGGGACAGTTGCTACCAGTACCGCTTATAATGACTGCCAGTTTTATGGTATTGATATGTTCCCATTCACAGTATTTAACAAATGTTGGAATTTCTTCTGTGACTATTGGTCTGTTGGCTTCGTCTGCAATCATAGTTTTTGTTCTTTATTGTCTCGCTAGTGGTGCATACTGAAGAACTGATGTACTGTTGCTTTTTTGTTGTGTCACAGCTCTTTGCACTCGAAACTTTTTCCTCGTGATGATCTATCATTTTCTTGCTCTAAAGCCGAGACTTTACTTATAAACAGCCAAATATGACTTTGTAACGCCCTTTTTTGTTTTCACTGGTTGCTTTTTAGCAATTTATTCAATGAAATGTTCAATTTTTCTGTTTCTTATTAAAGCACAAAACTGTTATTTACTCTGATGTCATCATTCTGCATAGAGTTCTCCTGCATCACACAATGTTATTTGATTTTGAACCTTTATCAGAATTATTACAATTTTTGTAATTCACTTACTTTTGTTTCAATGTCTCCCAGAAAATAGAGAGAATAAAGAAAATATGGGGACACTTGATGTATTGAGCAATGCCTCAAGATTCAGCTTGCCCTCTGCCCTTGGTCTCCCGCATTCTTTATTCATGATGTTCAGAGTAATATACCGTTTTATTGCGAGACGTATAACCAAAACTCTACACTTAAGTAAAGTATGAAAAAAGAGCTGCAGGATTGTATTTCAGTGACCAATTTCTGAATCTTCAGATAATGGTTGGGAGCCCATACAAATATAGATTACATCACAGATGCTTGTGACATTACTGCAAAAATGAATTACAATGGTCCCTTTAAAAAGACAGCATTTGTAAACTGCAAAAGCAAACTCACAATATATAGATAATATATTTTAAGTTTACAGTGATTATTCAAAAGACTAAGAAGAGAAACTGACTGCCTGATGTGCGAAAATATCCAGCTGAAATCAAAGTAAAACACTGCTATACCCCGGCAAGATGGTATCGAGATATAATTTTAATGGAAGGGCATCAACAATAGTATACATCATTAGGCACAAAAGTCGTGTAGAGCTAATTACCTGACGTTCTAACAGCATTAACATTATCCCACCGATTAGCTATGAACAAAAGCTGAATTCATGTGCAACTATGATGAACGTTTCTAAAAGTGAAAATCATTGTTAATAAGGTTAGAAAATCCACAAAAACCTAAGGTTTGGACTCACAGTGCATCAACTTTCAAATTTTGAAGTGAAAGTGTCAGAGCAATAACTACTATGCAGTAAACAAAGCATGTATTCATATATTTGTGTATAGTCAATCAAGAGGTGTGACCACAATTGTGAAAGGCATTTTTAGTGATTGAAAGGTTTGTGAAATACTGAAACCGGGTGCTAAATTTTAATATGTTGTAGGAGACCATTTTCCTTGAATAGTAAGAAGTGATTATGTGATCTGAATTGGTGGTACTAAGAAGCCAGTCTTAACTAAGTGTATGATGATTGATGATTCACTTATGTAGGAAATCAATGTAAATGAGGCTATCTCTTAACAAATTCAGAATTAGAAAGTATTTGGAAACATCTCATTAATACTTGTGTTGTAAATATAAGCAATTTTGAAAGTGAGTTCTTAAAAAAAAAAAGAAAAAGAAAGAATAGAAAGGTAGAAAAAACATGTACCTGCTGCTTCTGTGATACCAGCTGGGCCCAAAAAATAATTCGAAACAATCATGTAGACAATGATAGAAGTCATGGATCACTGAACGGATAAAAACATTCTGCAGAACAATTCTCTGATTATTTCTAATGACCTAAAGAAAAGGCAATACTGCAACCTTTACTCTGAGTCCCTAAGGACGTGGAAAGGTTGCTGATATGTTTAACAAACTTTCCTGACAGTAGCAGAAACGACAGGTATAAATGGTCAAATTATTCTGAAAGAAGGATAATACTGTGATTTAGGAGCAGCTCATGGTTCTTCAATTCATTCACACTTAAAAGACGACAAGGAAAGTGTAATGTTGAGTAGCTCATCTGGTAAAACTGCCTCATATGTGTAGGGCGCCATTAATTGTCGTGTGCCTCAAGGCTAGCTATTGGATCCTTCGGTTTTTTTTCTTATTTTCATTATTGTTGTAAGTGTCTGATATGGAAAGTAAGTTCACCATATTTTGGAAATGATACTATGATTTTCATAGATAATTTGACATATCACAATCTCATACACACTACAAACAAAAATCTTAGTAACATCTTAAATATGTTCTATTCACATAGTATCAAAATTGCTCCAATAAAATCTATAATATGATAATGCAAATTTCGTGGGTATTATATAGACAGCAAATACAACAAATAATTCTTCATTCTTCGTTCTTTTAAGAGTTAGCTTAGCAATTTCTTTACTGTAATCTACTTCTGAATTTTAAAAGAAAGATTCAAGGAGAACCTCAGAGAAAAATCTTTTCATACTATTGATGAACATATGTATTACAACTATATATGTAACTTCAATACTTTATGAAGATTATGATATTCATAACAAAATTGTTTTTCAAAGGGGAATATTTATTTAAAGGAATTTATTTCTTGAAGTAACAGGCTTCACTTTGCATTTTGGTCTGTCAGTATTTTTTTCCTCTTTGAAACACAGTCTTCTGTTAACAGTTGATTTGTCATTTAGATGATAAATTATTTCTTTTGTAATTTTTATTGTATTTATTTTAAGTTTTATTTGACTATATACCATATGGCACATTCCATATCCTTGTGAATCACCCTCTTTGAGGATCTACTAAACGTGAAATAAGTAAATAAATAAATAAATTTTAAGTTAACTGTTAAGTCAGTCCAAGTTGTTGATAACATTGCCCTGTAGTTGTGAATGTAATTACTGAAGTATTCCTGAAGTCCCTTTTTACAGTGACCTCATTTTGAGGAGTTGAATAATTAATATCCACTTCTCGTTGTGGGTTTTCAGTAAATACTCTACAAGACATCCACCAAAATATATCCTATACATTTAGGGCTGCTATCATGTTGCTTAGAGCAAAAATGATTCTTAACCTGCCTGCCCACTGAAAATAATTTAGCAGATTTGTGCAAAGTATTCTAAATGTTTTGTTAAATATTATCAAATTACATTAATAATTGTAATGAAAGCAATATATATATATGTATATATATAAATGTAATTATTTGGTATTACAGTTGCAAGCTGAGGGCGCTGGTTTAGAATGGTCAGAAAAGGTAGAGATTGTCATGAGACTCTTTCCAAGTGTTGAAATTCAAAACAGCCAAGATGCACGCTCATATCTTTCTACGATTGACAATCGTTTAACAGAACTTGCCTGTGCAAGTGGTCCATACAAAACTATACAATCTCCAGTGACACTAATTAAGTCAACAGGAAGTTATGTTCCTGGTATTGGTGAGGCATATGGTCTGGAAAAGGTGAGATACCAAACACATTCCATCTTTCTCTCTTTATTCAATTGTAGTAATTTTATCTTCAGTTTATTGTTCTATGAGTTATTGAACAGAGCAGCCGTTTCTTTCATGTTGTTGTTTAGATATGTGAGATCTTGTACTTGTTGATTTAGCATTTGCAACTGCTAAATGTATATGGAAAATGCAAACTGTAAAATAGGAAGATATTTAAACTAAATACAAAATCCTCTTCTTATATACAAGCTGGATGTGGGAAAGATCTGAGAATGCAGTAAAGGATCAGACAACAAGCAGAACATGTCATGTACACTTGTGGTTTATTTGCTTTCATTGCCACATTACATGCAGTTGTTGTGATGTACATAACACAGAACATTTCACTATGCTCAAAATGGCTATCACAAGCTGTCATGCGGGCTTCTATGCCCTATATCGTTGATGGTCTCACATGGTACCATATTCCAGGGATCTGTTATAGTTGCTGATATCCTTTCTCTGAGCAGTAATGGAATGGCACCACATTAGATTTGTTGTACACAATGAGATTGAAATGACATCATACGTAGAACCCTTTTACATTTACATTGAGAGAATAAGCAGGCCATAGTGTCTGTCCATGGTGCCTTGTTTGAGAAGAAATGTTGTAAAATTGCCCTAGCAGGAAGAGCAATATGAGACATTGCACTATTATGTATGAACCATGTAGATTGAATTAAATCCAGTGGCATTTCTTGCAACAAACCATGTAAATCATTTTTTAAAGGCGGACTATAATCCTATTTTCAATGTTCCTGGTGAAATGCGTGCAACACGGTATCAAAATCAAACAAACCATACGTTTACAAAACATGTTCTAAAATGTTCAATTGTTTGTCAAGTTTAAGGGACTTAACTGCAGTGTCATCAGTCCATACAGTTATAAACTACTTATGAAATACCTTATACTAAAGACGACACAAACATTCATGCCCAAGGGGAGATTCGAACCTCAAAGAGGGAAAGGCCTCATGCATCAGAACATAGCACCTCAATTTGCTCCACCAGTCTGCTGCGGCAACATGTTCTGCTTTTTGTCCAATCCTCTAATGAATTGCTGGAGTTTCCCCACATAGTTCGATAGGGACTGTATGTTCTTTATATTTGTATAAAAAATTTATACAAAAATGTACTATTTTATTTTCTTGTTAACAGTTACTTTTACTAAAAGCACGAATCTTTTGTTCATTTCATACTTCCTAATTCTATCAGTTGATTGGGTGTTACTTGTAAGATGACATAAGTAAAGTTTGACAGAATAGTCCCAGAACTTTAATAACATGAAATTTATTACAAACATATAATTCCTCAACTACAGCGTTGGAGAAGTTCAATCAGTCGAGACATAAAGACCTAATATTTGTGTGAAGACTTCTTTCTTCCTTGACTCTCTACAGTAATTACTGAGTCTCATATGTCAACAAGTATTGAGAGACTGCACAAAAGGACATCAAGATATGGACTATTTTTCTGCAAAGCATAACACTGTCTGGTGAAACAGTGCATCATATCCTAACTTGATGTATATTGCACATTTTCATACGATTCTTATGCACGAGTAATTCAACTAGAAGATGGCCAGTCAGTTTTGACACTGTGATAGTTTTCGTAATGCATGAATTCTGGTGGAACTGATAGTACTGTCACAGAGACAGGGGGGAAAGACTGTCTGTATTGAAAGTGGTGTAATTTTCTTTAAGATAATCACTATCTATGACATGGCTTTTTCCTGATTAAAACTGTATAAAATATTGCAATTCAAGCTGCTGTCCTCACAGAGAAAACAGCTGAGGACAGACATTCAAGGGTCAAGCTTAGGGAGTGGCAGGAAAAGAAAATACTCAGTGAAGGGGGAGGTGAAAGGTGACATAGAGGGGGCAAAAACAGAGATGTCAACAGAAGGAGAAGGGTATTAAACTCTCAAAACCGTCATGTCCACCGAAAACTGCCTACAAGAAGCCAAACAGATACAACATCTCTGCATATTTTAGGGTAAATGTTTCGTCAGAACTGCCTTTAGAGGATTATCTGGTATCTTCTTAGATGTAACTAATGGCTGGCTGAAGTTATTGAACTTCACTGAAAACCCAGTAATTCCCATGAGCCATGCATGAAATTCACGACATCACTGAGAGGATATTAACAATGGAACTCCCACATGGAATACCTAAACTCCCAACCCTCTTAACTAACACATATTATTTTATAAAGTTTGCTATCCAGTAATATAAGTCTTGAACTTTAAGAACTGTTTATTTTTCTCTGATTCACTGGGTGTTAATATATGGTGTTATGTTTTGGGAAATTCTACTCATGCTATTACTGTGTTCAGGAAACAATAGTCATTGATAGATGTAAATATTCAAACTTCTTCCCTGCATTCATATTTTAAAATTGTCCTTTTTGTAGGAAAGCACAATGAACAAAGGGAATCCAAAACACAGTTGTTCATGAACATTATACATAGTCCAACACAAATAGCCATGGTACTATTCCAGTGCAAGTTTATTTCGAATAGGTGCTTATCACAATCCACAATTAGTTAAAAAGTAGTTACCTGTAGCTGTTAAGAATACCAAGAATTTAAATGCATTGAAAACAGCAAATAACGTTTTTCATTAAGCATTGCTTTTTCAGTTAGATTATATGACATATATTGAATAGTTAATTAATATTATCCACCATGTCATCATTATGGATATACAAAATTTAGCAAAATTGTAAATATAGGAAGTGTGAATAGCCACTTCTTGCACCTCCAGTTTATGCAATACAGATTCCCCTGCATTTCACTGCAATATTCCAATTATCTAATTTTGTTGTATACTACAATATCATCCACAAAAGCCTCATTGATATTGTGACATTATCTACCAGTAACACAAAAAATTAATTCCATTTATTCTTTTCTTTGTTGAGAATGGCATACTCTCTTCCTTTTGCTAGGAACTAGGGAGTCCAAAAACAAAGTTTGTCTGATATTGCATAGGCTCATACTTTCTTTATTAAGAGATAGTGTGGAATAGTTCCAAATATCTTCCAGAAGTTATGAAATAAGGCATCCTCATGGGAGCCTGTATCAATCGCTTTCTGGATCTCATGGACAAACAGACTGATCAGGATTTTTAGACAAACTTTGCTCTTAGAATCATTGTTATTTCCCATCGAAGAGATTTTAGGTATCTGGAAATTTCATACTGCTTGAGCATAAAACTGTTTCATTATTTTAGTACAGACTGATGTCAGAGATATGGTCCTATAGATCTTTGCATTGGTCATTGACAAAGACGTCCGATATACTGCTGCTAGAGGAGAGTAACGTTCCATTGCATACCAGGTATAGAATGAAATAGTTATCTTGTCAAGTCTAGTGAAATATCTACATTTGCCCTCATAACATGGACATTGTCATCTGCAAACAACGTATGAGCAACTATGAATCAAATTGTACAACTACTGACACAGTGTTTCACTTACCCTGGTATTTGCGTAACATGTCTTGTTGAAATCTACAGAAACACATGTTTAGAACATGTTACGCAAGCCAGTTGCATTATAACATTACTGCCATGTGCCACATGTGAAATTCTGTGTCTGAAGAAGCATGTTGCAAAGCTTTTAATATTTGAAATACCTGTGCAAATCAAATAATTTCATCCAGAGTTTAGTCGTTAAGTTTTATGGTCTAGGTGAATCGCTATATAATTTATTGAACTTTCCAGGTATTACTACCTGTATACAGATGTGAATTTAACTCATAAACCACTGACAAGAAAGTTGTATAACTTACAGCATATGACTTATGGTATTACAAAGATTAGTCTCTTGTTGACATTTGTATTTCGTTGCAACTGTGATAAGATAATACATAGAATATATATCTTGCAATAATAACAGATATGACTGGACAGTAGACAAAAGTTTTTAATCATATCAGTTCAGTGTTGATAAAAAGAAAAAAAGGCCTCCTTATAATCCAGACATTTTCATTCACTCTTTTGAAATTGCAGTACATTTCATGTACCTTCCCATCTTGTTGAAAATTGTTCAATGGCTAACATCATGATGGCTTTTGTGGCTGTGAATGCTACAGTTACAAACTAGTTAAAAGCTAACCACTTGCTGAATCTGATTCGTGTGCTGCTGGCAAAGGTAAAAGAAAAATCGTATGTGTAGTAATGCTAGCTGAGCCTAAATTAGGACAATACCATAGCCCCAGACTACTATAATCTAAAAGACGAATGGAGAAATCAGTGGAAGTCCTTCCACAGCCACGACAATTTAGGCAATACAGACAGATCCAACCATCCAGCTTCTGGGTGGGTGCGAGCCCACCAAGAATAATATGGAGCTCCTCAACTGGGTCAGAACTGGTCACACCGTGACCAAAGACACACGAGTGGAGAATTACTGATGATGGCCAATGTAACTGCAGAATATCGGCACAAACGCTGGATCACATTCTATATGAGTGCTCGAAAAGAAAAAAAAAATCATGGGTACCAGGAAAGAATTTGTAGGCACAACACCTGCAGCAATTGACTGGTCGGAATCTCTCAATATTCTTCTATGATGAGAAATGAAACCCCAACATTATCTATTGCCACTCAACAGCTCTCTTTAATTATTACATACTTGTGTACTCATACATATCTCCTTGTAAATAGACATATCATGTATATATCAATTACAGTAATTACTCAATATACAATTCTGTAAGATATACATTAAATAAGTAAATAACCATAACCATTAACATAGCCCTCACTAAATGGTAATGTAAAGTATACTGAAAAAATGTTACATTTGTAATAACAATTTTTACTTTCCATTAGTACCAAAACCACATAATAACAATTTATGATGTAGTTAATGGATTCCTAAGCATAACTACTTCTTTGTGCAGGATTATTGCAATCATAACATTAAACACACCTTCAAATGACTTTTAAAATAATGTAAATGTTATAAAACTGCAGTTTTTCATAAACTTCTACAAGCCCAATACTTGTCTCAGGAACTTTGTAAAGTGAATAAGTTCCTTGTGCGAGGGAATTACAAAGCAAGATCATGTTGTGATAGTGGCTGGAGCAGCCAACAGTATTGATAGAGACAAGCGCTAGAATATTGAAAGTGGCACGCTTACAATAGGATCAGCAAAAAACCACACAAATATTGTGTTGGTATCTGCCTTCTGTAGTATGTTCAGGTCCAGTTCAACAGCTGTGTACTGAGGGTCAATATGGAGTTAGATGCGTACATTTCTTCTGGCATGGGTTTCGTTTCTGTTGATGCAGTTGGTACGTGAAATTTCAACAGCCATTTCTTGCATCTCAATAGCATTGGGAACGATAAACTGGCTGATTTCATTGTGAGGAACTTACGAAAAATGAGACAGAACCAGCTATGGGTGTATTCCTATACTGTCTAGCAAACGTTTTATGAGGGTAACATTCAGAATCTGCAAACATTGGCAAGTGTGGTTAATAAATTATATGATGACTTTATATGAACACGTAATGTAGAACACAACACAATATAAAAGATTCAATATATCATCCTTCTGAGGAACAACATACCTCAACTTTTCCTTGTCTAAATATTATAAATAATATTGTTTAGTGAATTATTTCGCAAGAAAGAATACAAGAAAAAATGTGTACTGGCTGAAAGGAATGGAAAATCAACCTGTATGCCTCAGCTTTTACATACCTAACACTGTAACCTTAAAATATTTTAAAGAAGGAGTTACATGTGGTAGAGACACTCTATAGTTTCAGACAGATTACAAATGGTCAGCGAGAGATTTAGAAATGAATTCTTAAAGTAAAGAACTTTTTTGAGGCAGGTGTTGACCCAACCCCTAATTTGTTGTTTATGATTACTAGGTTAAAACCAAAAAAACATACTGATATGAAATTAAAGTCACAAATTTTGGATAAACAGAAAGAATTTTCGATAGCTGACAGTTTCACAAGGAGCATCAGACTATGGTTTTCATGAAGCGGAATAAAGGAATTCAGTGGTAGATGAATGAGGAAAATTGTGATTCATGGTGTGGATTCATGGACTCTTGTCCTAGTAGATGAACGACAGGCAACAAATGAGTGGCCAAGTAAGTGGTCCTGACAGTTGGGAGACTAGTTACTTTTGAATAAGGTTGGGCACCTCGGACATATTCTGAGTCATGACCACCTTTGTGCTCAAATTCTGCCACATCCACCGATTAGTCCCTCGACCCTTAGGGGTAAAACCCAGTGGGACCCTGGGTAAGTAAGGTTGCATCCCACGCACTTCGATATGATGCTGACAACAATCAGAGCGAAAAGCCTCGGATCTCTGGAAGTGACAGAGTCCCTCCTCTAATTGACAGACAGATACTCTTGTGTCACTCAGGACGAGAGGAACACAATCTAAACAAAGTGTCCGAGTGGGATGACACACGTGAAGGAGATGGACAGGAGCATAGTATTTAGTATCACACGCAGGAAATGTAAATCTCGGACCAATACTTTACTTTTGTATATTTCCTCAAATGTACTAATCAAATGAGCCTCCTGCTGTTTAGGAAATAGCAAATTAAAGAAGACATTGTATCATCCATACAACACAGGTAGAAAGGAAGCCAGGGCTAACTGAAAAGAACAGCATGACAGGTCACGAGGCAGCGAAGAACTGAGACTGTCCAGTTGGCGTAAATCAGCTGCTCGGCTCTGCTCGTTGGGCAGACGGTGCTTGCTCGCGCATGAGGCGCGAGAGCTGCGCCCCCGTAGGCTCCGACTGGCTGCGGGAGAAGCTGCTGGTCAGGCCGGGGCTCCTGGCGCCACGCCCTCCTGACGCCGGCTACTGGCGTATCGAAGAGTCGTGGCTGTCGACTCTTCAGATACGACTTCGCAAACGATATGGAATCAGATGGGAAGATATTAATATGAATGGTGTTTACACTGGAAAGATGGTAGAACGCCGGTCGCGGTGGCCGAGGGGACTGAGGCGCTTCAGTCACGGTCTGCACGGCCACTACGGTCGGGGGCTCGAATCCCCCCTCGGGCATGGCTATTTGTGCCGTCCTTAGTCTTAGTTAGTTCATAAGTAGTTTGTAAGTTTAGGGACTGATGACCCCGTAGTTAAGTCCCATAGACTATACAAACATTTTAACATTTGAATTTAGATGGTAGAACTGGTGGAACCTCAAGTAAAATGGGATTTTGAATTTTTAGCTGTTCGTGACTTTAGGGTAAGGGGAGACAAAGAGGACGAAGTCGGAGAATAGAAGGTCTACCTGTCAGGAGTCAAAGCAGGAAGAGCACAATGGGAAGTAGGGCTTTGTATCAGGAAAGCAATTAAGCCCAGCATAATTCCAAAAGATATGTAAATAAACGAATATTGTGGATAGATTTGGCCATCTCTAGCAAAAAAATTAGGATTGTGCCAGTGTATTCGCCCAGTGAAGGGACAGATGAAGATGAGACAGTGGCGTAACTATGGAGGGGATGAAGGGGATAGAACCCCCCCCCCCCCCGAACCCAAAAGAGAGAGAGAGAGAGAGAGAGAAGAAGAAGAAAGAAAGAAAGAAAGAAAGAAATTGCATAACAGCAATCTGGTAAAGGTAAAGCTTGGAAACTCGGGGGTGTTTTCCCATAAGCTTTCATTGGATGGAAGTGAATTAATCTTCAACGGGAGTGGTAGATGGTAGTCTGTCTGGAAACTGACTAAAATTTTGCTCATAAAGCAGATCTAACCCCCCCCCCCCCAAATCCAAGTCCTAGTTACGCCAATGAGATGAGATGCACATGTTTTACAACGCATTCGGTGATGTAGTTGTTAGATTAAAGGACAAGCACAGTGACTTCAATACCAAGACAAGAGGGGTAAATTTGGAGCGGATATGGAGGCTAACAGGAACGGAACATAGCTCTCGGATTGCTGTGCCAGGAAGGGGCTTCGTTATCACAAACTCCTTTCCTAAGCCTAGAACATTCAGTGATATACTTGGGAAGGCAGGGAAACCAGATCTGTCGTTGACTATACAATGACAGATCAGGAATTCAGTAAGGCCATCAGGGACATATGTTTTCGGAGGGATCTTTAGTTATACTGATCATTATTTAATCTGCAGTGAAATTGGTTCTTTGAGGTCAAAGGTGCAGAAACAGCTCCAGATGTAGAACGATAAGAGTGGAAAAGCTCCAGGACATGGAAATTAGGAACAAATGCATAACAATGATCGAAGAAAGGTACTGGTTAGTTCAGTGAAGTCGTTTACATTTATTGGAACTGGAATGGACCAGACACAGGATCACATTACTAGAGTGGCTAGAGAATGCCTTGGAATAATAATGTGTAAAGGCAGGAAAAACAGACTATTTGGTGGAATGACACAGTCGAAAATGCTTTTCAAAAATGACTTCACCCTAGAAATCAGGCAGACTGAGAAAGATATGCTGAAGAAAGGAACAAAGCCAAATGGAAAATTGTAGAACCACGCTGAAATTATGGGAAGTCTTTTGAAATAAGCTATAAACTGTGAATTGTATAATCCAAGCTGAAATTATGTGAAGACTTTTGAAATAAGCTAGAAACTGTGGGTCAAACTGCGGAAAACAGTCTGAAACGTAATTAGCGGTCTTCGAAAGGGAGAGAAGAAGGACTTAACAAGTGTTTTGGACAGGTCAGGAAAACTGCTAGTGAATCCTGTTGATACCTCAGGGAGATGGAGGGAAAATGTTGAAGAACTGCTCAATGTAGGTGAAACGTTTGTAAGCGTTCTGTCACTTACATATATGTTTGGTAGCAGCTGTCGATAGTTGCACATGGGCGCAGGCAATTGTCTTTTTACTGAACATTAAATTCTGAACTTTCTTGGGTCGTGAGAGTCGCAGTCGCAAATGGTAGAGTCACAGAATACGGAGTACACAGAAAGGAAACTCCCACTGCAGTCTGTCGTCCAAAATGTAGTGCGCATGCGAGGTGTCGGCCATCTTCATAAATATTAAATGTGTGGTCACTCCCTAGTCTGTGGAGTGGTACTCCGCTGTCTTTGAAGGGAAATGGGACTGGGTAAGTTTCCTTTGTTTTGTTCATTGTGTACTGCATGACTCGCCTAAAAGTAAGCAAGTGTTTTGTGCAGTGTAGTGAAAAGATAGAAATATATACCAACAGTTAGGGCTGTTCCATTTTTATTATAAGCAGCAATAAAAGAAAAGGCGGCCGATTCAAAAAAGATGTTGAACGGTGAGTGAACGTCGCTATATATTTAGTAAAAGTTAAATCTTATCTATTTTGAATCACAGCAAAGTCTGCATAATCATTTAATGTAACCTTGCTTCTTCTCTTGTTGCTGTAGCAATTCAACAGCATCGAAATGTTGAAGTACATGTATATTTTATAAGTTTAACGTGGCAGGCCATAACATAAAATGAAATTCAAAGTATAGTTCGTGAGTAGCAGGAATTCAATCTTTTGCTCATTTGTTCCTTTTCATTATTGCTCACATAGGCGAGATATTTCACGAATTTTTAATGCTCATCTTTCTCTGCCCACCTTCACATAATTTGATGAAAACGGCAAAATGGTATTTACAGCGGTGGTGGTATAGTATGCTGATGTTTTCAACGGCTGTTGAATGAGCTTTAGATATTCAAACAAATAGAATATGAGGAATAATCTTGTTCATCTTGCTCTATGGTTGGTAGGTTCTTTTATCTATCTTTCCATTGTCGGTAAAGTAATTGTCCTGATAAAATGAACATTATTTTGCCAACATTAAAACATTACTCCTCCACTGCCATAAGTAAGACTGAACCAGTCAAATCGATGAGATTCATCCTGCCTCATCCCTTTGTTAAACGTTGCTTAGGCAGGTAAAATTTTACTTACAGCAGTGGAGGTGTAGTGTACTTATGTTGGCAACGAACGCATTTCGGATACTCAACCAAATAGAAAAAGGGGAATAATTATTTTATGCTGTTCCTGCTCTATGATTGACAGGTTCTTCTATGTTCTCTTTAAACGTGGCAGTTGTAAAGACACTTTCTTGTTTATTACTAATTGTCCAAACATAATGTTTCGTTACTTGGGACTTTTCCAGAGATTAGCACTAAATAAAACGATCATTGTTTCCATCATACATTTTTCTGGTTCTATTAAAATTTAGACCAACTTTCTTTCTTTTCTTTTCTTTTTAATTTAGTTGGATTACAATTAGGTGCAAGAACAGGGCGCAAAATAGAGGAGAGCATAATGAAAAGACGATTCCTTTTCTTTCCTCTCGTAAAAGTCGGTGTGATTAGCTGCAGTTCGTAAAAAGTCCATTTTCAGCCATAGTGCTGTCTTTCAATATGGCGTCGAGCGCAACGCTTGGTCATATACAGATCAAAGGCGCCGCCCCCAGCTTTCCCTTCTGTATACTTCCTATTCTGTGGTAGATTCGGTAGAGTGTCGCTGAAGTACGCAGTGCTGTCACTAGATGTCAGGCAGAAAGAGTTCGTTTCTTGACGTGAAAGTAAGTAGAATGTATTCGAGCTAGCCGCGCGGGAGTAGCCTAGCGGTCTGGAGCGCCAAGTTACGGATCGCGTGGCCTCCCGCCTCGGAGGTTCGAATACTCCTTCGGCCATGGATGTGTCTTGTCCTTAGCTCAGTTTAACTTAGTTTAAGTAAGTTGTAAGACTAGGGACTGATGAGCAACGTAGTTTGGTCCCATACAATTACAAACATTCGAACATATTTTATTCGAGCTATTTTGGGGTTTGTAACACACACTGTTTGTGTTTGCTGTTGGGTGAGGTAGTAAGATGTATAGTTTTACTTCAATAAACATAAATATAAGCATTATCCCATAAGATCAACTTATAAACTTATTTATTTACCCAAAACAATGGCCTTTGCTGGTAGCTAAACGAGAGTTTATTTCCAAGAAAATGGTACCATGTACAAAACTCCATTCTGGCGATTTTTTACTTGCTTTTATTGAAATTCTATGTTTTCTGTCAACTGGAAATTAATTCATATTAATAGCTCCCCATCTCATTCAGCGGAGTAGCCTATATTCTGAAACGAAAGTTCCTTGCAGATTCAAACAAGATTTATCTATTCGAAAATTTCATCAATTTCACTGGTGAAATTCGTACCTGCACGTTTCACCTCCGAAGGAAGAAGAAAGAAGAGACTTTTGGACATTAGGAGAAATCAGGGTAGATTTCAAATAGACCTACCTCAGTAAAATGCACATGCATTTGATCAACAGATCTTTCTCCACATAAGCCTTCAGTAACAATCATAATAATTTCCTCGTACTGTGGAGAAACGAACATGCACGAATTGCACTAGTGTTATTGATGAAAATTCCTGGCAAGTTAACCTCATTTTAAAGTGCTAGGATGTTTCGTTTTAACATTCACGCCACTGGAAACTGGAAATTATTATGCAGTAGCTATTATTGGTGTACAGAAGTAATTTCATATACCTGCATCGAATAGTTTCATACAAGCTACAATGCAAATAAAAATAATGTCATTTTCATTAGAAAATGTTGATTCTCATTTGTTTGTTATAACTTCCAAATCACAGATAACAAAGCACTAAAGTAAAATAAAGAGAATGATCTGTGAGTAGGGAGAAATGAACATCAGACATTTAACTTAAAAGAAAAAGACATTAAAACATGAACTGGCTAAAAACATTGGCTGAGAGAAGTTTGTTGGTGATACAGTACAGAGCAAGACGATAAAACGCGTAGTCTGTTAAAACCGTTGGGCCATGGTGACTTTAAAAAAGACATATAGTAACACAACACAGACGAGTAAGCACTAAAGACACTGTTAAACACGTACAGCGGTGACAGCTCTTTGTATGACGGTAGACAAACATAAGACTGACTGATACACTGGGGACACAAAACAAGAGACAAAGCGGTAACTAAAACATTTAACACAGCACTCCGTTAGTCTATTCATTACACTAACTGGACATACCGAGTATATGTCCTAAAAACATGTTCATAATTCACGTTATACCATCGTCGTTTATGTTTGCCTATATTAAAGTAAAATTTATGTTATGTACTGTCCGAGCAAACAGCAAACATAACGAGTGCACCTGACATCTAGTGGCAGCAGACTCTCACGACCCAAGGAAGCTCAGAATTTAACGTCCAGTGTGTTTCTAGAACAGTCTAGAGTGAGTTTAGAGCCTGAGGCGGTCAGCATGTGTTTCAGTTGAATGATGGAATCTGCAGTAGCGAGTAATGGAGTGCGTACACGAGTTAGCTGTTGGTGCAATGTAACAAACACGAGAAGGATTAATTTATGTTGTCGAGGAGTCATTAAGCAGCATATATGTATCAAGCAGTATCAAGTTTTGTGTGGCAATCAAAAAAGAAGTGTCATTTAATCAGTTAATTAGTTGGGAGCCGCATGCGTATTGAATGTGTGACGCCAAGTTTGGACTGCAATTGTCGTCATCTCTAACATTGCCTCTCATCAACGAAGAGAAACTATCAAGTCAACGAATCGTGTAATTGTGACACTAATTAAGAACGGTGACTTTCACCGTTTACAGTGACCTCAGCAATTTCGGGCATCCGATTCACGAATCTGAACATTATCCCAATTGTGAACTTTGTGCAACCAACAGACGGTGAGCACACGACTCGTATGAATACTTGTCCACTTAAACTGTTTATTGGAGTGAAATCGTGCTAGTTCAGAATAGAGGAACATTCCTCATTTAAATAATATTTGTGCAATCTTGGACAACGTTAGTACTGTCGGCAGTGCATAGGTGAATATAACTTGTGAACTCTATTCCAGCGTGTGGAGTATTAACGAACCTGATGATTTTATCAATATCAGTAACTTTCATAACTGTGTTAGTAAACGTATTGTGTGTAGTGGTGAGAGGATTAACGGACTGGGGAAGCGTTTTGGTGGGATAGGTACACGGTCACTCATATCACAGTTAGCAGCCTTATCCATCCACCAATCCAAATACATAATGTTTCGCAACACGTTTAATGACATGTCAAAAAAAATGTTCAAATGTTTGTATAGTCTATGGGACTTAACTACGGGGTCATCAGTCCCTAAACTTACAAACTACTTATGAACTACTTACGAACTAGGACGGCACAGATATCCATGCCCGAGGGGGGATTCGAACCCCCGACCGTAGAGGCCGTGCAGACCATGACTGGAGCGCCTTAGTCCCCTCGGCCACCGCGGCCGGCAATAACATGTCAGATTTTGAAATAAAATGCTACAGGAATGATGATGGAAACAGGATCACACTTGAGGAAGTGGAGAGAAAGGTCAGTATAATGCAGTGTAGTTTAAATCTCTTTCCCACAGACATTCCTTTTGTTTTGGAGGTGTAACCCTTACACCTCTCATCGACCTCTGAAATATTAGTTTGCAACCTTTCAATCGAATCTGCCATTACAACTAAGTCATCCTCATATACGAGACTGATTATTTTGTTTTCACCTATTTTAATCACGCCCTGCCAGTCTACTGTTTTCAACATATGATCCTTGAATAGTATGAACAACAGTGATGACTGTTTACAGCCTTGTCTTACACCTGAAACTACCCTGAACTATGAGCTTAATTTGCCATCTACTCTAAATGCTGCCTGACAGTCTATGTAAAGCCCTTTAATTGTGTGCAGAAGTTTGCCTCCTATTCCATAATCTTGTAGAACTGACAATAGCTTCGTCGTAGGAACACGGTAATAAGCCTTCTCTAGATCTATAAAACATAGATACAATCCCCTGTTCCACTCATAGCACTGCTCCATTATCTGCTATAAGCTAAAGATCTCATCCTGACAGCCTCTGAGAGGCCTAATCCCACACTGATTTTCATCTAACTTGTCCTCAATTAATACTCACACTCTCCTTTTCAACAATACCTGAGAATATTCGGCCTACAACGCTAATTAAAGGGATACCTCGAAAGTTGTTACAATCTTTTCTGTTTCCATGTTTAAAAATTGGCGTGATTACCGCTTTTGTCCAGTCAGACAGAACCTGTCCCAATTCCCACGTCTTTTCAATTATCCTATGTAACCATTTGATATATGACACGGCTTAATTTCAGTCACCCCAGCCGTTTTATTTCACTGCAATCAATTGACCATTTTCTCCACTTCCCCAAATGTGATCCTGTTTCCATCATCATTCCCATCCCATTCTACCTCAAAATCTGACACATCATTGGATGTTTAATCTACATTGAGCAATTCTTCAAAATATTCCATCCATCTGCTCAAGGTATCCACAGGATTGTCTATCAGCTTTCCTGACCTGTCCCAACCACTTCTTAATTTCTTCTTCCCTCCCTTTAAAAGACTGATAATTATGCACCAGAATGCTTTTCCCACGGCTTGACCCACAGTTTCTAGCTTATTTCCAAAGTCTGCCCGTGATTTCTGTTTGTAGTCTGCAGCTATTCCTTTGGCTTTGTTTCTGTCTTCTACATAACTTTCTCTATCTGCCTGATTTCTAGTATGGAGCCATTTTTGAAATGCCTTCTTTTTACAGGCTTCCTTGACTGTGTCATTCCACCAAGCTGTCTGCTTCATCCTGCTTTACGCACTACTGTTCCAAGACATTCTCTAGCTGCTTCCAGTAGTGTGTTCCTGTACCTTGACCATTCCTCTTCCAGTGACTGTAAATCATTACATTCAACTAACTGGTACCTTGCCCAGATAATTGCTATGTATTTCTGCCTAATTTACTTGTCTTGAAGCTTTTCCACTCTTATCCTTCTACATATGGACCTGACTTTCTGCTCTTTTGGTCTCAAAAACCAATTTAACTGCAGATTAAATAATGATCACTTGTGTCCTTGACTGCCTTCCTGAATTCTTGGTCTGTTATTATATAGTCAATGATAGATCTGGTTCCCCTTCCCTCCCAAGTACACCGGTGAATGTCATTGTGCTTAAAAAAGGAGTTTGTGATAACTAATACCACACTGGAACAGAAATCCAAGAGCTGTTTTCCATTCCTGTTGGCCTCTATATCCTCACCAAACTTACTCATAACCTTTTCATAAACTTCTGTTCGATTCCCTACCCTGGCGTTGAAGTCACCCATGAGCAAACACTCTCCTTGTCTTTCACTCTAACAACTACATCAGTAAGTGCGTAGTAAAATCTGTCCATCTCATCTTTATTTGTCCTTTCGCAGGGCGAATATCCTGACACAATCCTAATAATTTTTTTCTTTTTGCTGGAGATGACCAAATCTATCCACATTAGTCGTTCATTTACATACCTTATTGCAATTATGCTGGGTTCGATTGCTTTCCTTCTTAGAGCCCTACACCCCATTGGGCACTTCCTACTTTGACTCCTGAGAGGTAGACCTGTATTCCCCAACTTCGTCCTCTTTCTCTCCCCTTACCCTTCTGTCACTAACAGCTAAACAATCTAATCCCAGCTTACTTGAAGCCTCTGCCAGCTCTACATTTTTCCTATTGTAACCACCATTCATATTAATAGCTCCCCATCTCATTCCAGTACGTTAACCATGTCGTATCTGAGCAGTCCCTGTTCTGTCAATTAGAGGTGGGACTCCATCACCTCCAAAGGTCCGAGGCATTTTGCTCTAATTGTTATCAGCATCATATTTAAGTACCTAGGAAGCAGTTTGCGAGCCTTTCTTACCCATGGGCCCACTAGGTTTTACCCCTGACGGTTGAGGGACTAACAGGTGGATTTGGTGGTCTTTGCCGTCTGAGCACAAAGGTGGCCACGACTCAGAATATGTCCGAGATGCCCAAACTTATTCCAGAGTAACTGGTATCCCAACTGTCAGGACCACTTACTTGGCCACTCATACGTTGCCCATGGTTCATGAACTAGGACATGACTACAGGAACCCACACCATGATCCACTCTGTCAATGTTTCTAAAAATTGATATCTCTATTTCCATCCCATTAGTAAGGCTAAATATCTACTTTAGATCAGGCAGCCACCTTTTTAACTAAAGATGGTCTCAGAGTCTAGACCATTATGCTAACAGGAGCCACAACTACCAACTCAGGTGGACCCAGTACGAAGTAGGAAACAAAGGAAATGACGCTGGCCATCTTACACAATCAGCTTACTACACCCCTAAGGGGTTTCGTCATATCCCTAACATTGGAATTCCTATTAATGAGCAATCTCACGCTATATGATCGTATGCTTCACTTAGAAAGATTCGATAATGCTACATTAGGCAACTCAGCCCATACTGGCTTAGAGGTAATGTCAGCCATGGGAAATACTTAACACTTGTTACTGAAGTGTAATCACAATCCTGAGTCTTTTTATCAGTCACTATAAGGTAAGTGTCGACCATCACGTTCAAGGTAACTGGAAAATGTAGTGGTAGCATCGATCTAGTGCGGTGTTAATATGCTCTCAGGGATGCCACAGTTTCCATCTCACGTCAACAGTCACACGACAGAGCTGTGTACCACTCTCAAATCTTTTGACCACGATCCACTCAATTCCCACCTGTTTCTGGAGAGCGTCCACTTACTCCTACGTCCATACACGATGAAGTTCCTGCACACTTCTAATCAGATATTTGTACTATGATACATTAACCAAGATAGTAGTAATAATAGAAAGCTGATGCAGAACAGGTTATTGTTAACTTTACTCGATGAAAACGAATTAAACATGCAGTTGGGGTCACGCAGTGCAATGCAATAACAACGTGACTTACTCAAAGCTATGGCATGGAGAGAAAGGTTGTAAGTGGCACAGATCCAAAGCGTAATTGCCAAGACTTGTGGATGATTTCATACAACATGAACCGTGTGGCCTCTACGCATGGAGGCCTATGGTGTGTGTCACATTAAAACCACGACACCAGTTAGCCCACGGAAACTTGTGGGCGGAAAATCAGAATTGCAGTCAGAACGAATGGTGCCAGGTGCTGTTCATACATGAGACAAGATTACGTGTTCAGCGGGACACTCGCCTTTCCCTCACCTCGAGAGAAAGTTGAACACGGAACAATCTAGCTTATGTGCAGCAAATATCACCATATCATGATGGTGGACGAATGGTGTGGTTGGAGTTAGTAGTGACAATCTTACGGATCTCGATGTCGTTCAGAAAGGCGCTTTGAGTGTTCAGAGGTATGGAAACCCGATACTTCGACCTTTCTTTGTGTCCTACGCTGGATCAATTGAGTTAATATATATATGTATATCAACTGATCCTCAAATTATTTTGAGCAGCATAGTTACAACTGAAGTAGTCCTACCGAAAAGTCATATGTTAATTACCAATACATTTCCATTTTAGTTCAAAATCTCGACGCACTCAAATAAACGCAAATACCCTGTGAAACAATCATACCCTTCACCATAATCTGCATATAAACTAAAACATTTTACACCTCAGTATTGCAAGCAAACATATTTTCTTTCCTATGAAAAGTCCCCTTTTAGAAATGATCAATTCAATTTCAGTTCATGGTATTTCTGAAAACAAAACAGATATTCGGATACAGTAAAATGAGGTTTTAGTTTTCAGATGACAATCACACTCTGAAAAAGAAAACACATACATAATTGATAAATTATCTCATGAAGCAATGTGATTGCAATAATTTTGTTTACAAACAAATTAAGTGATGGTATTCAATATTGACATTCAGACAGTGTGATAAATTTACAAAGGCAGTTTTACAATAAAAATTCCTGATTAGCTGCAAGTGAAATTTTCCATCCCACGTAATGTAGAAAACCTCATGGAGGTGAAAGTTGTTATGTCCAGCCAGAGAGCAGAGTACGGCTCCTGTAGGCAGATAACATCTAGTCTCATCGCCTCTACTACCTTCCTGAGATCCTGCATGATCAGTCTGCTATTCTGGGCATTGATTTGTCCAATTTGAATTTTATTTGTCATCGAGGGAAGCAAGTGTGAATGTTACATTCAGGCCAGCTCTTACAGCAGTTGAATGCTATTCTCTGGCTGGCTAACACTGTGTCATTGTAAATTTCTTCCAGGTCGAAAATTTCCCCTCTCTAGTTGAAGACATTTTTGATTAAGCTCAGTGGGGCCCGAAGTTCAGTGGGAAAATTTATGGACCTGAATTGGATTCTGTTAACAGCTTCCACTTCCTGGAATGTAACTTTCCTGCCGTTCTTATGACCCGCCCTGATGATGTGTTCCAAAGCAGTCACAAGCATGGTGGGCTCTTCCAGGTGGACCAGCTGTAATTGCAGTTCTAAATTAGGGTAAATCCTGGGGGGTCCACTGTGGCCCACTTGCTTGGAGCACTAAACCATGCCACACACGCCGGAGGGGGCACACAATCGACTCTAGTAGTACCTGACATTTCTTTATATTGAGTTTTAAATTGTTTACAGACTGTGAGATGTCCAGCTTCCAACGTCGATGTTAGTTGTAGCCATTCAGCAAAGGGGGGGGGGAGGTGGGAGCTTCGGGTTCAGTCTGAATAGCAGCGCCCAACAGATTGGGTGTGAACGATCGTTCTTCTTTCGAATGGTTAAGATACAATTTGAAGAGTTCTGTCCTTTCAGCATCCCTCCGCCTCTAGCTTGGAGATTTCGTTTTGTGAGCAGGTACCCGCGAATTCGTAAAAGTCGATTTAGGAAATTAGTCTCTGCTCAAGCTCATACATGTGAGGCAGTTCCTTCCAGCAGCTCCACAAGATTTCTTGCCCATTTTCACACAAAGGACACAAATAAAAGGCTGGTGGTAATCTTTGCGCTGGTTATCCTTCGACCCACATTTGGAGAAGGCTGCACTATAGCTGCAGTACTTCATAACATTGCCCAAATACCAACAGATGTGGCACTTGGAAACCACATTCTAAACTTTCACATTCACGGCCAAAAGGAAATTCTGTCCATTATTGTAAAACGTTTCTGTAGCCTCCCAGAGACCTCCACGATGTGGTTGACAGTGTCCTTATAGCAGGGCCCTATTTTGAATTGCAACTTGAATTCTTTAATGAAGGCCTAATAGTCAGTGTCCTCAAAGTTTTGCTCTTGGATGAGGTCTGCAATCTTCTCTTCCTGTGCGGTCACAGGTATATCATACAATATGATTAGTGGAATGCGTTTCTTTGACCCTTCACACTTTACAGCGCTGCTCAACAATTTGTGATTATTTACTTTGCCCTTGTCTGCCTCAGAGGCGACATGAACAATTAGAATGTTTCTAGTCGTTTCATTTGATTTCTTAAGTTCTCAAACAACCCACAAACTGTGCTACCTGTATAGATAAAACAGTTACTTCCCATTTCTTAGTCTTTAGATATGTATAAGGGGTCCCTTGTATCCTGCATTCTTAATTTTCGATCTCCACATACATCGTCTACAGTATCAATAAAGACCACGTCTTTTTCTTCTTATTTTCTTCCTAACTTTTTCTTCTCAGTATAAAAACTATGTAAGTTATCACCAAATCTCTCATCAATACTGCAAATCTTATTAACACACAGATTAACCTCTTCAGATCTTATCTCACTGCATCACCTATTGGTATACCCTCTCCCCACCAAATAGGACGTTACTACTCACATATCTCTTTTATTTTGACTTTATTTCTCTTTTCACTAATGCTATTTTTGTAACTATCCCACAACACCTAAAATATCTCATGTACTACACTACCTTAGTATCGACTTCTTCTGTTTGCTTTATCATCTATGTGTAATATTCTTAACTACTCTTTTAATTCACCATAAATCACGTCATTAAGTTCAACATTAACCATATTAATCACAACTAGAACACATCTATCATTTAATAACAAGTCCTACAGCTTTTGTTTCTCACTCGAAATATGTGGATTAACTTCACCAGTAGAAAAAAAATTTAAAATAAATAAATAAAAAGAATTATTTTCACTGTTCCGACCCATACTTCTCTCCAACTCCTCACTATTGGTCACTGATTTTATCTTTCTCTATTACCCACTGCATCACAATGATTATATACGTTTTTGAATACGAGTTCCTATAATCGTCAGACTGCTTATGATTCCTAGCATTCACCCCAAGCTGACAGCTCATGGTTGGCTGCCTGTTTCCTTTCCTGTCGCCTTTTCCTTGTTGTCTGCATCTGATATTATGATGTGGCATGTTATTCCCTCCCAACGATGTAACTCTGTCCTCAGATTCTACACTTCCATTTCAATTTCTGACATCTAAGTTGTAATCTCTTATTTCCACACAGACGGCCGCGGTGGCCAAGGAGACTGAGGCGCTTCAGTCATGGTCTTCACGGCCACTACGGTCGGGTGTTCGAATCCCCCCCTCGGGCATGGATATTTATGCCATCCTTAGTTGTAGGTAGTTCATAAGTAGTTTGTAAGTTTAGGGACTGATGACCCCGTAGTTAAGTCCCTTAAGCTTAACAAACATTTGAATTTATTTCCACAACCTTAATATTCATTCCTATAATTTTCAACATCTCTTCTTCCATGATTTTACAATTATAATTCTGATTCCATTAAATATGTTATGGACCCCTAAAATTTCTTATATTGTGATACTCTCTTTTTCCAAATGTTGTACCTAATCTATCACGATACTTCAAGAAATGATCTAGTGACACATCAGGACCATATACTATTCTTTACTTGACATTTCCAGGTCACCTATACTTTAATGCGTCTATTGGAGTAAACTCATTTGAAGGATTGTCTAACTTTATTAATGTTCATAACTGCTGCTCATAATTTTTCTATTGTCTGATTTCCTGTTCTGTACACTAGTCCATTCAAGATGTCACTCTTAATTCATGGCTGCTCAGATTAAGGCTAGATTTATCAAAGCTATACTACAAAATCAGTATATAACAAGTCAAACCTAACGTTTTGGTTTGCTTAAGACATAGCCTCCCCATCCACAACTTATTTAGAAATTTTATTTTAGTATCAACAGTCATGTCAAATGATTATAATGCTGCAGAAGGTCTACTAGGTGAAATTTTTCTTCCCCAGAGAAGCTCATAATTTGTATATCACCCAGCATTCCAACATCATTTCACGTTTAATTGTAGTAGCCACCTCTTCCTAAAATTGAACAAATCTTATACTTAATCAAATTTTAAAATGTTTCTATAATGATGGGACCTTATCACAGAGGTCATCGGTCCTTAAACTTACAACATGCAAACCCATGCCTGAGGGAGGACTCGAACCATCAAAGGCGAACGGCTGTGCAAGCCACAACATGGTGCCATACTGCAAACAGCTATTTCTCTCTGGCGCTTAATTCTATAACATCATTTTTCATGATTCTACATTAGAAATAACAACATTCTCTGCCTTAACAATCTTACTGTTAACCGCAGAAATCCGCTTTATAATATCACATTTGTAAGGTTGTGTAATATTATCTTAACATTCATAACTCCGTGAATATTTATCCATATTTTTGGCAAATGTTCTACTGTTTAAATCCTGTATACTACTGAGTCAACATGATAATTGATTTGCTCCTTTCTATAAGATTAAATGTAGGTATTTAATAATGTATGTATATATATATATATATATATATATATATATATATATATATATATATATATATATATATATATATATATATTGCCTCCTTCTTGCAGTTGCAGTTATACAGTGTGTGTAGGTTTGGTGACCGTCTTTTGGAACTGTAAATTAGTCTACCTGAGACCAGATGCATTTCGCTTTATTTTAAAGCATCTTCAGTGGTCAACTATATAGGAAGTATCTTTTTTATATATTTTTGTTTGTTTTATGGTAATTTCGATCATGAACATGCTCATGCAATGTGATCATTTAATACTGAATAACATGAACTATTAAGATTACTCACGGTTTTTGTGTTGCCCTCTTTATGTATGTTTTGCAGCACATTGCTATTTGATAATAGTTTCTGAAAACTCACCATTTACCTTGCTTGGTGGGCTGCTTTTGTCATTTGTTTTGTTTTTGTTCATAGTCTCTGTGTGTGTTATTTCCTTACAAGTTCTTTGGTTTGCAAGATGTGTTCTTGATTAGTTTTTTATGTGGTCGTATTATGTGGTGAGTTTGAGGGTGAGGGAGATTTGTATTTGTGTACTATGTGTTTTATTAGTTTAAATAGTGTTTTGTTGCAGATGTTCACATGGTCATTTAATATGTGTTTTTTTTCTATTAATGCTTTTTGAATTTGGAAGTTCTCTTTGAGTGTTAGGAGATGTTTCTTATTGCTAAATCTACTAAGAAACATCTCCTAGCCCTCCAAAATCAAAAAGCATTAATAGAAAAGAAATTAAATGACCAATTAAACATCAGCAGCCAAACATTATTTATACTAATAAAAACTTAGTAGACGAAGACAAACCTCCTCTCCCTCAAACCCTTTCACATAATACAAGGATATAATAAAACAACAAAGCCCTACACACACACACACACACACACACACACACACACACACACACACACACACACATGCACACACACAGACATACACACATACACACACACACACACACACACACACACACACAGACACAGAACTTCACTAGTTGAACTAAAATTATTTTTATAAATACACACACAATACAGTCTTATGACGACACATATAATTGCTAGCAGACTCAGTTTTGACTGAAACAAAACAAGAACACATCTCACAGTCCAAACCAAAGTACTTGTAAGCAAATACACACACATAGATGCACACAAAAAACGAAAACAAAACAAAAGGAGCCTGCCAGGCTAGAGAAATGGCGAGTTTTCAGAAACTTTTATAAAAAAGCGTAATTGTAAACACTCACAGCAAGTAGCAATGTGCTAAAAAACATATATGAAGAGGGCAACACAAGAAACGTAAGTACTATTAATAATTAATTTTATTCATCATTAAATAATCCTATTGCATGAGAACTGTTCATGATCCAAATTATTATAAAACAAACCAAAATATATAATAAAAAATATTCCTTTTACAGTTGACCACTGAAGATACTTTAAAATAAATTGAAACATATGTGGTCTCAAGTAGATTAATTTACAGTTGCAAAGACAGTCACCTAATCTACAGAAAAGCACTTTTTCTGCTCACAGTGCTTGATAATCTATGAAAATGTTTATGTGTGCTCAAGGCTGCCCTAAAATATAAATAAAGGTAAATAATTTGTTAATTGTAAATATTTTTACCTAACAGTTTGCCTGTTAAATAAATAAATGACATTCTGTCCTCTTCAGTCCCAAGGAAAATATTACAATTTCTGCAAGTATTTTATTCAAAGAGCAATTCATAGGGGTATTATGAAGGAGCTTATTACGGTAATTTCTTGTTAACGTTCATCTAGAAGGAGATTTTCGTATGTCCAGCCAGATGTACTCTGGAACTCAAAGTTACTATTGATCATATATAGTCCTTCAAGGCTCTAGAAAAGCGGTTCTATGATAGATATTTCTGTAATTTTGGTAGTTCATTACAATCGATTTCAGTTGTGAAAGTCAAAAAAGTTTTCTGTCTTTAGCAATCCACAAATATACTTGGCATTCTGACTATATGAACTTAGTTATACCCTTTCAGCCTTTGGTTCGACATCTCATACATTTACTTTTGTCTGTAATTGGGCAGAGTGGTAAATATCAGCATATGTGACTCATTCATTCACGCTAATAGGGAGGAAATATAGATGTGAACCTTTAAAATAAATTACTAGATGATAATTAGGAAAGAATTACAGTTTACAATGCATAATTAATGTCATAAATATCACTAAGTAATGAGAAGCATGGGTATCAGAGATATTAATCAATAATCAACTACAGTAACAGCAACCATCTGTCCAGCTGGCTGGATTTCATTATTTACTCTTTGAAATAATACGAACTACCGGTTTTAGGTTAGTAAACAGATTGTAATGTAATGTTCTGATCTATTAAAAAGAAAAACAAAGATAAATAACAATAGAAAATGAGTATGACATACGTAATTACGTTTCTTTCTGAAATACATCGCAGAAGCAATAGCCATTATACACTGCACAGAACGTCTCATTGGATCCAGCAGCAAAAGCTGAATAATACCAAGAAAAATATTCCAGAGGCAAATTAACTGTGCAGCGTACTGGACATGTGGTTACAGTATGGAAAAAACAGGGACTTCTCTTAAGCAAAAATAGAGAAGTAGCGTCTGTCCCGCTGGACATGGGGACCAAAGAGAATATAAAATTTTACTTTTGGCATGATGTGACATTTGTAGAAATGCTCCTCAAATGGAAAATCGTGTACCATATAAAGGAACACTGAAGTTTTATCTTGTAAGAACTTTGGAAAAGACATATTTTATGAGACGAATAATAGACTGTGTAAATGTGGTTAGGGTGGAAACAGGTACCTACTTGAAACGTATTAGTTTTGTTGTGTTAGGTCACTATAACTTCGATTCTTGACAAATATTAATATATCTCCTTTCTAGTAACAAACACATGCTGTATCCTTAGATGTCATCGCAGGTGTAAACTGAAAATAAGTTCATATTTTCTTGTTCATTTCAGATATGCCAGAATATTGCTGGAGTTCACACTGTTACTGGAACACATTTTTCAATAATAGAAGAAGCTGAAACAGCAAATATAATAAATAACATGCTACAGAAGTCAAATAAGTATTGAATCCAATATGATCATCAATGTATATGAGGTGTATACATTTTGTTGTAGCTCTGAGTAAAACTGTGCCATAATGATTATTTAAGTTGAGTATATTATTCATTGCTGAACGCACATCTGTGATGGCAACTGTTGGACTGTTTTAAGTTAAAAACTCATCATCATGTCGCATTTGTGTTAAAAAATACTTTGTGTTCATCCATTTGTATGTGAAGTCATTTTTGTAAGAAATTAATAAAAAAATTGAAAAATAGTTATGTATTGTAAAATAATATTGTTAATTTAAAATACATGAAACAAACAACAATATATTTGTCTTTCTTTAGCCAATGAATTTGTTTGAGTTAAATTATTCCAGCTGACCTCTCGGAATGGGCTTCTTTGTAAGTTTTTCTGACAACAATGCAAATTTATGCAGAAACATGTATTTGTGCTAACACTAAGGTCAGTAACAGATTTCATGTTTCTGACATCTTGACAGGAGTAACTTGTATTGAATGATACTCTTTCTTTCCCCATTCATAATGCATGTATTAAATTAGGGTATTCATATTGAGATTCATATTGAGATTATGAATTATATCTCATTCGTTGTCTTCACTACCATGCCATTTGTAGCAACAATAACTAACATTTCGTTATTTGACTCCACAGCTTTTCTATACTCTTCAGCCAAATATAATTATAGACAAAAGGTTATGGATCCTGAGAAATAAGCCCTGTGTTTGATTGGAACTTTATGTTAATGAACCGTGAATAGTTAAATTTTGATGCTCTAATTCTGACACGTCATTGCTTATTGATGAGCAGCAGGAATAAGTTGATAGAGGTGCAGGAGCGTTTGATCTGCACCCTTCAGGTGCGGTTGAAAAACGCTGAAGAGGAACTAGGTAGGTTGAGGAGGGGAAGGGGGCTGGGGAATGGGAACTGGCAGTTGGCAAGAAGGTAGCTAGGAGAAGGTATTCAGATAGCTTTACATTGCAAGTTGCAAATAGGTTTGACCAACTGTCGGAGTTGAGTGGAGATGAACCTCCTGTAGCTGTAGGTGTAGGAAGTACGCAGCAGACCTCAGCTTTTGGTAAGCCGAAATCTGTAGAGAGGTCTCTTAGGAAGAAGAAGGTTCTGCTGCTTGGTAGTTCTCATGGCAGAGGTGTTGGCCAACAGTTGCAGGAAGTACTTGGAAGTGAGTACCAGGTCACCAGCATAGTGAAGCCTAGTGCAGGGTTAGCTCAGGTCACTTGTAACATAGGGGACTTATGTAGGAATTTTTCAAAAGAGGATCAGGTAGTTATAGTGGGTGGGGCCGGGAATAGTCTTGATAGGGACGGGGAATATGATATAGGTGGTGATCTGGAAAGGATAGCAACTGAAACTGGTGGCACGAATGTGCATTTCGTGCAGCTGTTTCAGCGTCATGATAGGCCTTGTCTTAATACGGCTGTCAGCCGTGTTAACATGGGGCTTGAGAAGGCGCTGATGACGGAGGGCATGGATCACATTGCAGTGGTGCCAGTTGAGACTATCCAAAGGTCGGATTTTACTAGGCACGGTCTGCACCTCAGTAGGTATGGGAAGGGGAGGTTGGCAAAGCTCATAGGTGACAGTGTAGTAGGGGGTGGGGGTTTCACTCATGGAAAAATTCCTGTAGTAGTTGGTGTTAGGGCTGCACCTTTTTTAGACTGAAGACAGCTGATAGATATTCCTGCTTAAAGGAAGTCCCTCTAAGAAATGAACCACCTTTGACAAAGTCTAAGAATATAAATAATAAGGGAATTACTGTTTTTCATCAAAATATACAGGGTATCAGAGATAAAGTTAATGAAATGCTTATTGATACTGATTCTGACATTATTGGAATTTCAGAGCACTTTTTAAGTGGTGTGACAATTAAGAGACTTCCTTTGCCAGGATACAGGTTAGCTGCCTTCTACTCTAGGAGTTCCTTGCAGTGTGGGGGAGTGGCCATGTATGTAAAAAAACGATTTTTCATCGGAGTCAATCGATTTTTTTAAACACTGCACAGAACAGATATTTGAATGTTGTGCAGGAGTTGTTAATGTTAATGGAACTAAACTAGTAATAGTTGTTATTTATAGATCCCCTGACTCAGATTTTAAAATGTTTCTGCCCAAGCTGGAATTGGTTCTGGGTTAACTGTATAGGAAGTATAAAAATTTAATTGTGTGTGGAGATTTCAACATTAATTGTGCAGGTGATAGCTCAAGGAAAAGTCAGCTGTTAGATCTATTTAATTCCTATAACATGATGCAAACAGTATTTTTTTCCAACGAGAGTGCAAGGAAATAGCAGTTCTACCATTGACAATATTTTTGTTCATTCTTCATTATTAGAGGGGCACTCTGTCAGCGGAATAGTAAATGGCCTATCAGACCACGATGCCCAACTTTTAATTCCAAAAAGTATTTGTTCTCAAACAAATGTTAAACATAAATATCAACTACTCAGAAAAGTTAATCCAGTTGCAATTGAGACCTTTTTAAGCCTAATTAAGGAACAAGAATGGCAGGATGTTTATAGTGCTGATAATGCAGATGATAAATATAATGTTTTCTGAACACATTTATTATGCTGTTTGAAAGTTGCTTTCCGCTAGAACGCTCAAAACAGGGTACTTTCAGTAACAGACAGCCAGGGTGGCTGACAAAGGGGATAAGAGTATCATGTAGAACTAAGCGGGAGTTGTATCAAAATGTTAGAAGCAGTCAGAATGAAGATGCAGTAGCTCATTACAAACAGTACTGTAAGGTTCTGAAAAAAGTCATTAAGAATGCAAAAAGTATGTGGTATGCAAAAAGAATAGCAAACTCTCGGGATAAAATTAAAACTATCTGGTCAGTCGTGAAGGAAGTGTCTGGTCAGGAGCAGCAGGTAGAAGATATAACCTCAGTGCGTAGTAGGAATGTTTCTGTTACTGACAAGTTAGATATATGTGCAATATTCAATAATCACTTTCTGAATATAGTAGAGGAACTAAACAAAACTCTAGTTTCTACAGGTAATCATATAACGTTTTTAGAAAATGCGTTTCCGAGGCTGTTACCTGAAATGATCCTTCATGATACTTCCATAGGTGAGATTGAGTCAATAATTAAATCACTAAAGACTAAGGACTCTTGTGGATATGATGGGGTATCTAGCAGAATTCTAAAGTACTGTTCTCCATATGTTAGCCCAGTACTAAGCCATATTTGTAATTTTTCCTTTCAGAATGGTCAGTTTCCTAACAGATTAAAGTACTCAGTAGTGAAACCGCTTTATAAAAAAGGAGAAAGGGATAATGTAGACAACTATAGACCTATTTCTATGCCATCGGTTTTTTCCAAAGTTATTGAAAAGGCTGTATATTCAAGATTAATTGATCATTTCAGTTCACATAATTTCCTGTCAAACGTACAGTTTGGTTTTAGAAGTGGTTTAACGACTGAAAACGCTATATTTTCGTTTCTCTGTGAGGCACTTGATGGGTTAAATAAGAGGCTACGGACATTAGGCGTCTTCTTTGATTTAACAAAAGCGTTTGATTGTGTTGATCACAAAATATTGTTGCAGAAGTTGGAACATTATGGAATACGGGGAGTAGCCCACAACCGGTTCACCTCTTACTTTAATAATAGACAACAGAAGGTAATTCTCCGCAGTGTAGAAAATGGCTATGACGTGCAATCCCAATGGGGCACAATTAAGTATGGGGTGCCCCAGGGGTCTGTTTTGGGACCATTGCTGTTTCTTATTTATATAAATGATATGCCTTCGAGTATAACAGGTGATTGTAAAATATTTTTGTTTGCTGATGATACCAGCTTGGTAGTGAAGGATGTTGCTCGTAATATTGACACAGTATCAAATAATGCAGTTCAAGAGATAAGTTCATGGCTAATAGAAAACAAGTTGATGTTAAATCACAGTAAAACTCAGTTTTTACAATTTCTAACACATAATTTGACGAAATCTGACATTATGATTACACATAATGGGCATGTGATAAGTGAGACTGAACAGTTCAAATTTCTATGTGTTCATATAGACAGTAAGCTGTCATGGAAAGCCCATGTTCAGGATCTTGTTCCAAAACTAAATTCTGCTATATTTACCATTAGAACAATATATGAGATAAGTGATTTTTCAACACGAAAAGTAGTCTATTTCGCTTACTTTCACTCTCTTATGACGTACGGCATTGTTTTTTGGGGTAACTCGCCTGATGCAAAAAGGATATTTCTGGCTCAAAAACGGGCGGTTCGAGCAATATCTGGTGTAAGTTCGCGAACGTCATGTCGACCCCTTTTCAGTAGTCTGGGAATTTTGACTCTGGCATCACAATACGTTTTTTCTTTAATGTCGTTTGTTGTTAATAATATCAGCTTATTCCCACGAGTTAGTAGCTTTCACTCGGTGAATACTAGACAGATGTCTAATCTACATTTGCACCACACCACCTTAACACTTGTGCAGAAAGGGGTGCAGTATTCTGCGGCATCCATTTTCAATAAGCTGCCACAAGAACTAAAGAATCTTAGCACTAATCCACATGCTTTCAAATCTAAATTGAAGAGTTACCTCGTGGCTCACTCCTTTTATTCTGTCGAGGAGCTCCTAGAAAAGTTAAACAATTAAGCTAATTCATTTTTTCTTTATTGATTCTTTTCACTTTGTCTTAAGATTGTCGTGTGCAAAGGACTACTTAAAATTTTTCTATTACCATTCTTGTGTAACAATGTATTGACTTGTTCCATGACCATGGAGTCTTACTCCTCAAGTGGGTCCTATGGAACAGAAAAAACAAATAAAAAAAATAAAAAATGATGCTTGAAGAAGATGAGGCGTGGCAAAAAATTGTTATGTTTTGTCCACAAAGTTATTTATGCTTAGATGATACCTACTGTTCGTGGTCTCCTATGAAATAATTTTCTTTACAATTGATACACCACTCCCAATGCCATTTATACTTACAGAAGCAGTCTTGGTATATCTTATACTAGATCATGCAAAGCACTGTCAGTGGGTTTTCCTTTATCTCGTTTATAGCTGCAAATCTTTGTCTGTTCAATGGCATGTTCAAATTTCGAAATAAAGAAAAGTCCATGAGATACATTTCTGAAGAGTATGTGGATAAGGTAGAACAATGATTTTGCTTTACATGCATGAGTCATGCAGCAACAGCGATGAATGTGCTGTTTTGGTTGGTCTCGCCACATTTGAGGATTTTCTTCTCACACTTATTGTCTCTGTTATTACAAAGAGTCCTGACAAAACCCTCGGTTGTTTCCCCCTGTGGCGTGATTAATGATGAAGCAATCCTTCAAGGTCGAAAACCACTATTAACATTGCTTTAGTATTTAATCTAACCTGTTCATTTTTGGCTTTGGAGAACCTCTCGTGACCCTTTGTGAATACGAAACTTTGGTCTCAACATTACCATGGAGTCATATCTCATCGTCACGTGCGATTCTTGTACAGAACATCTCCTTCTCATTCACACAGCCATAAACCCATTTACAGATTGTGAGGTGATGGTCTTTCTGATGTTAACTCGTGAGCCATGGAACTAACTTGTCAGGAGCGAAACACATTGCAAAATTCAGTGTATTGCATTCTCTCTTCTCTAAATTTTATTTTATACATTGAACTATCACAGCTGCCTGACCCTGATTTGAATAATTTTCAACATAAGCAGTGTGATAGTTACTTTTGTAGATGCTTAATAATTCACCAGTTAATGAATTCCAGGCTGACAGTTCTTCTTTAGGAAGAGTGAATTCAACTAGTAAATCTTCCTTTGAGGTTCAAAATATGAAAGTCTTGAAACAATTAGGTCCAGCAATAGCTGTTCATCTAAGTGCTTTTAGTCATTAATTAATTTCTTCTTAGCAACCGTCTAAGCATATACTTTCTCCAAGGAACTCCAATATATATCTTTAAGTGGGCAGACATAATATCTGATGCCACTTGCTGCTGCCACCACCTCCAAAATCTGAAACAAACATATTCTGGCGGCAGCTGTTGTTCCTATCATGCCTAATCGATTTACTAAAATAAATTGATAACTATTTAGGTATCTCAAGGTATTGGAGAAGTAGGGGAAGTGGCTTGTACCACTACATACTCCCTCCCTCAACCTTGAGATAACCATCAAAAATTTTATGCATAACTGTTAAATCAAGCCAGTCAGATTAATTAAGATGCGGCTATGGACAGTTAATCGCGAGGTAAGTACCCATGAATACATTTTACAGAACATATGGCACTGGACAGTTTAGGCGAACTTTGACAATTTAAATTGGCAATAGGCAAACTTTCATTATCCATCTTTTGTTTGAAACAATATAAACAAACTTAATCTCTTTTAACTCCCCTGGGGGGTTATTCTCTTAAATTAAGGAGAGAAAGTCTAACTTCAATAGATTCTTATTTCAATATTTCAGCCGATATTTTTTTCACCTGTTGTGGAATATGAGCAGTATTGTAGAACAAGTACCCTCAGATTAGCATAACTCGTGTGAACCGTAATTTAGGAAGTAAGGGGCATTTCTACTTATATATTACTCATCAGACATAGAAAAGACAAAAAAAGAATTTTGAAGTACCAAGCTTTATGCTTAAGTTACTTCTAGGTGTCAGTCGTTATCTGTCGAAACTCACACCCATACACAGGGGGACTCATCTAACATTACCGTTGGATATATTTCGTAAACCACATCAAGTACTGACGAACGGATTCCACGGACCGATCGTGAGGAGACGGGCTAGTGTGATTGGTTAAAACAAACCATTAAAAATGCACGGAAGTATGTTTTTTAACACAAACCTACGTTTTTCTAAATGGAATCCCGTTAGTTTTGTTAGCACATCTGAACATATAGAAAAATACGTAATCAGTGCCATGTGTTGCATTGTAAAATGGTAATTACATCCGGAGATATTGTAACCTAAAGTTGACGCTTGAAACCTCTGCCGTTCAGTTGCGTGTTGTAACAAACATGGGCCACGGTCGGCTAGAAGCATCTGCAGGGACATGTTTACGATGATGACCGTGTTTACGAGTGTGTCTGTAGTGCACTGTTGTGGTTTGGTCTAGCTGTCTCAGTGTCCTTATGTAGCACTTGCTGCTATTGTTATTATGCATTCGTCTTTGCACGCAGACTAACTGTAGTACACCGTATTCCCAGACGTCTGTGATAGTGTAGTGTTGTAGGAACTGTGACCATGGTGTATTCAAACTCTGAAAAGGCGGAGATGATACTCATCTATGGCGAGTGTCGACAAAACGCAGCTGAAGCCTGCAGGGTGTATGCAGAACGGTATCTGGACAGAGAGCATCAAACGTGCCGCACATTTCAAAACATCTACCGCCAACTTTATGCAACAGGTGTGGTCGTAGTATGCAAACGGGTCCGCAACATGCCCGTCACAGGCCGTGAACCCACACAGGAATATACGGGACATTGCGAGAGCCTGTGGAGTGGACTGCGTAAAAGTAGTGTCATGCGCATACTGCATCGTCACCGCTTTCACCTGTTTTATGTGTCACTACATCAGCAATTACATGGTGATGACTTTAATCATCGAGTACAATTCTGTCAATGGCTATTAACATAGAATGTGTTGCAGTTCTATCTGTTTACCGATGAAGCGGGTTTCACAAACCATGGGGCAGTGAATCTACAGAACATGCATTTCTGGTTCGTGGACAATCCTCACTGGCTCCGACAGGTAGAGCGACAGCGACCGTGAACTGTTAATGTAAGGTGCGTAATCATTGGCGACCACCTCATTGGTCCTCACTTAAGTGCAGAGGCCCAAACAGCTGAAACATACATCGCGTTTCTACAGAATGATCTGCCAACGTTGCTCGAAAATGTCCCACTGGGAACGAGTCGACTTATGTGGTATCAGCATGATGGTGCACCTGGACATTCCGCATTTAACACTAGGCTGACCCTTGACAGGATGTTCGACGGGCGTTTCATAGGACGTGGAGGACGCATAAATTGGCCAGCCCGTTCTCCTGATCTTACACCTCTGGACTTCTTTCGGTGGGGTACGTTTGTAAGAAAATTGCCTGTTGGAGGTCGTCAAATAATCTCAAAATTTAGAATGCGTAATAGTATACTCTAGTAATGATAATTTCGTTATTGAATGTTGTAGCAAATCACAACTAATGGGTCGCAACAACACTTTCACAGTGAAAGTTAAAAATTTTGAATAAAAAAAAGATATTAATTAACTTGAAACAATCACTGTGGTAATTAATTAAGCTTGGCCCTATCTGACTTATCATTGACTACAGCCTCCAACTAGCACCTCTTACGATTCACGAACAGCACAACTTCACTAATAAATTGTGTCAGAATTCATGTAGTGGTGATGGAGTGTTCGTGTTATAATCAAAATTGTAATAGCAGATAGTGCGCCTCGGTTGCACAGTGGTAGAGTGCCAGACTACAAATCTAAAGGTCGCGTGTTTGATCCCCGCCAGGTCCTAGGATTTTTATCTGTCACTTTCCACTTCTTTCACCTCTGGCATTATTGCTCATGTGAAAAATACCGAGTAGCACCGTGGGTCGGAACCCACGTTAAACTGTAGGTTCCCCTATAACTGGCTGGGTAAATCAGTTCGAAGGTCGGAGGTAGGCAATGGCATACCACCTCCAAACAGGACCATGCCTAGTAAAGCACTGTGGTGTTCAAACTAATCCTCGGATTGTTGACTGCTTTACCTTTTTAATAGCAGATAAACTCTGATTGCAATGATAATAGCTCAATACAGTGAAACTCCGTGGTGCAATGAGCTTCACAAATACTACACTTAAAGTTCTCAATAATTTTGATATTATTGTTTAAAGCATTCAAGTTCCTTATAAAACTTTACGTAAACTATTTTTTTAAATTGTTTCCAGGGCCTGGGTAGCGTACGCGTGTAACTGGCTGAGCAGAGTTTGGCATTTAACGTATTTCATAAAAAATTACTTCAGTCAAGTCTGCCTACCGTAATACTTTGAATACTGTTAGCCTGGTTACTTTCTATGTAAATGAAACCAAATTTACTTTACTTGCAAACTCTCTTGCATTTTAATTACTACTCTCTGTGGTTGTAACACGTTTAGCAATTCTTTAAATCGTCTAGCAATTTCTTTAGGACTGATCGTAATTACTTTGAAAATGATTGAACTTGTTAGTCAATGTACAGGCTTGCATAATCAACATAATCTAATAATGGTGATAATGGGGTGACTACAACTACTTACAAAATTAAGACTGGTTTCAAAATAAGTCACGTATAATTGGACCAAAATTCTGATTGGGTTGACACTACATTTACATGCATACAAAATAAAATGTTACAAAAGTACTCATCTGCTTTCGTCGTGAAGTCCAAACAAGACAGATATAATTACAATAGGTACTCTTACTACAACAACGATCACACTCGGTGACAATAGACTTGATACCAAACAATTACTTTTCTTGCACACATGGAAAAGGATTACACTGATCGAGTATAAATAAACTTATTTCGCACTTCGTTCAATACATTAAACAGTACGCCTCTCAGGCTTATTGCAATTGCATAAAACTCGCGCCACACTGCGCCTACCGTGCCTCTGCACCATCAACAAAACATTTATGTGTTTACTATAGCGAGTCCGCTTCACGACTACATTTATGTCTTTACTTTGGCGAGTCCGCACCGCGACTGCTTCAGCAGCGCGACACTCACAGCTACTACTTCTGTGCCAAAGACAGTCTTTACAACAGGTTCAACATTTTCTCTGACGCATTGCTAACTTACAGCATAAGAATGTCCTTGCATTCATGCAGGTTTACACTAAATGATTCAATACAGAAAATGACGTTACATAAGAAATATATCTAGCATACAACAAATGAAAAATACATGAAATAAACAAATTTAAGACAATATACATTACTTTAAATCAAACTGTAAGGTACAGCGATAGGTGTACTCTTACACGTTAAAGGAGAATGTGTACCGTGATGTGCCTACAACCCCAGAGGATATGAAACAACGTATTGTGGCAGCCTGCGGCGCCATTACACCAGATATACTGCGGCGTGTACGTCATTCATTACGCCATAGATTGGAATTGTGTGCAGCAAATGATGGCCAGCACTTTGAACATCTATTGCCCTGACATGTCGGCACACACTCTATTCCACTCTGTAATTGAAAACAGAAACCACGTGTGTACGTGTACATCACCCCTCATGGGACATGTGCATCAGTGGAAAAGACCAATAAAGGTGTTAGCATGTGGACATAATGTGCTGTTCTATTCTCTTCTGTACCTAAGGTACATCACCGTTCCCTTTGGATCCCTACTTAATTCGGTGCTCTCCGATACACACGATCGAACAGCGGAAGAGTGGTACACAAGCGTCAACTTTAGGTTACAATATCTCCGGATGTAATTAACATTTTGCAATGCAAGAAACGGCACTGATTACATATTTGTTTATATATTCAAATGTGCTAACAAAACTAATGGGGTTCCATTTAAAAAAAACGTAGGTCTGTGTTAAAAACATACTTCCGTGCATTTTTTATGGTTTGTATTAACCAATTACACTAGTTCCTCTCCTCCCGTTTGGTCTGTGGATTCGGTTCGTCTGTATTTGATGTGGTTTACGAAATATATCCAGCGGTAATGTCAGGTGACTCACCCTATATGTGTGTGTGTGTGTGTTAGGTCCTCATTATGGGCATCTAACAGAAGCTAACAGCCTCATTTTACGGGTCTGCCACTCCCAACACTTTCTCCATCCCTTCGATTGTCTTCTGAGAACAAATTTTATTTAATGCCTTCGCTTTTAACCCTTTATTTGGTTCTATTCACATACTTCTGTGTTAACCTGTGATTTATTGTTACTGCACAGCATCTTGGGAAAATACATGTATAACTATTCTGTTTCACACTATTGTGCACTCCTAATCGTCACAAATCTTCCTAATTTCCTCCTCCCCCCCTTAAAGGAGTGTACGAGGAAAGAGAAAAAAATCTGAAGTTCACTTGTCAGACTTGACTCGTGTGCTTGAAACCCCGGTGTGTGTCTGAAATGTGTATTATGTTGCATGACAAATGTTAAAATGTCAAGTTTAAAATATATAATGTCTGCATATCTGTCTGTGTGAACGAGTGTATGAAGTGTGTGTAGTTGTGTTGGTTACGTTCCAAACATACGGTGAAAACCAGCCAGGAGTATACACTGGTAGGTAATACCGGATCTTGACCAACTCCAGTGAAAAATCAGTGGTCAGGTAGCTTAAATTAATAATCCTTATGTAAAGGCTGTAAAGAACTATGTTGCCGGAGCTTCTGGGAAGGCTGGCACGATGCTATTTTGTATGTGGAAAGGGGAAAGATGAGTCAGGTCCCTCTATAGAGGAAGAAAGAAAGGAAGAGAAGACAGAATTTTCAGGGCCGAAGAAGAACAGACGACAGACCCCAAAGACGGATCCCCCCCCCCCCCTACTGTAAGAACCACTACCTGTCACTGTAGTCAGACAAGCGTTCAGAGCCATGTGTCTGTGCAGTGTATGTATGTGTGACTTTGTATAAAGAATAACTGTGTGTGTGTGTGTGAGTGTACATCTTAACTAACCACCCCAATAAAATTACAAACCAAACCCCATGTACACTTGAAGAAAGGAAAAAAAAGATAAAAACCCCATATAATAGTGAAAAAATACTTACATACTAACATCAATAAATCACGTGGTACTATGGACCTGTATAGAACAGTACCTATTTACTTTACTCTGAGTCATCTACTTTGAAGGTAATGTGAGAATGGAAATGTCGTTTATAAGTATTTTCTTTCATTCGTTTCATTATAATATCATGTCACAAAATTTAATTCGAGTCCTTAACCAAGTTACCTCGACAAAAGAACTCCCAAGGTCCTCTACAAGAATGGTGGATACTGATCATCCCTTGTTCAATTGGACCTTGATTTAACCAGCTATATATTAAAGTATAGCTCAGCTTACTTATTAGACAGAAATAGAATTAGACTTACATTTCTTGAAGAAATCACTGTACAGATTCGCCCCCCCCCCCAACAATTGCCAATAGTTCCATGAACAAATTGTTCATGCTCTATGGTTTTAAAGGTTTAATATAGGATCGTATAATATTTACGTTGTACAAACCTTTGTCTGTTTCAGTCGCAGGAGCTTCCACGTAAACCACTTTTGCATCAGGTATCTTGACAATTTTGTATGGCCTGTACCACTTGTTGAAAAATTTATACTTTTGCTTTTTTTATATTAGAACTAAGCTGGAAATTTCTGACTAAAATTAGATCTCCAACTTTATACTCATGGTTTTGAGCCTTTACATTAAGATCGCCTAAGCGAGGAGCAGCTGCTTTGTTTAAGTTTTGTTTAACTAATTCTTGGATTATATCGTCTTTTTTCTTCTGACACGGTGGCCATATAAAATGTTTTAAAAGAGGGTCACTTATAAACTTTCTATTGAGTATTTCAACAGGAGATAAACCAGTTGAAATATAAGGGAGTTCGTTAAGAATCAGTTGGAATTCGGATAACCAATTAGCCCATGTTTTATGTTTGTTTGAGCAAAATGGTCTAAATAAGCGTCCTAACTCCCGCATGATTCTCTCCGCTGGGTTTGACTGCGGATTATACTTTGGGATGGTAACATGTCTAATATTATTCCACGTAAGAAATTCTTTGAATTCTTTGCTGACAAATTGTGTTCCATTATCTGATAGGATACTCTCTGGTTTCTCGACCTTTTCAAAATATTTCTGAAAACACTTTATTAGTGTCTGTGTATCGGCTCTTTTTATAGCGTATAACTGCACATATTTTGACCAACATTCTACTATTACAAGCACGTTCTGTACTCCACCTAAACTAGTGGGTAGTTGTCCATAGAGGTCACAAGCTGTTGGGTCATATAACATTTTACGGATAATCTGATACAAAATGAATGGAAAGGGTTTATTAAAATCTTTGTCCTTCTGACAAGTACCACATGCTCTTATAATTCGGATTACTCGTCTACTGATATTTGGAAAGTAATAAAATTTAGTCAGGTGTTTAACATACTTTTTTGTTCCAAAAAGTACATATCCTTAGTGTATAAACCAAATGAGGTCGTCTTGAGCCTCTTTGGGAACGCATAATTTCCGATCATCATCAGCGACATTTTTCCTTCAAAAGAGGGCACAGTCGTTGATTTTGTAAAGGTTGTTCATGTCCTGGGCAGCCTCCTTAAATTTCTTCTTAAAAATTTTATCGTTTCTGATGTTAACCTGTATTTTGCTTGCCACGTTCTGTACCGACATATCTGTGGAATCTATTTGCAAAAAGTTAATAGCAAATAACAATCCTTCCCCTTTACTTATTTCAACGTTTTGCATTTCACCCGGGAGACGAGATAAAGCGTTTGGTATTACATTTGTAGAACCTTTAATGTATTCGACCTCAATATCGAAACTCTGAAGGAGTAAAGTCCATCTCATAAGACAACTGTGGAGAAGCTTACTTTGGAAAAGTAATGAAAGAGCCTGGTGGTCGTTGTAAACAATGATTTTTGATCCCCAAACTAAATTTAAACATTTGTTAATTGTCCATACGATTGCCAATAGTTCCTTATCGGTGGTAGAACAATTTCTTTTGTGGTTAGTGAGACACCTACTCGCAAATGCTAATGTTTTATGGTTTCCTTCCTCAGGATCCCAACACCCTTGAAATAATTCTGCCACTATGCCAAAAGATTAAGCATCCATAGCAAGATTAAAGGGTTGGCCTAATACTGGATGTTTCAAAATATTCGAAGAAATTAGGGCTCCTTTCATCTTCTCAAAAGCGTCATTCGTCTTTAGACCAATGCCATTTGGTACCTTTCTTTAAGAGGTTCAATAGGGCAGGGTTATTTAGTACTTGACCTTTAACATAACGCCTATAAAATTTCATGAGCCCGAGGAATGCTTTCAATTGTTTCACTGTTCTTGGTGGGGGACAGTTCTTAAACGCTTCAGTGCGTTCTGGGTCAGGTTTAATTCCACATACACCCACATAGTGACCTAAAAACTTAACTTCCTTTCGACCAAAAGAGGATTTACTGATTTTTAATGTGATCCCCTGTTCTAGACAGCAATTCTACAACTTTTCCAGTTACTCGATATGCTGAGTCCAACTTTTGCAAATTAGGAAGATGTCATCTACATAAATGATTAATTGCTGTACTAGATCTCTACCTAACGCCTGATCTAAAGCACGTATGAAAACTGAAACTGAAATGTTAAGGCCGAATGGTAGGACTTTATACTGATAGGCCCTTTCTTGAAATAAAAAGGCAGTATATTTCCTAGAATCTTCGTAGATTTTAACTTGATGGTATCCCACAGTTAAATCAACGAAGCTGAAGTACCTAGCTTTCTCAAATCTTGTCAAAATATCGTCAATGCTCAAGGGACGATCTCTTTCAATTTCTATATATTTATTGAGTGTGCGTGCATCCAATACAATACGTATGCCCCCAGAAGCTTTTTTGACAACAACCAATAGGTTGCTGAACACGCTATCCCTTCTTTCTATAACACCTTCATTTAACATGCGATAGATCTCATTTTGAACCTTCTGATGTAGACTAATAGGTATTGGATACAGTCTTCAGAAAAACGGTTTCGTGGCTTTCATTTTAAGTGAACACACGTATCAGCCTAATGTCCCTGGTTTATTAGAAAACACATCTTGTAACTTTACTAATAAGTGAAAACGTTCTTCCTTTTGACTACCTGACAAAAGTTCTTACTTAAAAGATTTAGATTTAATTTTGTAACAGCTTGATGGCAAAGATAAATCTTTAGTTAACATTATTTGTACAATCTATACTAATCGTATAGAATCATAGTTAGTCGAATTGTTGTGCTGGTCGACAAATGGTAAACAGAATGTATCATCTCTGGAGCCTTCATAAACAACATTCGCTTTGAAGTCCATTTTGACTTTATAATTGCAGATCCAATCTAACCCAAACAATATATTTATATTTAGTTTAGGTATATAAGTAAAGTGGTTAAATAAATATTATTATCAAGCTTAATAGGTATTAATACTTCCTCCTAATTGGTTGACTTTTATAACCTGTAATACCTATGATATTTACACAACTCACTGGTAATGTAGGGAAATTGTGAGTACTAGAGATCTAATCAATAAAATCTTGCAATATAACCAAGATTTCACTACCAGTAACAACTAGAATCTTAACACGTAGGTCATATATATGTACTGAAATAATTAGTTTCAAACAACTATTTGCTGTTTGTTCGTTTTCATAAAGTAACCAATGTTTGGTAGATTTTTTGTGTACGAAATTCATTTGGAAATGCACCTGTGGGTCCTGTAGATCTACATAACATCTTGAAGATCTCCTGAAACGTCTGAGTTCAGCTACTTATGCTATCAGAGTCATTGCAAAATTTGGTGATATAAATCTCAGTAAATTAGCTTACTACACCTATTTTCATTCACTGGTTTCATATGGGATCATATTCTGGGGCAATTCAACATTGAGTAAAAAAGTATTCATTGCACAAAAGCGTGTAATCAGAATAATTGCTGGAGCCCACCCAAGAGCATCCTGCAGACATTTATTTAGGGATCTAGGGATACTCACTGTAGCTTCACAATATATATATTCACTCATGAAATTTGTTATTAACAATCCGACTCAATTCAAAAGTAATAGCAGTGTGCATAGCTACGACACTAGGAGAAAGGATGATATTCACTATTCAAGGTTAAATCTAACTTTGGCTCAAAAAGGGGTGAATTATGCTGCCACAAAAGTCTTTGGTCACTTACCAAGTAGCATCAAAAGTCTGACAGATAGCCAACTAGTATTTAAAAAGAAATTAAAGGAATTTCTGAATGGCAACTCCTTCTACAACGTAGATGAATTTTTAGAGAAAACATAATATATATATATATATATATATATATATATATATATATATATATATATATATAATAATAATAAAAAATAAAATAAATAAATAAAAGAAATAAAAAATAAAATATTTACAAAAAAATTCTTAAAATATAGATTGTCAAGTATAGACAAAATTTACTAAACTGACACGTTCCACATCATTACGAAATGTCGTATACATGATCTAAGGAACAAGTATTAATCTAATCTAATCTCTAGGTACTTGATAAGGCTTACTATTCCTCATTTATCAGAAAATACATCCTTGCTCCTGTTCAATATATTATATGAATCTTCCTTCAGTTTGACAGATAACATTGTCGATTCGTAAGCTTTGGACCATAAGATATCTCCAAAACTGCAGCCCACCATTTCTTGCAGTACCATTGTGCAGGCAGATGTAATCAACCATATGTCACCTACCTTATATGTTGAATCTTGGATCTCTGGTGACCCAGATCTAATATGGAATTTCCTATATTTCAGATTATCGGTTACAAGACAGTTTTTAAGTTAATACCAATGGTGTACTTAACTAACCAATCAATACCAAACAGTATCTCAATGATGATATTCTCAACCAGCAGTAATATCGAAATAAAATTAATATTATTTACTATAATAGCCAGACAGGTTTCTGGGTTTAACTGCTAAGCCTTTTGCACCCTAAATTTCTCTTAAGCTTATCCATGATACCAGTAGTAAGGGACACATTTCAATACTTGTACTACAGGGGAATGTATGACCTCTACCCTCTCGTTTAGTCGTTTATCTACCAAATCCGCAATGCAGCGTTCCCAATTGGATATGTCGTCTGTATCCCCAGTTAGTTCAGCAAAATGCCTACTCTGCTCTAATAGACATATTCAGCTTTCAGTTTCTGTCATCTTTCTGTTATCTTTTCTATATCACCAGTAGTTACATCATGGAAATCCGCATAATCCTTTTATACAGCATTTAATTTATGCTTACTACACTTCCATAGGGTTGTTCGTAGTGATCCTTTACCTCTAAAAACACCTGGAACACAGCACTTACTGCTTTTACTCTTCCCACTACTTCTATCGTTTTCCGTTCTACCATGTGTAACTAGCTAACTTGTAATCCTACTTCACACTCTTGCGATCTTTTAACTGTTCACATTTGACCATTAGCTGATTCTTTAATTCCGTTTTAAAATCATTTTAATCATTTTTACTGGTTAATTCCCTAAATCAGTTTTGTTTACCATATCAACTTTAAATCATATTATCAAGTTGGAAGATTTTTTAATTTCCTGTCCATTTCCTTCATTGCTTCTAATAGGGATACCAAGGACAGAGATTATTTCTCTGGATTTGCAGCCTGCACCAGACTCATGTTAATAACGGACATTAACTAAGAAGTAGATAATTACTCTGTTTCCTCCTAACACTACAAATGATTAATAATTAATTGTTATTATTATCTGATTTTACAATGTAATATAGTTTACATTTTCAGGTACCCGAAAATTATACATTACATTATTTTACACTAATATTATTACATTGTTATTTATTAAAAATTACTTTATTTTCATTCTCCACTTTTGTCTACTACCCAGAATTTTTTTTCTATATTCCTTCTGTGGATAGACGCCTGAACTCTTTGGACCCATGTAGTCGATATTCTTCCTTTGTTTTCTTTCTTCCTGGTGGATCCCAATCCATAATTCTCTATGGTAGGCTTTCCTTTGACATCCTTCTTGTATGGTCGTACCATAATAGTTGTTTTCCTTCTACAAAATCCATAATTGAATTTTTAACGCCCATTTTCTTCCTGATGATTTCATTTATGATTTTTTCCCGCCTAGTTATTCCTGCAGATCATCTCCAAAAGTCCATTCCAGCATTTATTCTTGCATTAATTTCCTTGTCTTGCTTGCCATCTTGTGTGATAGTTACTCCTAGGTATTTGAATTCTTCAGTGTGTTTAATAGTGCCCATTCCTTCTTCCAGTGTTAAATCTTGGTTTTGTCGCTTATTACTAGATTTTTTGTTTTATTCTTATTGACCTGAAGACCCCATTTCTTATATTGCTCTTTTAATTTCCTTGTAATGTACTCTATGTCTTCGTTGTCCAGTGCCAAAATAAACTGGTTATCAGCAAATTGTAAGGAGTATATGGTAATATCATTTACAGGGATCCCCATGTTTCAGCATTTTCTTTTCCAATTTTCTAGTGCGTTTTCTGTATATATTTTATAAAGTTTTGGTGGCTGACAGCCTCCTTTTGTTACTTTAAATCCAGGCGAGAAATAATTTTATACTTTTGTTCTCGCTGTTGAGTTTTCGTAAAGGTTTTTCATTGCTTTAATTATTATCAGGCTAATGTTAGATGCTTTTAATGCTTTCCACAAGTTACGTTGATGTATTACAAATATCCCAAACTCACAACGCTCCCAGAATCACTATAAAACAAATCTTAACGCAACACTTTGTAAAGTAAATATAATTTTGTCCCTTCACACCTACCTTGCTATGATCGATGTCTTGGGTTATGTAGTGTAGCATCTAACAATGCGAAGTAGCGCTGCGTCACTGCGTCAGCTGCAAAGAACCGTGCTGTCTGTTGTAGGCTAGGCAGCTAAAATCTCGTTGGTGGAAGTAGTCAAATTTGGCATTGTACTCTTCGTCTCTAAAATCGCTCTTCTCTACTGCTGGTACTTACTAGCAGGCTATTTGGACGTCTTTTTGATTTGTAATTCTCCTAGTGTTTGTTACTATGCTTCTTTTGTTTACACTTTATTGGTATACTGGTGTTAATGGTAAAGCTTCGTAGATTACCATAATACTTCCCAGAACTTTTCAATGAGAATTCAAACTTTGCTCAAAACTATTTAGTGCACATAATTTGTAGTTGTTTGTGCGTAACTATGAACTTGTTCATCCGGTTGTCACTGGCAATTATAAGACTCCTTTTTTTAGTTTAGTCAACGAGTGAATGAGTGTTCTTTCTCTTTTATATAGAGAGACATTAAGAAAACAGATTGCTTAATTTTGGATGCAAGAGAATTAAGGGAGACTTGCATACAAAAATAAATCTGTAATGCTAACTTCATTTGTCACAAGGTCATGTCTAATGCGACAGTTTTACAACATCTACAGCAAAACTGTTATGAACCGTAGACTTCTCTTCGTTTCATTATTTTATGTGTGTGTGGGAGAGGCGGGGGGGGGGGGGGGTTCAGTTATAAAACGCTTCATAAACGTCCGAAATTACATGCCAACTTTGTTGCAGGACCCATAACTACTCCCATTTTCCAATAATTGCCGCATAAATCTGTGTATTCTCACGCGGTGGCCTGTCATTATTTATGACGTAATATCTCCTGAGCTATGTGTCCTGCTCTTTTGTATTAGGTGAACAGCAAAGTTTCATTGCAATCGAATGAATGGATTATGAACACATAAAGTACATATATATGAATCAGTCAACTTATTACAATCATCTAATAATTTCATTATTATTAATTATATGAAAACTACAAGGAACCTTGATTACAATACATATGATCATGTTTGTTATATTGAATGGATGACTACTAGTCAAGCGCCATTTGCCGCAAATGTCACACCGTAAGACCTCTGTGTAGCGAAATTTAGCTTCACAGCATTCCTTAAATTGCATTACTGCTTTATTCTCGTGAATATGGTAAATAGTGTTGTTTGGAGGTTGTTGTTGTTGTGGTCTTCAGTCAGTAGCCTGGTTTGATGCAACTCTCCACAATACTCTATCCTGAGCAAGCCTCTTCAACTCCACATAAGAACGGCAACCTACATCTGTCTGAAGCTGCTTACTATATCCATCTCTTGTTCTTCCTCTGCGGTTTTTATCCCACACACATCCCGCCAACGCTAAATTCACAATTCCTTGTTGTCTAAGAATGTGTCCTACCAGTCGATCCCTTCTTTTAGTCAAGGTATGGCAGAAATTCCTTTTCTCCCTAATTCTGTTCAGTACCTCCTGATTAGTTATGCGACCCACCCATCTAATTTTCAGCATTCTTCTGTAGCACCACATTTCAAAAGCCTCTATCCTCTTCCTGACCGCACTGTTTATCGTCCATGTTTCACTCCCATACAAGGCAACACTCCATACAAATGCCTTCAGAAAGGACTTCCTTAGAGTTAAATCAGTATTCGATGTTAACAAATTTCTCTTTTTCATAAAAGCTTTTGTACCCATTGCCATTCTGCATTTTTAATCCTCTATACTCCTACCATCATTTGTTATTTTACTGCCCATCTAACAAAACTCATCTGCCGCCTTTATTGTTTCGTTACCTAATCTAATTCCTTCAGCATCTCCTGATTTTCTTAGACTGCACTCCATTACCCTAGTTTTGCTCCTGCTAACGTTCATCTTATATGCACCTTTCAGCACACTGTCCATTCCGTTCAACTGCTCTTCCAGATCCTTTGCAGTCTCTGACAGAATTACTATGTCTTTGGCAAACTGCAATGTTTTTATTTCTTCACCCTCAACTGTAATTCCTTCTCCAAATTTCTCCTTACTTTTCCTTATAGCTTGCTCGATGTACAAATTGAATAACATTGGACAAAGGCTACAACCCTGTCTTACTCTCTTCCCAACCACTACATCCCTTTCATACCCTTCAACTCTGACAGCCGCTGTTTGGTTTTTGTACAAGTTGTAAATAAACTTACACTCCCTATATTTTACTCCTGCTTGCTTCAGAACTTGATAGAGTTTATTCTATTCGAATCAACATTGTTAAACGCCTTCTCCAAATCTCCAAAAGCTATAAATGTAGGTTTGCCTTTCCTCAATATTCTAGGATAAGCCGTAAAGGGAGTATTGCCTCCCGTGTTCCTACATTTCTCCTGAACCCAAACTGATCTACCCCGAGGTCTGCTTCTACCAGCTTTCCCATCCTTCTGTAATAATTCGTGTTAATATTTTGCAACCATGACTTATTAAACTGATGGTTCTGTAGTTTTCATACCTGTCTGCGCTTGCTATCTTTGGAATAGGGATTATAACATTTTTCTTAAAGTCTGAGGGTATTTCGCCTGTCTCATACATCTTACACACCAGGTGAAACACTGCCTGGTTGCCCCAAAGACTTCCGTAGTTCTGAGGGAATGTCATCTACTCCAGGGACCTTGTTTCGACTTACGTGTTTCAGTGCTCTGTCAAATTCATCTCTCAGTATAGTATCTCCGATTTCATCCTCATCTACTTCTTCTCCCCTTCCTACAATATTGCCCCTAAGTTCATTTCCTTCGTAGAGCCTCTCTATATGGTCTTTCCACCTTTCAGCTTTCCCTTCTTTGCTGAGAACTGGTTTTACATCTGTATTCATGATATTCATAAAGCTATTTTTCTTATCTCCAAATATCTATTTTATTTTCCTGTAGGCTGTATCTATTTTTCCCCAATTTATGCGTTCTTCTACATCCTTGCATTTGCCTTCTAGCCACTCCTCCTTATCCATTTTGCAGTTTCCGTCACTCTCATTTCTCTCATTTTGCCTTTTTCATTTACTGCATTTTTATATTTTCTCCTTTCATCGATTAAATTTAGAATGTCCTGTGATATCCAAGGATTTTTTTTAGGTCTTGCTTTCCTACCTATTTTGTCGTCTGCTGCCTTCACTATTTCATCTTTCAATGCAACCCATTCCTCTTCTACTGTTCTATTTTCCCCCCGTTTCTGTCAGTTGTTGCTTAAATATCCCTCTGAATTTCTCAAGAACTTCAGGTTCCTTCAGTTTAGCCAGGTTCCATCTCCTTATTTTCCTACCTTTCTGCAGTTTTTTCAGTTTCAGCTTACAATTCATGACCAATTAGTAATGCTCAGAGTTTATATCTGCCCCTGGGTATGTCTTACAGTTTAAAACCTGGTTCCGAAATCTATGTCTTACCATTATAAAATCTATCTGATATCTCCCGGTGTCTCCCGGTCTCTTCCACGTATACAACCTTCTTTCGTGATTCTTAAACCAGGTGTTTGTTATAACTAAATTATATTCCGTGTAAAATTCTACCAGGCGGCTTCCTCTTTCATTCCTTTTGGCCAGACCATATTCACCTACTATCTTCCCTTTCCTTCCTTGTCCTACTAACAAATTTCAGTCTCCTCTCCCTTACGTGCCTGAATAATTTCCTTTAGCTCCTCATACATTTCTTCGATCTTCTCATCATCGGCAGAGTTAGTCGGCATATAAACCTGTACTACTATGGTCGGTGTTGGCTTCGTATCTATCTTGACTACGATAATGCGATCACTGTGTTGCTCATAGTAGTTTACCCGCATTCCTAGTTTCTTATTCAGTATCAGACTTACTCCTGTAATACCCCCAACTGATTTTGTATTTATAATCCTGTACTCACCTGACCAGAAATCCTGTTCATTCTGCCACCGAACTTCATTAATCCCTACTATATGTAACTTCAACCTATCCATTTCTCTTTTTAAATTTTCTAACTTCCTTACTCGATTAAGAGATCTTACATGCCACGCTCCGATCCGTAGAATGCCAGTGTAGTCTTTCCTGATGATCATATCCTCATGAGTAGTCCCCGCCCGGAGATCCAAATGGGGGACTATTTTACCTCCGGAATACTTTACCCAAATGGATGCCATTATAATATGTTCATACAGTAGAGCTGCATGCCCTCGGGAAAAGTACCGGTTGTAGTTTCCCTTTGCTTTCGGGCGTCCGCAGTAACTGTGTGGCAAAGCCACATTGCCTGATATTACAAGGCCAGCTCAGTCAATCATCCAGACTGTTGCCCCCATAACTACTGAAAAGGCTGCTGCCCCTCTTCAGGAACCACACGTTTGTCTGTTCTCTCCACAGATACCCCTCCACTGTGATTGCACCTATGGTACTGCTATCTGCATCGTTGAGGCACGCAAGCCACTCCACCTCGGCAATGTGCGTGGTTCATGGGAGTGGGTTTAGAGGTTATTTCTGCAATTTGTATATTTCATAATAAGCTTCATCACTAGTCAATATGTAACATTTCTTTATTGTTCTTATTAAGAGCTTTATTCTCGCTTACATGGTGAATAGTGATGTGTAGAGTTCGCGTCTGTGATTTGTAGATTTTAAAACAGGAGATTGCTGCTTCACCTAGTTATCCCGTCAGCCTAGTGTCAGCTGCCGCCAGTGTCACTCCTTAGGAGCTCTAACAAGGAAAGTACATGGGCTCGAACAAACATATCTGTATGAACGTTTGGTTACAGGACTCTACGTACACCTCAATGTGCTGGTGGGTGTCGTTTTTCTACAAAGCTCTGCAACCATGCTCTAGATAGCACTGTAGATGTAATTGTAGATGCCATTCGTAATGCAGATATCTTAACTATATCTTATGTAATAATCATCGTACCTTTCTTCTAGCGAATTGTCATCAAAAGCCGTGATGATAGTTCCAACTTTAACCTTCTTCCCGAAAGACTGTTGGTATTCACTGTCACTGTTTCCATCGCCTCTTCCCGCACTTACCGTAGCACTACCGCTTGCAATGAGTTGTTCGTCATTATCATTATTATGAGTTTGTAACAACGGTATCTAACTTATGCTCATATTTCTGTACCATAACATATACGAGAAAGCATGCAAATGATTCATCTTCTACACTAATACCATCTTCACGAAGAAGGGTTCTTCGTAACTTCATCTCAACTAATCGCAATACATGAGCAGGATTGATTAGCAATCGCCGCCCCATCTGACGCTTCACCACACAAATAACATCAGAAAACGCAACTTCGGAGGCACATTGCACCGTCCCTACTGGCGAACCGACAGGTCAAAGTGCAGTGCGGCATGGCACACGCAGAGACCTCTAACGGACGACTGCAGAGTTTTTGCAGATGTGGGAGTATCACTAGTGCAATAAGGGATCTTTACATTATCTCTCATACGGATTTTGGCCGGCCGCGGTGGCCGAGGGGACTAAGGCGCTCCAGTCACGGTCTGCACGGCCGCTACGGTCGGGGGTTCGAATCCCCCCTCGGGCATGGATATTTGTGCCGTCCTAGTTCGTAAGTAGTTCATAAGTAGTTTGTAAGTTTAGGGAATGATGACCCCGTAGTTAAGTCCCATAGACTACACAAACATTTGAACATTTTTTCATACGATTTTGGTGTATATGTGTTTGTTCGAGCCCAAGTACTTTCTTTGGAAGTAGCATAAATTAAATTTTCTAGGTTATTATTACTAGTCAAATTTCTTAAACTTCGGCTTTGTTTCCGTTTTCAAGGGCTTCATTCCCGCGTGTTTTACTAATTTGACAGAAGTGGATAGGGACTGCTCCTGTTGTGTGCGGAATCAGGAGTTGGCCACTCTCTGCAAGCAGCCGGAGGCTGTGTCGGCCCACTGTCAACAGTGTTCAGGCTACTGTCATATGCTACAATGTCACCCGAGCGCCTGAGGCGATTACTGGGACACCTCTCGTGTCTACTGCGACGTTTCCGATCGCTGATGCCACTGTGATTACTGCGAGGCCTACGTGAGCGAAAGGCCCCGGCGCGCACGTCATGCGACGAAGCATAGCAGTCCTGAGCCGGCTGGCCAGCTAGCTAGTTGGCCGGCCGGCCGGCTCAGGACTAGGGATGGCGGTTATCGCTGGAACAACCGGTTTTCGGTTATACCGGTTCTTTTCATTTCCAGTTTAACCGCACCGTAAAAATTGCTCAAGATAACCGGTTTTTTAAACAACCGGTTTTCGGTTTTTACTGCTATTATTTCCAGTAGAGTTCGAACGAAACAAATTTTTCGGCCGAAACAGAAACCGTAATCGTCGGTTCTTCTAGTTTCGGCCTAAACCGAAACCCCTTAAGTTGGACTTGTGAGCCAGCGCATACGAATATCTCCTATATATATATAAAGTTACTGTCAGTAAATGAACTTCAATCAGTGCTGCAGAAGTTTTTCGAAAAATAAAGTCACAGATCCGACTAACAGTATGATTGACAGTGTAAATTTACGCAAATTGAACTAGGAAAGCTCTGTACCACATGATCAAAGAATGTTCAAATGGGCGTGAGTTCTTATGAGACCTAAATGCTTAGGTCATCGGTCCCTGGACTTACAAATTACTTAATCTAACTTAAACTACCTTAAGGTAAGGGCAACATATACATCCATGACCGAGGGAGGAGGGAGGACTCTAACCTCCGACTGGAGCAGCCCCACAGACCATGAAATGGAACCTCAGACTGCACGGCTACCTCGCGAAGCACCACATGATCAATTTTACCTAAACCCATATTGGTTATTAAAAAAGCCCCTCGCTTTCAAGGAATCACATTAATAAAACTTGTTAGCATAACAATATGATAATACATTAAAAGTTAGTATTCCAAGCTTACATAATAGATATATGAATCGAATTTACCTTCTCTTCCAAGAAACATTTTGGATGCTTTCTCCTTAAATGCCACAGCGTGTTTGTAGTACCTCCACACGTTTTCAGCTTTTTTAAGGAAATGGAGCATTGTACCTCACTGCTCCCGTAATTCGTGAAGTACTTCCACACTCGGGATGGTGCCATTTAAGACACAACCTATGTCTGGCGACAACAGCAAGGTACTGCCCCATGACCAGACGGAGGCAAGTCTTGTACACTGCCGGTGAACGCGCGTCGTCTAATAGGCCACGCCACACGGCAACAGGTGCATTAATGCCTCAATAGCTACACCAGTTCTTATGCCACGCGTTTGTTGCGCGTTTCTGACGGCTGGGATTGTTCTTAAATTATCACTGATCGCTTTTCTTAGTTTCTGCGACGACCTAATATTACACAGCAGTGGAAAGTGTAGGAATAGCCCTAAATATTAGGGTCTACTAGTTTTAATTTTTTTAAATTATTTACAAAAACACATTTTGAACCACTACTACAGGAAGTAGTCGTACAGGTTTTTTTACCCGGTTCTTGGCAATAACTTATAGAAACCGGTTACAACCGACACCAAATAAATACCGATAAAAACCGGTTATTCCAAACTAAAATACCGGTACCGGTTTTAACCGGTCGGTTTTCCCCATCCCTATCAAGACTGTTATGCTTACGTCGCATGATGTGCGCCGGGGCCTGTCTTTCTCGTAGGCCTCGGGTTACTGTTTCTGACGTCACTGCCAGCCGACAGTTGCCTGACAGTGACTGTCGAGTTGTACAACAGTCACGAAACTCTAAGCAGAAGACAAAACCGGAAACTACCGTTAAGGCTGTCCCCTTTCGCCTCAGTAAAAAGTGCCTTGGATGACGTTACGCACTTGTAAGTTTGTATGCCTGGCTTTCAGTTTACAGCGCATACTTTTTAGAAATTTGAGTCTTTTGGCTGGAAAATTTCAATGAATGTTAATAAGATAGCCTTAATTTTCTGTATAGATATTGCTGGAGATACGAAGAAAGGAATTTTTCTATCATGTTATTCAAATGGCTTGTTTCTGTCAACTCATCCGATTTTGGCGGGAGTCTCCTTATTTTGCACTTTTTCTCCAGCATCCAGATGTGTCCTTTATTTCTCCCGATTTTTAGCTTTTATCTTGAAACCCAAGTCTGGGTTAAAGGAAATAAAAACAAAAAGAAATTGAGAATCGTGTGACTTGGATATCAATTATTTATGCTCTTTCTCGCGGGAGTGGATAGGTATGAGTGTTAGCTTCATACAGTAACTGCGGAAATGCAAGTTGGTGTGAACAGGTATTTTACATGATCATGGGATTTTGACTCGGTCGTATGTGTTCAATTTGGCGCAGAAATATAACGGATTTTAACCAATTTGTGGAATAATTTGGGTGTAGTATCGAATCTAGCAAAGATGCTTTATTTAAAGCCTATGCTGTTTGCCGATGTCATGTTTCTATATTACATGGTGGAAAAGCGATGTTTCATTTAGCCTATTAAATTTCCCTGCAAGAAAAGGAGTTGTCTGTCTATAATTCAAGACTGGCAATTATTTCCTGGGCACATGCTATTCTCTGTAGAGGACCACGAAAAGACACGGAAAGTTTTGAAGCTTGTGTGCATCCGCTGGTTTCCTGTGAGAAATTTTTTGTATCGTATACTGGAACAGTGGAAGCATTGCACCAACTTGCTCAATTACGAGCAAGTGTTTTATGTATTTGTAGCCACTATATAGCGTTGCGAGACCACAGAAAACGCTAAACTCTTTTTATTACAATGAAATGTTCAAATGTTAAAATGTTTGTAGGACTTAAGGGACTTAACTACGGGGTCATCAGTCCCTAAGCTTACAAACTATTTATGAACTAGCTAAGACTAAGGACGGCACAAATATCCATTCCCGAGGGGGTATTCTAACCCCCGACCGTATGGCCGTGCAGACCGTGACTGAAGCGCCTCAATCCCCTCGGCCACCGCAGCCGGCACAATGAAATGCTGGTTTTGATAGATCATAGGGCCTATCTCGAGATTTTTTTAGGAATCCCGTCATTTGTTAAAAACTAGATCTCCTGAATTATTACGTTTTGAAGGTTCTCAGGTATGCTTACATAATTGTTCTATAAGTAGTTAATATGCCGCAATTTCTCACAGAATGTTATCTCAAACTAAGTCATAATTCTAACCAAATGTACAATGCGATTTTATGTACTTTGTCGTATAAACACGTACTGATAAACATATTTTCGTGTTTGAATTCTAGGTTAGTGTGGTTATAACGTTCATTTTTCTAATTATATCCATCACTATAGGCGATTGACTCATTTCCTGGCAAAATTTTATCATCTTCAAGTCCTCATTTTGTTGATACATAATATTCTTAGAAGAGGAAGAATGAAGTATAATGACATGCTGTGAACGGGATTTCTTCTGGGTGATAGCGTCGTTCTGGCACGATGTTTCGGCAGCCTAACTCGCTGTCTTCTTCATGTGCTCCCCAATAATGCTGTTCTGAACGATCGGGTGCAGTATATACACCTTGAAGGCGCTAGGCGCTTTGTAACTGGTTTGCGCACACCAAACTGGGCTCCATGGTCCTCTGTGGTTAGTGGTGCTCCGTCTACAGTCCGCGCCCAGTTCGACCATCCTATGGGGCAACGGACGTCAGCTTAAGGAAGCGACTCCGTGTGTTGCCTATACAACCTGCGCCCTCCAAAGGTACTCACTTGTTCCAGGTGTTCCGACGGACGTGTTGCCTATACAACCTTCGCCCTCCAAAGGTACTCACTTGTTCCAGGTGTTCCGACGGACGTGTTGCCTATACAACCTGCGCCCTCCAAAGGTACTCACTTGTTCCAGGTGTTCCGACGGACGTCCGCACCGAGTTCGGCTATCAGCTGCGACCGTGGTGGCCATGTGAGGTCTGCATCGCAGCCTTGGCTGTCATCTGAGGCACGCACAGCGTGGATACTTCGTTTATGGATCGCGCCCGCGTTTGTGTGTTTACAGTGGTCCTACAGTCTGCGCCTAGTTCAGCCGTCCCCTGAGGTAAAGGACGTCATCTGCTCTGGCTTTTTTCTTCGTCTCCACTACTTACAAAAGCTCGCGTATATATTTTTCAGATTTGCCATTAATAGACAGTTTAGTGTTAGGTACATATTTTTCAAAGCTCACTGTTTATCAGACTTCTGTGTCCTCAGTCGTACTTATTTGGAACATACATAGGTTTTCAGAATGGCTAGGAACTGTGACTACTGCGAACGGATGGAGGCAGAATTGGTGACTCTTCGCTCGCAGCTTCAGGCGGCGTTGGCTTTGCTGGCAACGCTTAAGACTGAGGTGGGTGGGCGCCGCTGTTCTGGGCCACTCGCGGGGGGTGTAGCAGACGCCCTGTGCGTCTGTTGTGCCCTCCGATCAGCCTGCGGCTGTGGCCAGCTCGCTTACTGCCCACGAGAGGGTCGCCATCCAATCCGTGGTGGATTGGGAGGTCTCCTCAGTGCGTGTCAGGCGGCGTAAGACTTCCCAGGGGACCGAAGTGGAGGCCTCCCTGGTTAGTCTTACGAACAGATTCGAGGCGCTGTCTGTGGCAGAGGATGTTCCTGAGACAGATGGTGTCGCTTGTCCTGTACTCGCCCCTCTGTCTGCAGAATCCGAGCTCACAGAGGGTGGGTTTGTTAGTAGTTGGGAGCTCCAACACTAGGCAGGTGATGGTGCCCCTTAGGAAAATGGCTGCTAGGGAGGGGAAGAAGTCTAATGTGCACTCCTTTGTTGTGACTTTATAAGCTCAATAGCTCTATTCCAAGCTGTGCTGGGCTGGTATCCACTGCAACGATTAATTAGTTTATCTGTGACATCGATCTCGATTGATTCCATTTTGACACTGTCACATTATTTTGGAGCCTGTGTCAAAATTTTGGTGTTACTGCAGTCCATCGATTGACTGACTTCTAAACAGTGCACCACTACGGCTGATATTGTTGGCTGTCTGAGGCTGCCTCTAGTGATTTCCATACCTGATGTCCACAGTTCTCGTGTTCTGGCCATTTTATGATACTGTACACTGGCATGGAATGTTAAAAATGACAGGATTGCCTAACCTCAGGTTGTCTTTGACACTCCTCAGCATTGTCCCAATTTTTGAGGGCGGGCAAAATGTACTCCTGATATCGTTTTTGATAAGAATTCTAGTGATTTTGACAGAGATTGCTCCAGCATGTGCCAAGTATGCTACCCTCCTTGCCTCTTCTGGTTTCTCTTCTACACACTGCGGTTGATTGGTAGCTCGAAAAGCCCTCTGGATGTCTCTAGAAATATCCACATCTTCCTGAACAGGTTACCAATACGCTTCATCCCAAAGTGCATGTACCACCTAGGCTGTATGGACTCCACAAAGTCAACAACTATGGGGTTCCTCTGCAGTGTATTGTCAGTAATATTGGCACCCTACTGTGCAGTACCTAAAGAAGATACTGGCACCACACATGGGTAAATGTGCACACCATAATCGGAATTGTAAGGCTTCCTACTATCGCTGAGACAGCTACATGCCATAGACACTGGCATAGTTTCGATGTGATATCGCTCTTCATACAGGTGCCACTGACTAGCTCAATCGATTACACTGGAGAGAAGTTTTATGGAGCTCTGCTGGACTTATTCAAGCGTGTACTGACTGCAATATACTTTCTATATGATGGTCAATTTTATGAGCAGACAGAAGGGGTGTCAATTGGCAACCATTTAGCACCAGTTTTGGCCATGGAGAAGTTTGAAAACGGGGCACTCACATCAGCCACCTACGAAGCCCAGTGCATTTGAGTTATGACGATGAGTCCTTTGTCATTTAGTTCCATGGCACAGAGAAGCTAGATGACTTTCTGGAACGTCTAAATTCACGCCATCTTCATAAAAAAATTCACAATGGAGCTGGAGAAGAAAGGACAACTCCAATTCTTAGATGTACTAGTGAAGAGCAGGACAGTGGCACTTTTAGCCACAGCCCACCCCCACTGACTTATACTTACAAGACAATAGCTGGCATCGTTGGCACAGAAGAACAGTGCTGAAAATGCTAGATCACACAGCTCGAACTGTCATATCCAGAAATCCCGCTGACAGAAATGGAACACTTTCAGTTGGTTTTCAGCAGAAGTGCATATTTCTCTGCAGACATCCAAAGGACTCTTCAAGCTTCCACAATGTCCAAAGGAGGCAAGGAGAGTGGCATTCCTGCCATAAGCTGGGCTACTCTCTGCGAAAATCAGCAGAATTCTTAGGAAAAATTACTTCACGGGTATATTTTGCCCACTTTCCAAAATTCAGACAATGCTGGACAGTGTGAAGAATGGCCTTGGGCTACACAAGCCAGGCATTTATAACATTCCATGCCTCTGTGGAATGTCATACATTGCCCAGACCGCCAGTAATGTGGATATCAGATATAAAGATGAAGAACACCAGAGGCACATCAGAATTGGACAGTTAAAAAGATCAGCCATAGCGGAGCACTGTATAGAACTTGATAACTCTATGGACTACAGAAAAACCAAAATTTTGACAGAGACCCCAAATTTTTTGAAAGTGTCATGAATAAAGCTATCGAGGTCAAAGGTAAACAAATCAGCCCAGCCTGTGTTGGAATCCAGCTCTTTTGACTTTATAGTGACATAAAAAAAGCACTTCAAAACTTTGGAGGAAGACCGAGGGAACAGACAGGATAGAGAGCAGATGGCATTCACTACCTCAATGGACAGCCGGACTGCAGTCATAACACCAAAGACCAGATAAGATCAATGTAAGCACACACGGCGGTTGCGGACCAGAAACGGAACTATCGACAATGTGTGGGCCTCAGATGACAGTCACAGACGTAGAGGAGGCCCACGTTGGGCGCAAGTGGCACACAAGAATGGGGCCCCTCCACGCCCACACCAACGTGGTGACCATCACAAAAGTTCTACTGTCACCTTTGTATTTGGTTAGTTTGCTAAGGTGGATCACGGGATGTGGGAACCTCGATGTTATCCGTTCGTGTGGGCACGATCACCCATTAATACGGTGCATCTGGAGATAGTAGTGGTCGAAGGTATACGAAGGGTAAAGGTATGTAAGGGCAAAGGGAAAAACGTGCCAAGGTAAAAGCCAAGCGAAAAAAACTTCTGCGACAGTGGGGTAGGTTTTAAGGGCAGTAGCGGTGTGCTATCTGCGACAGATCATGCAAGGTTTGGTAACGTTTGTAAAGGGTATATCTCAGTACCATTAATTTTGCTAGGTTTGTCATAAAGAATCATCAAGAGCACTCTCAAAGTCCGAGATAAACTACTTTACAACTGAGGAAGAATGTCTTGCAGTTATCTGGGCTATCAATAAATTCCGACCGTATTTATTCGGCAAACCATTCACCGTCGTGACAGACCACCATTCTCTGTGTTGGCTGCCTAGCTTGAAGGATCCATCAGGTCGACTAGCAAGATGGGCACTAAGACTCCAGGAGTACGATGTCACAATGGTATTCAAGAACGGACGCAAACACAAGGATGCCGACTGCCTTTCGAGGAATCCATTACTGGAACACAACAGCATGAATGAAATTTCAGCCCTCACTGAATTACATGACGTTACAGCTAAACAGATGGAAGATCCAGAACTATTAAAAACGATAGAGGCCTTGGAGAAAGGAGAACCGACCAATGGAGAGTTCCAACATACAAACGGAATATTGCATAAGAGCAACTACGATTCACTGGGCCCCAAATGGCTTTTGGTCGTTCCATCTTATCTGCAGCCAGCTGTTCTCAAGTATTTCCACGATGCTCCAATATTCGGTCATCTGGTGTTCGTAAAGACCCTAGGCCGAATCAGACGCAGGTATTACTGGAAAGGTCTCTACCGATCTGTCAAGCACAATGTGAGTCACTGTAAAGATTGCCAGCGACGGAAGCATGTGCCGCAATCACCTCCAGGGCATCTTGTACGGATTCCGCCGGCAGCAGCTCCATTCCACCGAGTTGTGATCGATCTTTTAGGGAGGTTCCCGGTACCCGATGGATAATAGTTTGCACTGACTACCTCACACACTGCGCTGTCCCCAAACCCGTGCTGACTGCAGAAGTTCCAGAGATCGCGAAATTCCTTGTAGAAGACATTATTTTGAAGCATGGAGCACCACGTGTCATGATATCTGATCGTGGAAAAGTATTCCAGTCAAAACTAGTATCAGAGGTAATGTCACGGTGCGACGTTGTCCACAGAATGACAACTGCATACCATCCTCAGACAAATGGTCTTACAGAACGTTTTAACAAGACGTTAGCCAACATGCTGTCGATGTACGTCGATGTTGAGGAGAAGGGTTGAGATACAATTCTGCCAGTCGTGACATTTGCTTACAATATTGCAAGGCAGGCTTCACACCGATTTTCCTGCTCCATGGTCGTGAAGCTGAGACAACAATGGATACGCTGTTCCCGTTCCAACCGGACGACACTCAGGATGACTATGTTAAACAGCTCATCACCAGGGTCGAAGAAGCAAGACAGCTGGTTCGCATACGGACACTGGACGCCCAGGAGAAGGACCGTCAGCGGTATAACGACAAGCACCGACCTGTTGTGTACAGCCCAGGAGATCTGGTATGGAATTTTACCCCAGTACGGAAGGTTGGACTGTCAGAAAAGTTATTGAAGCGATACTTTGGTCCGTATCGTGTCACACGCCGTCTGTCAGACGTCACATACGAAGTTGAGGATTATGAGCCGTCGTCGAAACGACAAAAACGAAGAGAAATTGTTCACGTCCTGCGCATGAAGCCTTGCTACGAATCTGAAGAGCAGGTAGGCGACAATGGCTTCTTGTTCAAGGAATCTAAGGACGGTAATTTTACTGATGAAGCCACGACAGGAACGTCTGACGTCGATAATCGTGGAGAAGGGAAGGATTCTCTAGAACTGTCATACAGAGGACGCATGACAAGGTCGAGATCCAGGATATTGCAGCTGGCTCCACAAGGATCATAACAGCGGGTCGTTGTTCCTCCAGTAGAGGGAGCAATGCCGCGAGGCACCACGTAAACCGACTGCCGGCGTGGCGTAGGGGATATCGTCACCGACTGGGTTGCTGAAGGTGGTCGGTTCAATCCCGTCCACCGAAAAAATTTATTTCTTTGTAATTAACAATTCCGGAATGTTCTACATCTTTCTTATGTTCACTTGTAAATTCTACTTGTTTCTTATGCTAACTGTTCTTCTAATTTCTGGTACATTCTGTCTATGTATAAATAGCAGAGCACTCTGCCCGAGAGGCAGTTAGTGCTGCGTGTATGTTAAGTTTGTAATAAAGCTGCTTTCAATATAAGTGCTGTGTTCAGTTGCCTGCGAAGTCAAGCCTGCTTCCATTTCAACGCGACAATAACACAGACAGTAGAGGCAAATCTTTTTGGTGATCTGCTGTCTGTTAGGTGAAGACGAGGCGAGTGCGAGCTACATGTTAAGATTTTGTGATTTGTTTCAGCTCCGCCCTAAGCTCTTATGCTGGAGGTTTTAGCAGTTTCCAGAGTGGCTAGCCTACCATTTTTATCCCTGTGGCCAGCCAGCCATGGTCATCTGCTAAGATGTTTCAACTACAGCTCCAACGTTTCGCATAGGGGAATATTCTCTCACTTTCACCTGCAACATTCCATTTTTGTATTTTACTTACATACATGTACATATATTTTCCGGATTTCTCTTATTTTCTTTAGTGGTTTTATCTCCGCTTTTGTTAACACTCTTCACTTTTCAAATTTGCTCTCGCACTGAAGACCTAGTTGTTGTCCGCCCAAAACCCCTATCCATCCTTCCATCACTAAATTTAGTAGAAAAGACATTGTAATGGGATTTCTCTTTTACAGGTGTTTTATGTTCACCACATGTACGAGCAGCAAGTTTTTGAAATACACAAATCTCGGTGTAGATATAGTGCCTACCAAAATGTATAGAGGAGTTTTAAAGTTTTGTAGAATTAGGCTACGTGACGTTACCATTAAAAATTATAGATCAAATGAATGGGCATTTTGCAGTATGTCCTACAAGTGTTCACTTCGAGCATCCTCGTCACATGGCACACAGTCGATAGCATAGTTCGTCCCAAACCCTGCTCAGTGTGTCCGGTTCTCCTCTTGAGTAGTTTCTTAAATATTTAACACGTGCAGTCAAGACACTCGACCGCAGACTTTTACAGCAGCGCCTCAAGCTGCCGGCAAGCTGCACTTCTGAATATGACATTGGATGAGAGCGAATAGAATAGTTTCCATCGATTTCAACATACTTTTTACATTAGGTAACACATATACTGTCATGAAATAGATAATAACTTAAAAATAGCTCCACTTCTGTCGTTCTTAGGTTTCCTAAAGTCCCTGAGAAGGTGCGAAACGGTACATTGCAGCACAGTTTATTTACAGTTACGTTGGAACCTACGGCTTTTACTGAATAATTTTATTCACTAATTAAAATAGAAAAATGGCTAGCAAACAGCAGAAGACCTGACCTTTGGCATGAAGACGTCGCTTTTCTACTCAAGAACGTTAACGTTTCTTCACAACAATTCCAGTAAAATCGCTAAGGGTGGAATGTAGGAATCCAGTATAGTATCAATAAATACAATATTCAACATACCAAATCAGCCATCACAACTGTAGCTGAAGGACAAACGTTACAGACGTGTCAAGAAAACGAAGAAAGCAATCAAACTGTTAACAAACAATAACCAATTACACAATTGTTGCTATAACAAAACCACAAGCGGCAAGAATCTTGAAGACATCGTGTTCTTGAGCTAAAGTAATCACACTCAAAAGAATATGCGCTTATACGGAGTCAAGTCTAAAAATGTGCGAATCATTAGACTTCATACCGAACTGATACGTGTCAAAAAACCCTTTCTCATAGTAAGAACAGACCTTAATAGAAATTTATGTTTATATTATATTTACTTTCAGCGAAATAATCTGCAAATACACACATACTCGTAAGTATTGGTTCATGACGAAGTTCTTCGTTATACCACTGAATCAGTTAAGTTCGGCTGTTTTAGTTAAATTTCTCATGATATTATGCTAATGCTTGTAAATCAAAAGTTATACCAACTATTTCATTAATTATGTACACAAATAATTATAAACAAATATCACTCATTCTGCAGCTTGCCCACCACTCGAAGCGCTAGTGTCGTTGCAACTGTCAGTTAGTGACTACTTTCACAGCAGTGAGTGTTGCGACTGTACCATGTCAGACTGTGGTAATAGTTTCCATATACAACAACTATTTGTTGTAAAAACGTTTAACCTCTTGAGTAGAATGTTTCGGTTTATTCAGGTGTGTGGAGCTATGAAAAAATACAGGATGACAGGTTACGTTTCAGAAGATCTGTAGAGTATCACTAACTTGTTCAGCTATCGGAGATGTTCTGTGCTGTTCTAACTTACAGCTAAGAAAGCGTTCGTTTAAATCAATGTTGTAGATACATTGGTGTATATAATGGACTTTGACTTATTGTACACAGGGTCATCTTGTAGATTTTTTTTAAATTCTTGTTGATTTTCTAAATCAGTGTTTAGTGTGGGCGTGTGTGTGTGTGTGGGGGGGGGGGGGTTAAATAGTTAATCGTTAAGTACATTTTTGTCATGCAAGTTGAGTGTTAATAACGAATTTTGAAGTCATCTCCTACCGTATCATCTCGTTTGTGTTAACTACAAGCAAGTGATAGGCTACAAACATATGTTGCAGTACTTGTCTGTAATACAGTTGTGCATGGCTGTCTCGCTATGATTGTGAACGTCTTAAGACCTATAGAGGAGGTTAGGTATGGTCTTTATCGGGTTGATGGTGCATTATGAGCCATGGTATCGCTGTGACAATTTGGCTGTGGATAGAACCAGCGTAATTCTAGGTTACTTTGCGTGTGTTCCTCTGTGAAGCGTTGGCTATCTTTTATCTCCGTAAACTTAGCTCTCGCTTATTCGTAATTTGTTGCGGACAATGTGTCCTGATTTGTTAGATACGAGTTTAATTACTGACTAGCTACGTTAACAGCTGTTGTGTGTGGTAGGCCCCGGTGGCCGAGGGGACTGCGGCGCTTCAGTCACGGTCTGCACGGCCACTACAGTCGGTGGTTCGAATCCCCCCTCGGGCATGGATATTTGTGCCGTCCTTAGTGTTAGCTAGTTCATAAGTAGTTTGTAAGTTTAGGGACTGATGACCCGGTAGTTAAGTCCCATAAGCTGTACAAATATTTGGACATTTTGTTGTGTGTGCCAGTGAGTGGTTGAGTTTTAGAGAGTTTAAAGAAATGCAGACTTGGAAATAGCGGTGTTGTTTTTATTTCTCACAGTAGTGCCCTGTGTTTGTTCTCATACATGTAACGAGAACTATTAAAAATATGTGATAGAGGTGACTAGCGCTAGTGGGGGGCCTAAGACTAATGTGCATAAATGATCTGGCTGACTGTTCCGCATGATAGCATTACATGGATCCAATCAGATGTTTGGCAGAAAAACATAAAGTGCTAGGTGTTTGGGTGGGTAATGGCTCTGTGATTAAGGGGATTTTCATGTAGTTTGTTGGGTAGCCCAATGGAATGTTCAATCCTTCTGGTATTTTGCTCTCGATATTCCTAAGTCAGTACTCCACCACGAAATACTTAGTTCGAACTGGTTAATCATATGATTCGTTGTAACGCAGAGGTTTTCCACATATGTAGAAAAAGAAATTGATGCTTAGTAGTATGGTTATGTGTTAGGGTGTTGTTGGATGCATCTCGTCTCTTAGTGGTGTTTACGATGCGAGAATGTGTATGTGATGATTGCAGCATAGATTGTTCTTCAGTCAAGAAGCACTGAGTTCAATAAACCTCTATAGTTAGGTGACAAAGTGGGCTAGTTACCATCACTGTGAGGTGTTTTTAATAATGTGTTCATTCTCGGAACCTTTGTTCTTGACATTGGATAAAAACTTTCGTTGTATTAGTTCGAAGTGGTGTAGACTGTTTTGTGTTGGTAGTTGAAATGATTATATACGTTTATATATTTTTGACGACGTTACAGCGCTCATTTAATGAAATAAATCGCAATTTGCGATTATTTATGGTTTCACTGTACTAGGTTTAGATGGAATACCAAAGTGCGGCGAATGAAAATTTGTGCCCGACCGCGATTCGAACCCGGAATCTGCTGCTTACTAAGCAGATGCGCTGACCACTCTGCCACCCAGGAAACTGTTAACAGTCCTACTGCAGAGGACTATTTCCTGTACGTCTCTCGCAACACCCAAATCTCCATTCGCCACGCTCTAGCTTTCCTAGGCTGCGAGCATTACAGAAGAAATCGGCTGTGGTAATAGGAAAGAGACAGCGTGGCGAATGGAGATTTGGGTGTGGCGGGAGACGTGCAGGAAAGTGTCCTTTGCAGTCGGCCTGGTCACTGTGTCCTCGGTGGCGGAGTGGTCACCGCGTATGCCTAGTAAGCGGGAGATCCCAGGTTCGAATCCCGACCGGGCATAAATTTTCATTCACTGCACTTTTGTATTCCATCTAAACCTAGTACAGTGAAGCCATAACTAATCGTAAATTGCGATTCGTCTTGCGAACAGGTTTGAGGCACTGTCTGCTCAGGACGACGTTCCTGAGTCGGATGGTGTCTCTCACCCTGTCACCACCCAGCCTGCAAGATCCGGGCTTTCACAGAGGGTGGGTTTACTTGTAGTTGGGAGCTCCAACGTTAGGCGGGTGATGGAGCCCCTTAGAGAGATGGCTGCCAAGGAGGGGAAGAAGGCCAACGTGCACTCCGTGTGCATACCGGGTGGAGTCATTCCAGATGTGGAACGGGTCCTCCCGGATGCCATGAAGGGTACGGGGTGCAACCAACTGCAGGTGGTGGCTCACGTCGGTACCAATGATGTGTGTCGTTTCGGATCTGAAGAAATCCTCTCAGGTTTCGAACGGCTAACTGAAGTGGTAAAGACTGTCAGTCTTGCTTGCAAGATGAAAGCAGAGCTCACCATCTGCAGCATGGTTGACAGGACCGACTGTGGACCTCTGATACAGAGCCGAGTGGAGGGTCTGAATCAGAGGCTCAGACGGTTCTGCGACCGTGTAGGCTGCAGATTCCTTGACTTGCGCCATCGGGTGGTGGGTTTCCGGGTTCCGCTGAATAGGTCAGGAGTCCACTACACGCAGGAAGCGGCTACACGGGTAGCGGGGGCTGTGTGGCGTGGACTGGGCGGTTTTTTAGGATAAAGAGCTTCGGGGAAATAGAAAATGGGCAATCTCAAAGGGTTCAGGTGGATCACAGGAGAAATGTAGATCCGGAAACTATCGGTATAACAGTTGTAAATTGTCGTAGCTGTGTCGGGAAAGTTCCAGAACTGCAAGCGTTAATAGAAAGCACCGAAACACACATCATTATAGGCAGCGAAAGTTGGCTCAAGCCGGAAATAAGTTCAGAAGAAGTATTTTCAAATGATCTAACGGTATTCAGAAAGGATAGATTAAACAAAATAGGTGGGGGCGTGTTTGTCGCCGTCAAAAGTAGTATTTCATGTAGCGAAGTTGAAGTTGATAGTTCGTGCGAGCTATTATGGGTAGAGGTTGTACCCGAAAATAGTAAGAAGTTAATAATCGGTTCCTTTTACCGGCCTCCCGACTCTGACGATACAATAGCAGAAAGGTTCAAAGAAAACCTGAGTCTAATTACAAAAACGTACCCGACTCACACGATAATAGTAGGTGGTGATTTTAATTTACCCTCGATCTGTTGGCGAAATTATATTTTCAAATCAGGAGGTAGGCATAAAACATCGTCCGAAATTGTACTCAACGCATTCTCTGAGAATTACTTCGAACAATTAGTTCATGAGCCAACTAGAATTGTAAATGGATGTGAAAACACACTTGATCTCTTAGCAACAAATAATCCTGAGCTCATAATGAGCATCAAAACGGATACAGGTATTAGTGAACACAGAGCTGTAGTAGCGAAATTGAATATCGAAAGTCCCAAAGTTACCAAAAATAAACGCAAAGTATATTTGTTCAGAAAAGCAGATAGAAACAAAATACATTGCTTCTTGAAAGACAGCTTCCACTCGTTTCTAACACTAAACGTAGGTGCAGACCAGATGTTGCTCAAATTCAAAGAAGTGGTATCGACAGCAATTGAAAGTTTTATACCTAATAAATTAATAAAAGAAGGAGGCGATCCCCCTTGGTACACAAAACAGGTTAGGACACTGTTGCAAAAGCAAAGGAAAAGGCATACTAAATTTAAACGAACACGAAATCCCCAGGATTTGCGATTGTACTCAGAAACTCGAAATTTAGCGAGGATTTCAATGCGAGATGCCTACAACATTTATCACAACGAAACTCTTTCCCGTAATTTGACTGAAAACCCAAAGAGATTTTGGTCATATGTTAAATATACTCGGGGAAAGTCACAAACAATACCTTCACTACGTGATAGTAATGGCGATCCTGCCGATGACAGCGCTACTAAAGCAGAGTTACTAAACTTAGCTTTTAGAAACTCATTCACTAAAGAAGACGAAACCAATATTCCAGATTTCGAATTACGAACAGATGCCGTAATGAGTAACATAGAAGTAGATATCATCGGAGTAGTGCAGCAACTAAAATCACTTAATAAGAACAAGTCTTCTGGTCCGGATTGTATACCCATTAGATTTCTATCTGATTATGCTGAAGCGATAGCTCCTTACTTAACAGTCATATACAACCGCTCTCTCATAGAAGGATCTGTACCAAAAGATTGGAAAGTTGCACAGGTCACACCTATATTCAAGAAAGGCAGTAGGAGTAACCCACTAAACTACAGGCCTATTTCATTGACGTCAATTTGCAGCAGGGTTTTGGAACATATCCTGTATTCAAATATTATGAATTATCTCGAACAGAACGATCTATTGACCCAAGGTCAACACGGATTTAGAAAATATCGTTCATGCGAAACACAACTAGCTCTATATTCACACGAAGTGATGGGTGCTATCGACAAAGGTTCGCAAATCGATTCCGTATTTCTTGATTTCCAGAAAGCTTTTGACACCGTACCTCACAAACGGCTTTTAATCAAATTGCGTGGTTATGGTATATCGCCCCAAATTTGCAATTGGATAGGGGATTTCTTGTCAGAGAGGACACAGTTCGTAGTAATCGATGGTAAGGCATCGACTAAAACAGAGGTGATATCGGGCGTTCCACAAGGTAGTGTTATTGGTCCTCTGCCATTCCTTATTTACATTAACGATTTAGGGGAAAATCTAAGTAGCTCTCTTAGGTTGTTTGCAGATGACGCCGTCATTTACCGTCTAGTAAAATCATCTGAAGATCAAAACCAACTGCAGAACGATCTGAATAAGATATCAGTATGGTGTAAAAATTGGCAATTGACTCTAAATAATGAGAAGTGTGAAGTCGTCCACATGAGTACGAAAAGAAATCCGTTAAACTTTGTTTACAACATAAATCAATCAAATGTGAACGCCGTAAACTCCACAAAATACCTAGGAATCACTATTACTTCAGACTTAAACTGGAAAGAACACGTAGATAATATCGTGGGAAAGGCGAACCAGAGACTGCGTTTTATTGGCAGAATCCTTAAAAGATGCAACAGAACTACTAAAGAAACTGCATATACTGCGCTTGTCCGTCCATTTTTGGAGTATTGCAGCCCAGTGTGGGATCCTTATCAGGTGGGTTTGACGGAGGACATCGAAAGTGTCCAAAGAAGGGCAGCTCGTTTCGTATTGTCACGATACAGGGGAGACAGCGTTACGGAAATGATACAGGATCTGGGATGGGAATCATTACAACAACGGCGCTTATCGCTGAGGCGTGGGTTACTTGCGAAACTCCAATCGCCAACATTCTCCTCCGAATGCGAAAATATATTGTTGACTCCCACTTACATAGGTAGAAATGATCATCAGAATAAAATACGAGAAATCAGAGCTCGAACAGAGAGATTCAGGTGTTCTTTCTTCCCGCGCGCTATTCGAGAATGGAATGGGAGATAAATAGTATAATTGTGGTTCGATGAACCCTCTGCCAGGCACTTAAATGTGATTTGCAGAGTATCCCATGTAGATGTAGATGTAGATTAGATACGTATCAGAAAAAGAACTTGGTGTCAGTGGCAGTTTGTGTTGATTTTTTTCCACTGAGTTCAAAGGAAGATGGATAATAAAATTCAGCAAAAAATAAAAAAATAAAGAAATAAACATTCAACCTTGCATTAATTCCCAGCAAGCTGAAAATTTGAATAGTCGCCATCAATCCCGTTTGAGTTCAAAAATGTTTCACAAGGTGGGGTTCGCAAAAATGTTTTACTTTTCGGAGAAACGGTTAGTTAAATGTTTGTAAATCTGTGGGACTTAATTAGTGAAATGAAACAGGCAAAATGGAGTACAGACGACTAAAAAATGAGATTGACAGGAAGTGCAAAATGGCTAAGCAGGAGTGGCTAGAAGCCAAATGCAAATATGTAGAAGAATGTATGACAAGGGGAAAAGTAGATACCGCATACAGGAAAATAAAAGAGACATTTGGGGACAAGAAAAGCAACTCTACGAATATCAAGAACTCAGATGGGAAACCATTTCTCAGCAAAGAAGGGAAAGCTGAAAGGTGGAAAGAGTACATAGAGCAGCTCTACAAAGGAAATGAACTTAGAGACGATGTTCTAGGAAGGGAAGAGGAAGTAGATAAGATGAAATAGGAGATACTAAACTGAGAGATGAATTTGACAGAGCCTTGAAAGACCTAGGTCGGAACAAGACCCCAGGAGTAGATGACATACCCTCAGAGCCACTAAAGACTCTGGGAGAGCCAGCCATGACAAGACTATTTGAACGGCTGTGTAGGATGTATGAGACAGGCGAAATGCCCTCAGACTTTAAGAAAAATGTAATAATCACCATTCCAAAGAAATCAGGTGCAGACAGGTGTGAAAATTACAGAACCATCAGTTTGATAAGTCATGGTTACAAAATTTTAACACGTATTATCTACAGGAGAATGGAAAAGCTGGTAGAACCTGACCTCGGGGAAGATCAGTTTGGATTCAGGAGGAACGTAGGAACCCGGGAGGCAATATTCACTTTACGTCTTATCTTAGAAGATAGATTAACGAAAGGCAAACCTACATTTTTAGCTTTTGTAGATTTGGAGAAAGCATTTGACAATGTTGACTGGAATACACTCTTTCAAATTCTGAAGTCAGCAGGGGTAAAATATAGCGAAAGTTATTTACAACTTGTACAAATGCCAGACTACAGTTATTAGACTCGAAGGGCATCAAAGGGAAGCATCAGTTGGGAAGGGAGTAAGACAGGGTTGTAGCCTTTCTCTGATGTTTTTCAATTTGTACATCGAGCAGGCGGTGAAGAAAAGCAAGGAAAAATTTGGAATAGGGATTAAAGTTCCGGGGCGCAGAAATAAAAAATTGCGTTTTGCTGTGTTGTTGTTATGGTCTTCAGTCCGGAGACTGGTTTGATGCAGCTCTCCACCCTACTCTATCCTGAGCAAGCCTTTTCATCTCCTTATAAGAACGGCAACCCACATCCACTTGAATCTGCTTACTATACGCATCTCTTGGTCTCCCTCTGCGATTTTTACCCCACACACTTCCCTCCAATGCTAAATTTACGATTCCCCGATGTCTAAGAATGTGTCCTACCAAGCGAACCCTTCTTTTAGTCAGAGTATGCCAAAAATTCCTTTTCTCACCAATTCTGTTCAGTACCTCTTCATTAGTTATGCGATCTACCCACCTAATCTTCAGCATTCTTCTGTAACACCACATTTCAAAAGCCTCTATTCTCTTCCTGTCCGCACTGCTTATCGTCCATGTTTCACTCCCGTACAAGGCAACACTCCACACAAATGCCTTCAGAAAAGACTTCCTTACCCTTAAGTTAATATTCGATGTTAGCAAATTTCTCTTTTTCAAAAATGCTTTTCTGCCCATTGCCATTCTGCATTTTATATCCTCTGTACTGCGACCATCGCATGTTATTTTACTACCCAAGTAACAAAACTCATCTACCACCTTCAATGTTTCGTCACCTAATCTAATTCCTTCAGCATCGCCTGATTTTCTAAGACCGCATTCCATTATTTTTGTTTTGCTCTTGTTAATGTTCATTTTATATGCACTCTTCAACACGCTGTCTATTCCATTCAACTGCTCTTCCAGGTCCTTTGCTGTCTCTGACAGAATTACAATGTCATCGGTAAAACGCAATGTTTTTATTTCTTCCCCCTGAACTTTAATCCCTATTCCAAATTTTTCCTTGCTTTCCTTCACCGCCTGCTCGATGTACAAATTGAATAGCATCGGAGAAAGGCTACAACCCTGTCTTACTCCCTTCCCAACTGATGCTTCCCTTTCATGCCCTTCGAGTCTAATAACTGCGGTCTGGCTTTTGTACAAGTTGTAAATTACTCTCCTTTCCCTGTATTTTACCCCTGCTGACTTCAGAATTTGAAAGAGTGTATTCCAGTCAACATTGTCAAATGCTTTCTCCAAATCTACAAAAGCTAAAAATGTAGGTTTGCCTTTCCTTAATCTATCTTCTAAGATAAGACGTAAAGTGAGTATTGCCTCCCGGGTTCCTACTTTCCTCCTGAATCCAAACTGATCTTCCCCGAGGTCAGCTTCTACCAGCTTTTCCATTCTCCTGTAGATAATTCGTGTTAAAATTTTGCAACCATGACTTATCAAACTGATGGTTCTGTAATTGTCACACCTGTCTGCGCCTGATTTCTTTGGAATGGGGATTATTACATTTTTCTTAAAGTCTGAGGGCATTTCGCCTGTCTCATACATCCTACACACCAGTTCAAATAATCTTGTCATGGCTGGCTCTCCCAGAGACTTTAGTAGCTCTGAGGGTATGTCATCTATTCCTGGGGCCTTGTTCCTACCTAGGTCTTTCAGGGCTCTGTCAAATTCATCTCTCAGTATACTATCTCCTATTTCATCTTGATCTACTTCCTCTTCCCTTCCTACAACAGCGTTTCTAAGTTCATTTCCTTTGTAGAGCTGCGCTATGTACTCTTTCCACCTTTCAGCTTTCCCTTCTTTGCTGAGAACTGGTTTCCCATCCGAGTTCTTGATATTCGTAGAGCTGCCCTTCCTGTCCCCAAACGTCTCCTTTATTTTCCTGTAGGCGGCATCTACTTTTCCCCTTCTTATACATTCTTCTACAGATTTGCATTTGGCTTCTAGCCACTCCTGCTTAGCCATTTTGCACTTCCTGTCAATCTCATTTTTTAGTCGTCTGTACTCCATTTTGCCTGTTTCATTTACTGCATTTTTATATTTTCTCCTTTCATCAATTAACTGTAGTATTTCCTGTGATATCCATGGATTTTTTGTAGGTCTTGCCTTCCTACCTATTTTGTCCTCCGCTGCCTTCACTATTTCATCTCTCAATGCTACCCATTCCTCTTCTACTGTTTTATTTCCCCCTGTTTCTGTCAATTGTTGCCTAAATATCCCTCTGAAATTCTCCAGAACTTCACTTTCCTTCAATTTATCTAAGTCTCATCTTCTTATTTTCCTACCTTTCTGCAGTTTTTTCAGCTTCAGCCTACAGTTCATGACTAACAAGTTATGGTCAGAGTCTATATCTGCCCCTGGGTATGTCCTGCAGTTTATAACCTGGTTCCGGTACCTATGTCTTACCATTATAAAATCTATCTGATACCTTCCGGTGTCTCCTGGTCTCTTCCATGTATACAACCTTCTTTTGTGATTCTTAAACCACGTGTTTGTTACGATTGAATCATGTTCCGTGCAAAATTCTACCAGGCGACTTCCTCTTTCATTCCTCCTGCCCAGTCCATATTCACCTACTATTTTTCCTTCTCTTCCTTTTCCTACTACCGAATTCCAGTCTCCCATCACAATTAAGTTTTCCTCTCCCTTAATTGTCTGAATAATTTCCTTTAGCTCCTCATATATTTCTTCGATCTCCTCATCATCGGCAGAGCTAGTTGGCATATAAACCTGTACTACTGTTGTCGGTGTTGGCTTCGTATCTATCTTGACAATGATAATGCGATCACTGTGCTGCTCATAGTAGTTTACCCGCATTCCTATTTTCTTATTCATTATCAGTCCTACTCCTGTGATACCCCGAACTGATATTGTATTTATAATCCTGTACTCACCTGACCAGAAATCCTGTTCATCCTGCCACCGAACTTCACTAATCCCCACTATATCTAACTTCAACCGATCCATTTCCCTTTTTAAATTTTCTAATTTTCCTACCCGATTAAGGGATCTAACATTCCACGCTCCGATCCGTAGAATGCCAGTATTGTCCTTCCTGATGACAACATCCTCCTGAGTAGTCCCCGCCCGGAGATCCGAATGGGGGACTATTTTACCTCCGGAATATTTTACCCGAGAGGATGCCATCATCATATTTCCATACAGTAGAGCTGCATGTCCTCGGGAAAAATGACGGCTGTAGTTTCCCCTTGCTTTCAACCGTTCGCAGTAGCTGTGTGGCAAAGCCACGCGTTTTGCTGATGACATCGTAATTCTGTCAGAGACAGCAAAGGACCTGGAAGAGCAGTTGAATGGAATGTACAATGTGTTGAAGACAGCGTATAAAATGAACATTAACAAGAGCAAAACAAAAATAATGGAATGCGGTCTTAGAAAATCAAGCGATGCTGAAGGAATTAGATTAGGTAACGAAACAATGAAGGTGGTAGATGAGTTTTGTTACTTGGGTAGTAAAATAACATGCGATGGTCGCAGTACAACGGATATAAAGTGGAGAATGGCAATTGGAAGAAAAGCATTTATGAAAAAGAGAAATTTGCTAACATCGAATATTAATTTAAGGGTAAAGAAGTCTTTTCTGAAGGCATTTGTGTAGAGTGTTGCCTTGTACGGTAGTGAAACATGGACGATAAGCAGTGCGGACAGGAAGAGAATAGAGGCTTTTGAAATGAGGTGCTACAGAAGAATGCTGAAGATTAGGTGGGTAGATCGCATAACTAATGAAGAGATAATGAACAGAATTGGTGAGAAAAGGAATTTTTGGCATACCCTGACTAAAAGAATGGATCGCTTGGTAGGACACATTCTTAGACATTGGGGAATCGTAAATTTAGCATTGGAGGGAAGTGTGTGGGGTAAAAATTGCAGAGGGAGACCAATAGACGCATATAGTAAGCAGATTCAAGTCGATGTGGGTTGCCGTTCTTATGAGGAGATGAAAAGGCTTGCTCAGGATAGAGTAGGATGGAGAGCTGCATCAAACCCGTCTCCGGAATGAAGACCATAACAACAACAGGCTTATAAACTACTTAAACGACCTTAAGGACAATAAACACATCCATGCCCGAGGAAACTCCGACGGGTAGCAAAGTAGGGCGCATTTAGAGCGCTCGGGCATTCCATTCCACCGCGACAACGGTTACTTTTATGGAGAAAATAGCTCAGAGAAAAATTGTAGATTATGTTTACCTACTAAATCTGTTCAAATATTCACCGTTTCTAAGAAAAGCAATTTTAAAGTCATCCTCGTAATTAAGTGAACGTTTCCACTCCACCAATGATTTCTAACGTCCGTATTCTGACCCGGAGGTAACAGTGATCAAAATAGGCACGTTTGAAATGTTCTGTCAGAAGAGTCTGCACACCTGGACGACGGCCACTCAACAGCTACACCAATGAATAAAATAAATTTATCCGAATTTTCCAAATGTCTTTTGAAGTTTCTTTAAGCGATTCTGCTAACGCTTTTGCATCATGTGCATGAGGGGTAAGGAAAGTCCAAAAGCTTTCTATATGTTCACCTTCGGGCAAAAAGTACCCGATAACTAGACAAACAGTGAAACTGTTGAAATACCAATTGTTTTATCTGAAATAACTGACACAAAATCAGCTTTAGCGATTTCCTTTCTTATTCGATCATGATTAACTGCCGGTATACAAAGAAGTTAATCGTTTTGAATATGTTTCGAAGTGCCTCTGATAACAGTAGCCTTCAAAAGGTGGTCACTAAGTACAACACAGAGATCAGCAGTGAAATTTATAAGACCATGGAAAATTTCTTGATTTAATGAATCACTACTTCGTCATATTCACTAATTTCGAACTCAAAATCACCAAAAAAATTTAATACCATCTACAATTTTAGAGACTACGTAATTTTTCTGAATCCGATCACTGTGTTTTTCAACTGTCTGCCTGTTATCACTCTCCAGTACTAATATTGTGTTTATCTAATAAGTTGTGTTCTAGCTTCATAGTCATATGCAGTGTTGCCAGATGGCAGAGAGAGAAAATACCTACAGTCTCACAAAAATGTACCTACGTTTTCCCTACTTTCTCCCTACCACCTCATTAATGTCCCTACATCAGGGTCGTAGCCAGGATTTGGGTCTGGGAGGGGCTGAATGCAGGAGTCCGGCCATCAGAGGTTAACCAGTTGATTAATGTGACATGTTACAATTTTGAATATTTGGCATCATACTTCATTTGCTATATATGTTTTTCCAGTGACTGGTCGTTACTGATTCATCGATTGGACAAGGGTATATGAATAACCTGTCAACCATAGAGAGGAACACCATTAATTAGTTTCCCCAAATAGGCCGCTGCTACACGAGAATAACTGATTTATTGACCAGACAAGGATACACCCAGACACTATCAACCATAGAGTAGGAACAGCAGTAATTATATAGTTCACGATCAGCACAAAAAAGAAAGTCTGTCACTCGACATGATTCGATTTTCAAAGAGTAATGCTACGTAGTCAACGAATATCTAGCGCTTTGTTCATAACGTTGGCTGTCGCAAATGTTTTAGCGTTTTCTTGTCAGCATCTTCTCATTTAAAAGTACTAACTAGTAGACTATATCGCCCTGACGTAAATAAATAAGTCTAGTCAAGGTAATAAAACGTCTTTCGTTCATTGAAACAATGAGTTTTCCTTGTTCTGACATTTTCTAACACTATTTCCAAACGGACTCTTCATTTCACTGATATACATTGAAATCATATTTCGCAACAATTTTAAAATGTCTGAAACAAAGTTTTCAAATTAATATTACTATGAACAGAAATCAACTATGCTGTCTAAAATATCATTGGCTACTTCAAACTTTGCCACAATTGGTCGGCTTCATTTCCGCGTGCTGACATTACTCGCTAGGCCTGTGTCGGCGACTGTAAAATTTTACCAAAGTATCTACGCGTTGGGGACTTTTGTATGAAAATTCCCTACATGATTTTAATGCTTAAAAGTACCTACGTGTAGGGAAAATTCCCTAAGTCTGGTAACACTGGTCATATGTGATGTAGATTGTATATAGCAATGACCTTTCATCATCGACATTATCGGAGGCCAAGTTTGTTTTATTTGCAGATGACACAAATATTGCAATAAATAGTACATCAAATATAGCCGTAGAAAGATCAGCTAATGAAATTTTCATGGACATTAATAAATGGTTCTTAGCCAATTCTCTGTCTCTAAACCTTGAAAAATCACACTATATGCAGTTTAGGACTTGTAAAAGGTTTCCTGCCAGTATATGCCTAGAGTATGACAACAAGGAAATAGAAGAAGTTGAATGTGTCAAATTCTTAGGATTACAGCTGGATAATAAATTTAACTGGGAGGAGCATACCACAAAACTGCTGAAACGCCTAAACAAGTCCCTGTTTGCTATGCGAATGTTGTCAGATATAGGAGATATAAAAATAAAAAAAGCTAGCATATTATGCATACTTTCTCTTCATAATGTCATACGGGATTATTTTCTGGGGCAACTCATTAGGCCAAGCAAAAGTTTTCAGAGCACAAAAACGTGCGTTACGGATCATTAGTGGTGTCAACTCAAGAACCACGTGTAGAAGGCTATTTAAGGAACTGGGGATACTTACTACTGTTTACCAATACATTTATTCTCTAGTGAAATTTGTAGTTAAAATATATCTTTTTCTCAAACCAATAGCTCAGTCCATGGGATCAATACTAGAAACAAGAATAACTTGCATAAAGATTTGAAGTCACTTTTTTGGCTCAGAAAGCTGTCCAATATTCAGCAGTACACATTTGCAATAACATGTCAGCAGCCATAAAAAATTTAACTCACAATAAAGTACAGTTTGAAAAGAGTCTAAAGGATTTTTTGGTGGCCAACTCCTTCTACTCCATTGATGAATTTCTTACCAGAAGTGATTGATTGTAACTTATTGTATATAATATTCACAAATATGAATACTGTGTTCAGTTTGACTTCAGTACAAGTCTTGTGCAGTAATGTAATCTTTGTAAATCAGTGTAAAAAAATTAATTTTTTTTAAATAAAAAAAATAAAAGAATACAGTAATTGCTAAGAATTTTAATATGCACCTAGTAAATTAGTAAGTAGTAATAAGTTTTTGTGTCCTTTAAAATGTAAATATTTTTAAGACAATTGTTTTTCCTGACCAATTCCACATCCACAAGGGCAATTACATTTGGGGTCTGTGGAAGGTACATTAACACATACGCTCTCTTTTTGTAAGTTTATATTGTGTATTTTGTTCTGACATGTTCTACATCCAAGAGGATTCCCTCAATTCGGATCTACTGGAACGAAAAGTACATCTAATCTAATCTAATTTAATGTTTCTTTATCTTTTGTGTTAAATATTTGAGAACGTCAAAGTCTTTTCGCGTCAAAGTTGTTTCATACCCTGAAATTTCTTTGGCGAACAACAGACAGGAAAAACAGTACAACTTGTCTGTAATTTCACAAGCACATATTCAATCTACTTTCCCGTAAATGTCTGGTGTTAGAGTTCTTGCAATTTCTTTTCTTCTATTCAGTAAAATAAAATAAATTCGCCTTCACTCACAAATTGTTTTATTTTACACAATTCCATCTTGAGCCCTGAGGGCTTCTCATCAGGTATCTTTATGATTTATTATACGTTTAAAGGTCTGTACCTGTTAAGAACAAAACGTAGGCTGTAACAATATAGAAAATTTTAAAAAGAGTTTCATATAATAAGAGAGATTTAACACTTGACCTACTTATTAAAAAGTGGTGCTCAAATAAGTCTGGTGCAGTATGATAATTGGAGTACATTTATATGTATAAATAATCACCAACACAAACACTTCTCATCTTGAGACACATTGTGGAATAACAACTCAAAGACTTTGAGTTATTGTTACTAAATTATGTGCCTCAATTTATGTGTGGATATTGATATGTTTTATTTGCCGAAACAGTCTTATCTACAGTTTCTTTACAGAAAAATAAAAAAATAAACACGTCTAAATGTTTTCAGCTTTCAATTGCACGAACTGCGGTAAGAAAACACTAAATATTACTTACTACAATGTATTTACCATAATATAGAAAAGCAGTGTAATCATATACTTGAATGAAACGCTTACTGTTTTCTGCTGACTACTGACTATTTTTGTGCAAACCTGGTTGTTACAGTTAACTTACAGTATGTAGGCGCCTTTCAAACCTACGCCGTCCTGAGGTCATGTGGCCATGTTGACAATAGCTTTCTGGCTACTGCACTTGCGCAGTACGAAAGGTCGCGTTTGAAGAGCGCCTGGCCCCGAATCTGGCTTCTTGAAGTGGGGCGCAAGCTGTTCGAAGAGCAAACAGAGCCAAGTAGCCGAATTTTTTTTTGGCTGCCCTTGTCCAAAATGGAAGGTCTCTCACAAGTGGACAGAATTTATTAGTCTTCTCCTGTAACTGTAAAGTCATATTTATTCTTATAAAATCACCTATAGAAGCTAACAGAATTGATAATTACATTTGTTCTACACACCAAGCGATTCAGATTTCGTCCTCAGAAACGTCGATTTCTACGCAATGTTGTTGAGCCGAAATAAAAGGCAGAAATCAAAATTTATTTTTAAATACTTGGTGCCACGATTCTCAGATACGGAATTTGTCCAACATTTTTGGGCGCGGTGGCTGCTAGAAGAAAACATTTAGAAATTCGGGTTATTACAAGTACCAAGACGCGAGAATGGAAAGATAATCCTATTACAAAGTATTCAGAACGAATCCCCCCTCGGGCATGGATATTTGTGCCGTCCTAGTTCGTAAGTAGTTCATAAGTAGTTTGTAAGTTTAAGGACTGATGACCCCGTAGTTAAGTCCCATAAACTATACATACATTTTCTTTTTGTTGTTTTCTGGCCATGAAGCAGCAGGTTTTCGTAATGTAGCAGACAGGTTCAACGTTTGTCAGCTCATTGTGTTTGGAAATTAAAAGAGCTACAATTTTTTTTCGTTGATGGGCGTCTGCAGAGGAAGGAGATGACATAGAGTGCCATTTGCCCAATAAATCAATGTCAGGTGTAACATATGAGACCCATGTCAGAGTAGACAGGCCACAAAGAAGATCCAGACTCGTACATAAATGGGAATAATTTTTTCCAGTTCACTTGCAGCTGGTTTACGATACGAAAAGACACATTAGAGACCTAATCTGCATCGATGCACGATAGTAGAGTATTCAGAACGAATACGTTGTCTGAAACCAGTGAAGAAAAATGCTAAGGTTTTTATCAGTTCGTAGTAATTGACGGTAAATCATCGAGTAAAACAGAAGTGATATCTGGCGTTCCCAAGGGAGGCGTTATAGGTCCCCTACTCTTCCTTGTGTTTATAAACTCTTTAGGAGACAATCTGAATAGCTCCCTAAGACTGTTCGTGGATGATGCTGTCGTTTATCGGTTAGTGAAGTCAACAGAGGATCAAAGACAACTGCAAAGCGATATAGACAAAATTTCTACATGGTACGAAAATTGTCAATTAACACTAAATAATGAAAAGTGTGAAATAATGCACATGACCACTAAAAGAAATCCGCTGAACTTCAATTAGTTAATCAGTCAAACCTTAAGGTCGTAAATTCTACCAAATACCTAGGAGTTACAATTACGAAGAACTTAGACTGAAGAGAACACACAGAAAATATTGTGGGGAAGGCTATCCAAAGGATACGTTTCATTGGAAAAACGCTTCGAAGATGCAACAGGTCCACCAAAGAGACTGCCTACGTCACACTTGTGCGTCCTCTACTGGAGTACTGTTGCCCAGTGACGTTTGTCGTGTAATAAAATGGCTACCCTACATCATTACTAAAATTATTCAGTATCATTAATTTTGGAGCCACCCGTTTGCATAGTTTGGTGCCTTTCTACAATATTCTTTCTTTATTCGTCCTCTAAGTATACACTGCTATCAGTGAAGTTATTTTTTGAATTAAGTATAATTTGAGTCGTATCTAAAAACTGTTTGTAAATCTATCGTACCAAACTACGTGGTCATCAGTCCGTAGCTTACAAACTACTTAAACTAAGGTAAACTTACCTAAGGACAACACACACACACACACACACACACACACACACACACACACACATGTCCCACACATGACTCGAACCTCCGACGGGGAGCAGCCGCGCGCTCCGCAGGGAGGCGCCTTAGACCGCTCGGCTACTCCACCGTGGCTGAGTCATATCTCTCTTGGAGTAATTTAATGTTACTAGTGCCTCTCTGTTACATGAATGCAGTCAGATTAACATTCATGGGCACTGGACGATTGTTATTAAGCTCTCCTTCTCGTACAGCTACGATCACAACAATTGAGAGGATGACGGTTGGACGGTGCCACTAGGGCATAGTTGACAATACCGCTGCTTGGCTTCCTGCCGTAAGTTCAACTGTTACGGTGGCCGTTCACTTGGAGGGTTGATGCAGTTCTCGAGCGGCTCGGTAAGTTGCATTTCTACATGGGGCTCGCATTTTTGGTTCAGTATGGTTAGATGCGCGGAATATACAGACACTTTTCGGTTCTTAACAGTGCCGACTTTCTATTTTTCCGATGTTCCGCCTGTTAATTATGGAACTTATTGTTTTACATGCATAACCTGCCTTGTGAGTGGCTATGTCGTTCAGAAGTTGCCAACAGTGCCCCCGGCTTGTTGCATGTACCAGGGACTAACTATTTTAATTTGTTGGTACGTGTAAAAGTTATAAGGACTCACTAAGTGCGTATACTCCCTTTGTACTGAATAATTTTAGTAAAGATATAGGGTAGCTATTTTATTCACGACTGACGTCACTATTTTATTTAATTGTAATTTGCAGATGCACCTGTTGATGAGATAGAGATCTCAAAACTCGAGTAGTGCATGGCAATAAAAAAGTTTAAAATTAACAACTGTTGCTGATCTAAGTATTAAAGATAAAGATGGACGGTTGTGAATCTCCAAAAGAAGGAAAAATGTGTCATATCGAAAAATATATACAATGCAGCTCAGCATACTAATTACAAAATATACCGTTTCTCATTTCACTAAGAAAAGTTGTTACTTTTTCAGATTATATTTTATTTAAATACTCTTTGCCACATAATAACTTCTTCTAAGGAGAAACATTTTGACAGCTTTTAAAAAAGCTGCACATATTAGTTATTTGTTTAATGTCATGATGCAACTTACTGACCTTATTGTACAATACTGTTCCGAGTTCTCACTTTGTGTTTTCTTGTCAGGTGCAGGTGTTTCCTAATTCGTGTATTATTGTTATGTATAAAGCTGTTTCTCCCGCACAGGAACCACTCGTGTTCCGAACACAGGAAACGTTGGGTGTATAAACTTTACATTAGCTATTATGCTTCTACAAGAACCACAGCGAGCGATTTAAACGGAACCAGCAATTGTGGGTGGTAAGGCGGCTCTGTTAAGGGCATACAAAAAATTGTCGCTAATGAGTCCGTTTTTACGAGAGAACAACGTTAAATTTACTTTCTCGCCATGATAAACGCCCAGTACTTCGGTACGGCGTTAAAAATGTCTCAGATCCGGATAATCACTGTCACCCAAAATATCTACATATTCATATATACTCTGCAAATCATATTTTAGTGCCTGACAGAGGGTTCATTAACCACTTTCGTAACCATTCGCTACCGTTCCATTCTCTAATAGCGCGCGGGAAGAAAGAACACCTAAATCGTTCCGTTTTCAATCTGACTTCTCTTATTTTCTTGGGATGGTCATGTTTGTCTATGTAGGTGGGTGCTAGCAAAATATTTTCACATTCATAAGTAAAAGTAGGTTATTGAAATTTCGCAAATAGATCTCACCGCAACGAATAACGTCGTTCTTTTAATGATTTACGCCTCAAATCGTGCAACATTTCCGTGACGCTTTCCTCCAAGTGACGTGGTAAAACAAAACGAGATGCCCTTCTCTGAATCTTCTCAATGCCCTACATCACCTAGTGAGTGTGAGTTGTTTGTAAGTCTAGGGACCGTTGACCCTAGGAGTTCGGTTCCTTAGCTTTGCAAAAATTTTTAACATTTGTAAACAAAGAGGAAACTATTTTCAGCGATGTATGAAATGTTGGAACATTACCAAGTAATAATCGTCTACGAAGCATTTTATTAAATTAAATGTTGTTACGGTAGGGTCTGATACTTTAATGTAGAGAAATCAATCGTAATGTCTGTGGTTTCGATACGCAGTACGATCTCTGTAACAATGTATACAATCTGTGAACAACAAAAAACTGATGAAACTCAATTCCCTGAGCGAAGTATTAAAATACGTTTTACGAAGCCACAAGGATCAAGGACACAGACGATTTTTTAAGTGTTTACGTTAGCGACCAAGAATACAGCGATAACGGAAGAAGAAATTTCCGAATTTGTCGGAGGACAAGGTATGCTGAAAGAGCAACTCGTTGTGTCTTTTTACTATCATAGTGCCATGTACACTATTACTTTTTAATATTACTTCAGCTTCATTCAAATGTTTCAAATGTTTGTTAAGCTTATGGGACTTAACTACGGGGTCATCAGTCCCTAAACTTACAAACTACTTAGGAACTACTTACGAACTAGGACGGCACAAATATCCATGCCCGAGGGGGGATTCGAACCCCCGACCGTAGTGGCCGTGCTGACCGTGACTGCAGCGCCTCAGTCACCTCGGCCACCGCGGCCGGCTCAGCTTCATTCTAGATTTATAATGTAGTTTTTTTATTCGTTGTCGAAGCGATGCACCTGTCAAAATCTTTGCTACTTTTGTTATTGATGAACCAGTAATCACATCTCCATAAGACATCTATCGTTGTTACTCTTTGAATTGTCCATTTATCGCTAAATAATTAGTAGTTAAAGTAGTGTTTTACTTCCTATTCATAGACTAATTAAGAAAATGGGTTAAATTTTACGATGCTTCTTGCCGGGCTCCAGTGCTTTTATGTTGGCAAAAGATGAACAATGAAGTGTAGAATTGCGTTATTTTTCACGAGCTATAGAGTAAATGTTATTGCTGCTCGTTTCACTCACAGCAAACTGTGAGTGCTCTGTGGTCGACAGGTTCTTGTATGTACCCTTGTCCGTTAAAAGAAAATAATTTTCGTTTTAATTGAATTTGTCACGAAAAAAACATTTATTGGTCATCTGAGTTGCCGTCATTACCGTTGGTGCCAACATAACCACTCAGCCCAGCGAGAAGCGTCGTACAATTTAACCAAGTAAATGTTTATACACCATCCTTCTGAATAAATGTTTCTTACAGTGGGAGCCAAAACAACGCCAACAGTCTATAAGGTCACTACCTAATTGCGAAAGACTTTTAATAATATAATAAATATTTATATTTAAAGGTTCTTATAAGAAATATTTAGATTGAAAGGTTCTAATTATTTACTTAACGTGTAAGCGCTGTGCTCTCAGACCGTTAACCTCAGAATGCCATATGCTTTGGTATATGAAAAATGTTATAACATCATGGTAAGGTAAAGCAGTCATCAATCAGAAGATTGTTTTGAACACCACAGTGCTATTTGGTCCTATTTGGAATTGGTATGCCGTTGCCCCTCCGATCTTCGAACCCAGCCAGTTACAGGGGACCTACAGTTAGTTTAACGTGGGTTACGAATCACGGTGCTACTCGGTATTTTTCACATGAGCAATACTTACAGAGGTGAAAGAAGAGGAAAGTCACGGATTTGTAGTCTGTCACTCTATCACTGTGCAACCGAGACGCAACATCATTTTGGTTCTTATTTATCCATTCGTCAGAAACTATAGTAAATACTTAAAGTTTTCATACACCGGTATCGTACTTCACAACAAGAAATCATATCTTAAAATTCATGTTTTGGAGATATCTTTCATGAATGGTTTCATTTACAGTCCAAAATTTCGTGAATACAGCACAGTCTACTTCGAACCACTGAACTATATGTATTGTTTGGTAAGAAGCAACGTTTTGGGTAAAACTTTACGACGCTTCTCGGCGGGCTCCAGTGCTTATGTTGGCAACAGATGAATAATGAAGTGTAGAATTGCATTAATATTTTTCACTCGCAGCAAAATTAATACTGTACCTGCTCTATGGTTGACAGGTTCTTGTATGTACCCTTGTCCGTCCAGAAAAAAATAATTTTCGTTTTAATTGAAGTTGTCATCTGAGTTGCCGCCGTTACCATTGGTGCCAACATAACCACTGGATCCTGCGAGAAGCGTCGTACAATTTAACCACGTTTTGCTTTCACGCGCTATAGTGGCACGCATAGACTACTCGTGAGATCATTTTACTGAAACAACATGTAAGCCTCGTGACTCGGGGCAGGACACCGTTTTAATCATTACGTGTAATGAGTAAAGGAACTGAGAGTTGCAATTCTTGTCATCTGTAGTGGAAATTACGCGTAGACTTAATTAATAAAATGTCTTGTATTCCTATCAGTTAAGTATCCCACCATTAGCAGTTCACTTGGCGTTAGTTCTCTGCAATTGCAAATATTAATGCGGTGGCTACAGTGTTTATATGTGCCTAGATGGAACGTATTGACAGTTCTTTTTACAAGCAATAGAACTGCAGAATTTAAGAGATAATCTGTTTTCGTTCTACTGTGATCCTTTTAGTTTGTAGTTTACATAGAAGACCAAACATCAGTTTGATAAGCAGCATCACTTTTCTTACGATTAGTGAACAAATATTTTGTTGTGCCTTCATAAGTAGGGGAAAGGGTTGTACCTTGGGACATTTTTTACACTTTAATTTTTTTTTTTTTATAGGCCTACTATAATTTCTTTTACAAGGAATTTGAAAATTTACCCCACACAGGCACCGATTTTAGATAATGTTGAATGAACAGCAGTTTAGACTAGCTCCAATATTTACACAATTACTCACCAAGAAAGACTTTAGTGACACTTGTCCCAATGTACAACCTATGGTTTCACCTTGGGACATGGTGATGTACTTCAATTTCTTAGTTTTATGAATGACTAATTCACAGTCACACCTTCTATACAGGGTGTTTCACTAAGTGTGTTTGCCTCTGTAACTTATAAAATAATAGGTGACGGGAAATTTTAATGCGGTAGGTCAACACAAGAAATATTACACTTTCTGCGGAGCTATGAACGTAGTTTATTGTATCATTTTCGAAAGAGTTACAGCACAAAGATATTTTTAATGGAATTATAGTTTTTTCTATCGTGCATTGGATTCGTTGAAACCAGCTGCGTCCAAATCAATTTAAACTACATTCCTATCACTGTTAGTTTGGGAGCTACAACCTTTCAAAGTTTAGGGGGCGGAGGCTACGACAGCGTAGCTGGCTGGCTGGTGGTCATGAGACAGTGGGTCGTGCTCCAGGGGATAGCCACTCGACCAGTCATCTACGCTATCGCAGCCTCAGCCCCCTGAACTTTGAAGGGTTGTAGCTCCCAAACTAACATTGACAGGAATGTAGTTTAAATTGATCTGGACGCAGCTGGTTTAAACGAATCCAATACACGATAGCAAAAACTATTGTTCCATTTAAAAAATTATATCTTTGTGGTGTAACTCTTTGGAAAATGATACACTAAACTATGATCATAGCTCCGCAGAAAGTGTAACGTTTCTTGTGTTGACCTACCGCATTAAAATTTCCCGTCACCTATTATTTTATAAGTTACAGAGGCAAACACACTTAGTGAAAGACCCGGTATATATTGTTTGCAAGCTTTCTACCAAATTACAAAATTTTTCCTCCCTGAATTCGTCGGTACATACAATTTACATTTCGTCGAGTCTAATGAATGCGGTATGTATAAAAATAAGCGATTACAAATATGTGGTGGCATCTTTATTTATTACTGTACGATTCGCATATTTCTTTTAAAAGGCAAACGTCCTGTTTCATTCCTTCTCCTTCGTGAAATGTTTCCCGCCTAATTACTGCTGTGTTGTGACAACTTACTACACTCATTATGCTCTACTTGAACTGTCTTCCGATTCGCTACACAGATCACGTGCAGTGAGTCTTCATTGGATGACAAAAGCACATCGCACAGCGTAACTTATTTTGTGCAGTTTGCAAAGTCCTCGTCCCGTATTCGCAAATCTCGTATTTATACTTCGGTTTTACGAAGAAGTGCACACCAAATGCAATCCGTATCAAAGTTCACTAAGGGAACGGAGAGTTAAATTGTACGACTCTTCTCGCCGGGCTCCAATGGTTATCTTGGCACTAATGGTTAATGGCAGCAACTCAGATGACCAATAAATGTTTTGCCTTGGCAACTTTAATTAAAACGAAAATTATTTTTTTCGTGACGGACAAGGGTATATTCAAGAATCTGTCAACCCCAGAGCAGATACAGTATTAATAACATTTACTCTGTAGCTCGTGAATAATATTAACGCAATTCTACACTTCATTGTTCATCTGTTGCCAACCTAAGTACTGGAGTCCGGCGAGATGCGTCGTAAAGTTTTATCGAAAGGAGCTATTTTTTCAGTATGGTTTTCTGCCTATTACTGGCGTACTGATGTACAACAACATACGTAAAAATTGACTAATGGCCGCTGCGGTGTTGTGAGCGGTAATTTCCAAGAAAGCTTACACTCGAAGTCGTACGGCCAAAATCGAAGTATATCGAATGTCGATTTCGTCAGTATTGGCATGCGACTTAAGTGTGGAGAACGTATTTCATTAGCGCGTTCTAACTAAGACAGTGCATATACAACTGATAAGGTAGTGAAAGATGACTACTTTGCCCATTAATAAAGTAAGTGAAGTAAGTTCTTTGGTATTGGAAGATTTCTAGTAATAAAATGTATTTTTACGTTATGATACATTAGTAAATATCCGGATTTACTCATCTCGAAAGTGAAGTAACTCCTTTGTTATCGGTAGATTGCTAGTGTTAAAAAAGTATTTGTAGGTTATAATATTATGTGACAAATCACCGTAAAAACGAATGTTGAGCCACCGACAGACACAAATATTATTATTATTATTATTAATAACATTCCTTACTGGATCTTCTATTGTTGTTATTTGTACGTTATAATACATTAGTAAATATCCATATTTTAATTGTCGGTAGATTTCTAACGTTGCTTGTTGTCGTGGTCTTCAGTCCTCAGACTGGTTTGATGCAGCTCTCCACGCTACCCTGTCCTGTGCAAGTCTCTTCATCAGAGAATACATTCGGCAACCTACATCCTTTTGAATCTGGTTACTATATGCGTCCCTCGGTCTCCCTCTATGGTTTTTACCCCACACGCTTCCTTCTAATGCTAATTTGACAATTCCTTGATGTCTCAGAATGTGTCCAACCAATCTATCCCTTCTCTTAGTCAGGATATGCAAGAAACTCCTTTTCTCCCCGATTCGGTTAAGAACCCCCTCATTAGTTACGTGATCTGCCCATCTAATTTTCATCATTCGTCTGTAGCACCACATTTCAAAAGCTTCTATCATCTTTTGATCTGAACTCCTTATCGTCCGCGTTTCACTCCAATTCAATGCTACACTCCAGATAAATGCTTTCAGAAAGGAGTTCCTAACATTTAAAATATTATTGGATGTTAAAAAGCTTCGCTTCTTTAGAAACGCTTTTCTTCCCATAGTCATTCTGTATTTTCTATATTTTTTGCTTTGGCCATCAGAAGTTATCTTGCTACCCAAATAACAAAATGCATCTACTACTTTTATTGTCTCATTACCTCATCTGATTCCTTCAGCATCGCCTGATTTTCTGACATTGCATTCCATTACCTTCAATTTGCTCTTGTTAATGTTCATCTTATATCTTCCTTTCAAGATACTGTCCATTCCATTCAATTGCTCTTCCAGATCTTTTGCGGTCTCTGACAGAATTACTATGTCATCAGCAAACCGCAATGTTTTTATTTCTTTTCCATGGACTTCAATTCCCTCTCCAAATTTCTCCTTCCATTCCTTCACTGCCTGCTGAATGTACAGATTGAACAATATTGGGGAAAGGCTACAACCCAACCTCTGCCTCCCTTTCTCGCCCTTCGACTCTAATAACCGCTTTCTAGTTTTTGTATATGTTGAATATAACTCTTTGCCCCCTATATTTTACCCCTGCTACCTTCAGGATTTAGTAAAGTGTATTCCAGTCTACATTGTCGAAAGCTTTCTCCAAATCGACAAACGCTAAAAACTTAGGTTTCCCATTCCTTAGCCTATCTTCAAAGATACGTCGTAATGTGAGTATTGCCTCCCGTGTTCCTACATTTCTCCTAAATCCAAAATGATCTTCCCCGAGGTCGAATTCCACAAGTTTTTCCATTCGTCTGTAAATAATTCATATTAGTATTTTGCAACTATGACTTATTAAACTGATAGTTCTGTAATTTTCACACTTGTCCGCACCTGCTTTCTTTGGAATTGGAATTACAATATTCTTCTTGAAGTCGGAGGGTATTTCCCTGTCTCATACATCTTGCATACCAGGTGATACAATTGTTTCACGATTGGCTCTCCCAATACCAGCAATTCAGACGGGATATCATCTACTCCAGGGGCCTTCTTTCGACTCAAGTCCTTCAGCACTCTGTCAAATTCTTCTCGCAGTATCATATCTCCTATCTCATCTTCCTCCACTTCGTCTTCTCTTTCTAGAATACTGCCTTCAAGCTTATTTCCTTTGTATAGGCCCTCTATATATTTCTTCCACAGTTCAGCTTTCCGCTCTTTGCTTAGTACTGGTTTTCCGTCTGAGTTCTTGATATTCATACAGCTGCTTTTTTTGTCTCCATATATCTCTTTTATTTTCCTGTAGGCGGCAGCTATCTTTCCCCTAGTTATGCATTCTTCTACGGTTCTGCATTTGTCCTCTAGCCACTCCTGCATAGCCAGTCTGCACTTCCTGTCAAACTCATTTTTCAAACGTTTGTACTCCCTTTTTCCTCTTTCACTTGCTGAATTTTTATATTTTCTCCTCTCATCAATTAAGTACATTATATCCTGTGTTATCTAGGGATTTCTATTAGGCCTTGTCCTTCTGCCTATATGGTCCTCTGCAGCCTTCACCACCCTATCTCTCAGAGCTACCCATTCTTCTTATACTGTATTACTTTCCCCCGTTTCAGCTAATCCTTTGTTAATGCTCCCTCTGAAACCTTAAACCACCTCTGGTTCCTTCAATTTGTCCAGGGTCCATCTCTTAACCTTTCTACCTTTCTGCAGTCTCTTAAGTTTTAATCTGCGCTTAATAACCGATAAGTTATGGTCAGAGTCTATATATGCCTCTGGATATGTCTTACAGTTTAAAACCTGGTTTCTAAATCTATTCACTATGCTGTTCATAGTAACTTACCCGCATTCCTATTTTCTTATTCATTATCAGACCTACTCCTGCGTAATCGAATATAACACCGGTAAAGGTGTATTCGCATGGAATCGCTTCAACAATGAAAGTTGGGTACGGTGGTGACGATATCGATATCAGTAATGTGCGATGTTGAATTATTCTTCCTCATACCGAAGGAAAGAGAAAGAGAGACTTCGGAGGGGGCGACTGCGTAAGACAGCCGGCAAAATGCATCGGAATTGTGTGGAATAAATTCATTCTTCAATGGACTGTCATGCTTTGTGCCGCGGTAGCGTGGCCAAGCGATCTAAAGCGCCATGCCGCGGATCGCACGGGGGTGATTCTATTTACACTTCGGTAAAATCAGACGTGACGTCATTATGACGTATCCACACTATCGAAGACGACTGGAGCCATGATCGACGTGTGTGGTCGTTCTAGACGCAAAACTGCTGTTGAAATTGTAGCAGACGAATTAAAGGAGTAGCTGATAATATCTTCAGTTGGTAATGGTATATTAATTACAGTTTCGGAAGCTATAACTTTGCTTTATTTTTTTGAAAGTAAGAAGCTATAAACTTTCCGAAAAAGGACCTACATTGTGAGCTCTGAAACGTTATTCAGCCAAATCTGTTGTTGTCATCGTGGCCCATTTGTGAAGGTTGTGTTTAAAACTAATGGAAACTTTTTCTCTAAGCGAAAAATGCTACCGAGTTGCATTGTAGTACGGAGTCTACGTTAAACTAAGAGGACAAAATACGGTTACCAGGCGATGAAGCGACAATGTGTACTTGGACATGTCAAAATATGCGACATACGAAAACAACATATAGTCGCCGTAGGTATATGTATGTTTTCGCCGAAACTATAAATCAAATGAGCTGGATATTAATACAGTCATTTGTTACAGAGGCTCTGCGAACATCAGGTAAAACATTTCGTAAAAATGGGTACTCATCTACGGCCAAGTTGCTGCAACATGCTAGTTCTTTTCTTTGAAAATGTGTGAAGCTGTCGTTCTCTAAGGCTCGGTCTGCGTTATTTCTGACATAATTTTCAATTTACATTTACTGAAATTTCCGTCAGTGCTCTCCAAAACATGATACCAATATTAAGTAAGGCCTAGTTTTGTCACTAAACTACGAAGGAAAAGAGTATGCAGTTCAGAAAGAATGTCGAATTAAGCATGTTGTCCCACCCAAAACCAGCGTGTCGAACGATCGCAAAAGTCGATGCGCCGCTCTTCTGGACGTCGATAGTGTGGATACGTCATAATGACGTCACATCTGATTTTTCCGAAGTGTAAATAGTATCACCCATCGCACGGTCGCTCGCCCTCGGAGGTTGGAGTCCTCCCTTGGGCAAGGGTTGCTTATTGTCTATACGTAAGCTAATTTAAGTTATTTGTAAGTCTAGGGACTGATGACTATATCAGTTTGGCCCATTAGGTTTACAATCATTTGAACCCTTTCTTACTACCGAGTTCTAGTCTCCCATCACAATCCAGTTTTCCTCTCTGTAACTGTCTGAATAATTTTTTTAATCTCCTCATACATTTCTTCCATAATCCTCATCGAGGCAGAACTACAGTCGAGCCGAAATAGGATGATCCCTGGTGCTTGCGCCAATCATCTTTGATCGCCGGCTGCGGCAGCAGACCATTGGAGTAAGTCAAACGTGAGCCTTGCTCTGCGCATGCGCGCGTACGGCTGCGCTGTGCACTCCTGCCAGTTCTGTCAGACAACAGCAACCGGTAGCTATAACGGCCAGCGACAAACTAACTATTTGGCAACATAGTTGCATTCGGTTTCCGCGGCCGGGGCGGGCTCCAACCCAGTAGGCGGAGTCAGGGATCATCGTATTTCGGTCCGACTATAGCTGGCATGTAAACTTGTACTACTGTGGTCGGTGTTGGCTTCATGTCTGTCTTTGCTACGATAATATATTCACCAGGTTGTTCGTAATAACGTTCTCACATTACTATTTTCTTATTCATTATCAGCCCTACTCCTGCGTTTCCACCAACTGATTTTGTACTTATAACCCTGTACTCACTTGTCCAGAAATCCGTAGATCCGAATGGATGAATATTTTACCTCCGGAATATTTTATGCAAGAAGGCACATTCCTCATAATATGAACATCTTATACAGTTGAGCTGCATGTCCTCAGGAAAAGTAACGAGTATAGTTTGCCCTTGCTTTCAGCGGTTCTTTTGCCGATGTGACAAGACCACCTCAGTCAATCATCCAGAGTCCAGACTGTTGCCCCTATAACTACTGAAAAGGCTGCTGGCATCCCTTCAGGAACTACATGTTTGTCTGACCTTTCCACAGGTACCTCTCCACTGTGGTTGCACATGCGGTACAACTCTCTGTATCTTCGAGGCACGCAAGCACCTCAGTTAATGGGGATGGGATTGTCTGGCTGAACATAAAAAATCTTGACTCGTCTGTGAACAGAACCCGACATCATCTGTTATATCCTGATGTTCCTCCGCCATATTTTTGCGGACAGAGTTTCGTTGCTTTAATGGGACACACACCATAGGCCTCTGTGTGCAGAGACCACATTGCCGAAGGCGATTTAGGACTGTTTGTGTTGATATGGCACAACCTGTTGTTCTGACTGGAGGGTGCGTTGCAACTGAGTTGCATTCAGCCTCTTGTCTCAAGGGGCTGTTAACCGGAGATAAGTCATCTCTTTCTGAAGATACCCGTGGACGACCTTGGCCTTGAAATCGCTTACAACTCCTGGAAATTACACTTTGGGAACTCCAATAGCTGCAGCCACATACCACTGTGTTTGTCTCTCTACCAACATTCCTATAGCCTCTGTGACTTAGTTTCAGATAAGTCACATTGTTGTTGCATTGCACTACCTGCTCACACAACTGTTTTTGTAATTCGTTTGGTAGAGTAAACACAAGTGAACACCAGTCCTCCCTGCAGCAACGTTCTCATGGATTGTCCCTATGTTGTTGTCTGCACTCCGTATAACCGACAGAAAGTTGCATGGTTGAATCTTAACATCAGAATGATAATATAACATATATATATATTACAGGAAGGTGTTAGTATAAAAAATATAAAATGTAAAAAAAAAAATATTGAATAAAATGATACATTATTAGTATGAAATATAAATCCACCATTTACACAGTAATTTTATATTTTCATTTTGTTGCTCAACATCTGAAAGACAACATCCTGCGAAATAAATGGATTATTTACGACATAGAATTCTTGGCATCAAATATGACTGTGTACATGTTTCCTCTTATGCGCTAATCCATCTGTGAAACCTCGCTGGTTGATGGTATCATTTCAATAACAGAGTCGTGAATAACCAGACTTCTGTTTATTGTCTTCAGGCGCATCATCATTGACAAACTTGGCGTTGTACAACTTAATCTCCATTAGTAATGATGAAAATATATCTTTAAGATCGTACGTTCCAGATTGTATAGTAACTTTGGCTAGAATTTCACTATTACCTTTGTAATAATGGCCTCCATAGTTTGGTTATGTTGTTGCAACACCGATAGCTCTTTGCGAGCTTTTTTTGCATCTACAACTGCCTTGGCAATGCCTGCTGCACCTCCTGCCAGTCCACCAAGTGCTGATACAGGTGCATAAATTTGCTAACTTTGTGCCTAGTCCGCAATAAGAGCAACCAGGTGTATGTAGTTCGACAGGTAAGCGATTAATTGCGTTATTAAGAAGTGATCAATCACGCTTTCTTCGTGCAACTTCGAGCATATGAATACCGTTACTTTTCTTATATAAGACTAACTACTTTACTTCTAGATGCGCTTCAAGAAGCATGCACAACAACTTCCCATTGCTCTTATTACTGAAAAGGACATCAGCTGCACAGAGTCGCATACATGGAGATCTATTTTCAGAGACAATTAGATGTATTATATCTGGCCCTGTGGAAAAACGAATGTGATCTTCTTGTGCATGAGAATGGTCTGTCATTTAAGAACGTTCATGTATTCTCCAAATCTTTGCAGCAATATAAATACAAATTTCTGGCTCAACTGATTAACGGCATTGGAGATATTGGATATTTCCCATTCATAAGTAATGATGAAGTAATACCGCTGGATAAAGCACTTCCTCACTCCAGTTTCATTTTTGATGAGAAGCGAGGACTGTAAGCTCGACACGCTATTCACAAGAAATTTGCTTTACTACAAAGACGTGTGGCAGAAGCTGAGAGTATACTGAACAAAGTAATAAACCAGTAACTCAACTGCTATAGAAATTGATTCAAGAGACCCACCTTCTCAAGCCTGGATTTGTGGATAAAAAGAATGAACTTGAAGACATGGGTGAGAAACGTGCGTTCATAAAACCAGACGACACAGCTCTAGTTGCAAAAGATGAACAAGAAGATGCAGATTTGGAAAAAAGAAGGAAGAGGGAATAATGATGATGATAGTGCTAACGAGAATGCAGGAAGACTGAGAAATTATTTTTTCATAAATCCAAAGAGAGAGAAACAGCGGATCCTATATATGGCGTTAGGTTTGATGATGAATTAAAGATACGGGAAATTGGAAATTCCCCAGTAAGAGTTGATGGAGATGATTTAATAATTCATAAAGTAAAATATACTGGAACAAAAGAATTGTATAATCTCTTGCTTAAAAACAAACCCACTAAAAACAGTTATACAGCTATAGATCTTCACAATAATGCTAAAATACTATTTGCCATCAATGCATATAGAGAAAGTTGTTATTCCCACAGACTAATAAATATCAGTGAGGGTTACAAGTGTACTAACACAATTCGCCACTTGTTAGAAAAAGAAGGCGTGTTGGCTAAAGAAGGAATGGGGCTGGACAGATATGATGAGAACGAAAATGATCTCAAAGTTAACGATTGGAAAACTAATACTGAACATGTGAGTTATGTTCATTAGAATGATTCGAATGAACTGGTGGATCGATTGCTCCTGTTACTAGCGTCCAAGGGAGCTACGAATACAGCTCACAATAATTAAATAATTGTGATTGAAGAAGAAATTCGAGACGCTTCGATTATTGCTTGAAATCAGAGGCTGTACTCGAAAGTACTAGTTGAGGGAATGCATTGTCATCTTATGATGTTGGAAGCTTGGACAGTGTCAGTCTTCTTCCTGAACTTCGTCAATATTAACAGTATGCCTGTATTGGCTAGTGGTGTAAAAACTTAGAACTAATCTAGAATTGACGGTAGGTGTCTCTTGTCCTTTGGATGTTTAAATGTTGTTAAAATAAGCAGTTCCATCACAAGCAAAAGTCGCTGTGGGTTGATAAATGCAACTTCAAACCATTCAACTGCATACCGGTTTATAAATTCTAGGTATTTGTCTTCAGTAATACATTTTTCCATTCCTCATGTAACACGCTTGCTTCCATGCTTACATGTTGTGATGTCATTGAACTCTTTTCTGTCCACCATGATCATCAATTGAACAAATGCTTCCACAGACTGAGGCAGATTTTTCCCCACTTAGAAAGCAAACTTGCATTAGCTCACAGCCTAAATCACATCCAGGTTTTTTTTAAATTGTAAATCACTTGGTGTCCAAGGGGGCTGGGAATACAGCTCACCATAATGAAATAATTGCTATGTCCACTGCCACCACTGCCATCTTGTTTATGCCAACCATCTTGTTTATGTCCGCAATCTTGTTTGTGTCCGCCATATTGTTGTTTGTGTATGCAATCTTGATTATGTCTGCAATCTTGTTTTTTGTGTCGCCATCTTGTCTTTTGTGTCGCCATCTTGTCTTTTGTGTCGCCATCTTGTCTTTTGTGTCCGCCATCTTGTCTTTTGTGTCCGCCATCTTGTCTTTTGTGTCCGCCATCTTGTTTATGTTCGCCATATTCTTTATGTCAGACAGCTTGTTGTATGGCTCCTGCGAGCTAGGCAAGCAAACAGTCAAAGTTTAAGGTCAAATTTTATCCAGAACTCTCATAGTGTACCTACTGCAGTTTATTATGTTTGTAATGAGTAATGGTAATAGTTACATTACAAGGGTCTTAATATGATACGTTTTTCTGTACTGAGAATTTATCTGGTTTTAATTAAATTCCTTGTGTCTTGAGGTGTGGAATTTCATAATTTTTCTTTCACAAAGATGATAAAAATTTCAAGTTATTGCTTGTAATTTAGTTACATGTGTTTATTTTAATTATCTCTGGATACACTTTTGTTGCAGTTATTGTATTTTTTTTTCCTTTTTCTAATATTTGTTAGAATTCCTTTGGGTACAGGACTTAGAATTTTCGTTGATTTTCTAATCGTTGTGTTTCGTGTTTTGGTTGCATAAATTCACGGGAAATGTCGACTGCTTACTTTTATCATTTGGAGTCAGTTTCACCTACATCTTTTTAAAGAGATGATTAAATTATCCTGAAATTTGGCCAGTGTATGGAGTTGTGATGAAAGCTATCTTTGCAGGACTGCGACATGAAGAATGCACTAGCAGCTGTCCAGTTACTGTGCTTTATAGTGCTGGTGTTGTCAGCAGAGCCGAACAAGGAAGAGGATGATGGAGGTTAGTATCCGTCACCGTGGATCATACCATACGTTAAGTCGTTCTTTCACTATAAACGTAATGTGTAACACATCGTCAATTTTTACGTCAGCATTGCTTTCTCATTGCGGGTCTATTTGATAATGAAAAGAAACTATGAACCTAAGTCGTCTTGTAAATCCTTTTCTAAAACTTACAATCTAGTATAACTTACACTAAGGACAAAACACGCACATCCATGACCGAAGTAGGACTCGAATTTCCGGCGGGAGAGGCCGCCCAGACCGTAACATGATGCCTTAGACCACGCGGCTACTGCTACTCCCGCGCAGCAAATTCTTTTGAGTTAGCTTTGCTTCTAGGCTTGTTCGTTATATATCTTTGCATAAGGTGAATCAAATAATCGAAAAGAATATTCTATATACGTCACGCAGGAATTTCGAGAGCTGGAAACAACCTACCGACAAATAGAGCCAGTTACGAATTTGCAAGGATGGCAGAAAAACTTAACACACCAATCAGGGAACAGGCAAAAGTGGAATGCGTAATTACAGCAGCATTATGTGAATAAGGAGGTTTGAGGGCAATTCAGCCAGGCTAATGAATGGTATATACATTAATGAAATACGAGGGCGGTTTCATAAGTCCAGTAAACATAGAATAAAAATTGTTTTAAAGGCGAAAACTTCCGTTATTTCTTGACATAGTGTCCTTGCAAAGGTATACAATTTGTCCAGCGTGTTTACAGGTTTTGCAACCCATCGGCAAAGTAGGCTTTGTAAAACTCTGCTAAATAGTCTGTCATAACGGCGGACACTTCCTCATTCGATGAACATTTCCTCCCACCAAGCCAAACTTTCAAGTTTGGGAATAATAAGAAGTCACTCGGAGCCAGGTTTGATGGATAGAGTGGGTGAGGAACCAATTCGACTCCCAAGTCTTGCACTTTTGCCATTGCGATAGGTCCTGTGTGGGCTGATGAAACAGCACTTTCTTCCGTGCCAATCTTGGACGTTTATCCATTAGTTTCTGTTTCAAACGATCCAGCAGACCAGCATAATAGTTCCCAGTTATGGATCTACCTTTTTCCACATAATCTATCACTATTATAAGGAAATCCCCAAAAGACAGTGGCTATCTCCGTTCCAGCTCACAAAACAGTGTTCGCCTTCTTTCGCGCACTCTACCCAATCTTCGTCCGATATTTGGACTGTTGTTTGCTCTCTGGAGTGTAAAGGTGGATCCATTTTTGATCCACAGTTATGAATATGTGCAAAAATTCCTGTGGATTGCGTCTGGACAGTGTCAGATTCTGAGCAGAAATGTTCTTTCGTTTCCGTTTTTCGTCCAAAGTGGGCATGCGCGGCGCCCATCGCGCACAGAGCTTCTCCATGGGCAGTTTTCCATGAAGGATGAAATGCAATCGTTCATTTGAGACGCCTACAATGTTAGTTATCTCGCGAACTTTTAATCTTCGATCTTCCTTTACCATATCATGCCCTTTCTGGATGGTTTCATGTGTGGTGACTTCAACGTGCCGACGGGAGAGTGCTCCATCATCCGTGCTTCTCCGACCACGTTTAAAGTCATTGATCCAAAAGTAAATAGTTTTCAATGTTAGTGTAGAACCCACATGGACCTCATCCAACTTGTATTTAATCTGTGCATCAGTCCAACCCTTCAAATAAAATTGTTTAATGACCGCAAGAAAATCGTTTTTCTCCATCCTAAGGAACTAACTATGCAATTACCACTTTAGGTGGCAACTAGCAATCAACTAATAACAGCTGCAGCCCGAAACTTGGTGTAATATCTGTGGAAATATCAGGCACACCAACAACAGTGCAGGTTCCGAAAATTTCCCGCTCTTTCATATAAATTTACCAGACTTATGTTACCACCCTCGCAAGGATGCCAATTGCTGAAGTACCTGTATGCTAGAGGAAGCCTCTATCGAATAGTGGATGTCAAACGGGTAATAATAATAATGACCCAAAGAAAACAAATTTAAATTATTTTCCAGCGAACTCAAAATTTGTAATTTCTAGGCTACATCCGAATTTTGACATTTTTTTTTTTCAATTAATAAGATTATTCTTCATCGCAATATATCCAGCATATTGTTTCACGAGTCGTCCGCTATATACCGTTTGAATAGGGCTCCTTGCCTGATTTCAGCGCCACCACGGAGACTGTAGGTTTGCACGATGCCACTAAACTTGAGCATTTGCGTATCGGATCTCACTGTACTTAAAGAAAAGTTTCGCATTTGTATCTTTCTTCCTTCTGGATATACTACAACCTCTGACAATAAAGTTCCGCGAATTGTCATATAACATTAATGTAGATGAACTACAGTTATCTTACTTCCTTGGAAATAATCACCTTCCATAACTATGCTCCGCTGAGCTCTGTGATATATGTCGTGGAAACTTTGCGCAATGTCTTCCTTTGGGATGGTGTTCAAAAGCCTCGTCACGTTTTGTTCGATGGCAGGAATATCGTCAAATCTCTTTCCTTTCAAAGCTAATTTGAGTCGAAGGAATAGGAAGAAGTCTTGAGAATTGAGATCCGGTGAGTATGGTGGATGTTCGAGTTGCATGACAACGCTCCCCAAAACGTAGCCTATATCGATATCGTCAAACAGTTGCTGGCAAAATTGGGGATGAAGTAACTTGAACATCCATCATACTCGCCGGATCACAATTCTTCAGACTTATTCCTCTTCCCTCTGCTCAAACTACCTTTGAAAGGAAAGAGATTTGACGATATTCGTGACATCCAATGAAACGTGACGAGGCTTTTAAACACAATCCTAAAGGTAGACCTGGTGCAAAGTTTCCAGTGCGTGTATCGCAGAGTTCAGCGGTGCGTAGTTGTGGGATGAGTATGTTGATGAACAGTAAGGTAATTACAGTTTGTAGTTCAGCTACGTTAATGTTACAGGATTATTTACCGAACTTTATTGCCAGAGGTTGTATTTTCAGTGTTCCTGACTGTCTAACAAGTTCTTGTACAACAACTACAAACGACAACAGCAACAGGTGTGTTTCTAACGGGCCATAAACGAGAGAAGCCACACGAGAGCATAAAAATACTGTGAAAAGCTTTAAAAACCATATCAGTTAGAAACTACTAACATTATAATTGCTTCACTTCAAGATGAAAACAAATAAAAGTACTTACTGAAAGCCGCGGCGGAGTGGCCGAGCGCACTGAGCCACTATGCTCCGATGCGCGAGGCCGTCCCCCGTCGGGGGTTCGAATCCCCCTCCCCCCCCCCCCCCCCCGGTATGGATGTTTGTGTCGTCTTTAGTAAGTTTAGGGACTGATGACCCCGCAGTTACGTCCCTTAAGCTTAACAAACATTTGAACATTTAGTTAAGTTCCATAAGCTTAATAAACATTTGATTTCAACTTACTGAAGGTAGCACAGAAAGGGTTGAAATATGCTTGTCTCGACGACAGGTTTTCTTAACTATCATTGAGTCCTTCGATTGAAAATGCAGTCGGTTTGATGCGATTCATGTTCAAAATGTTCAAATGTTTATAAAGCTTATGGGACTTAATTGCGGGGTCATCAGTCCCTAAACATACAAACTTCTTATGACCTAAATTATACTAAAGACGACACAGACATTCATGCCCTATAGAGGATTCGAACCTCCAACGCGGGAAGCCGCGCGATCAGCAACGTGACGCTCCAAACCGCTCGGCTACTCCCTCGCGGCTGCGATTGATGTACTTCATATTATTCCTTGTTTCAATCGACAGTCCATCCCTTATTTTTAAATGATTGAAAAATTGGTAATTTTTCGAGCGGAAGCTCTTGAAAAATACGAATACAGTAACCTAATGCTTGTTAATGGCTGCGCTGAAAGTTTTGGTGAAACTGTCTGAGGAGTCCGTTAAAACTGAAAGGAATCTTCTGTGGTGTAAGCAGCGCCAAGTCTCTCTGCGTCTTGGTGTCACACATTTTTCCATAAAATCTGTTCTCTTGGATATGAATACGTTTGCATACTGGAAATGGTTTTCTTCATTCCTTCTGATACTCTAGAACTTTACACATAGTTCCATCCATAAATACGTACTGACCTATGTGTTATTTCGTACAACGTTTAGCTACGGGAAAACGATAAAGCCCTTTTTAAAGTGGACAAGGTAGGTAATAGACTATTGATGCGTTCCTAGAGTACTGGTCACGATCTATAAACTCATGCAAAATATCGCGACAGAGAGTAAAGGCTACAAGCGAATGTGTCGCGCGCGCATCTCGTTTGTAGTCTTTTGGCGCGGTTGTACCGGTTGTAGACCAGTAGTACATTTTCTGCAAATGAGTTTAATACCGGTAATAATTAATTTCGAATGGCTCATTGGCCTGGTGCAAATCTTTCAACTGGGCGCCACTTCGGCGACTTGCGTGTCCCTAGCCTATCCCACTTATCCAACCGGGGAAAGAGGACCTACAGCTTAACGTGGAATCGGAATCACGTGTCATTTCTTCACATCGTTGGGAGGTGAAGGATGGGTTAAATATCAGAGACTGGAAAAATCCGCAGCCCGACCGGGTTTCGAACACGCGAACTGCCGGTTTCCCGTCGAGCGTTTTACCATGATTTTTTATTATTTTTCCCGCTCTATGGGTAGTTATGTTTGTTGCGGACGTTGTTCGTGTTTGTTCCTTCTTGTTCGAGTTGTTCTTAGCTCAGCTTTTTTATTACACAGGGCGTTTAGCCGGGCGCGCTGAGCCACGGCGCCCGGTTAAACTACTTAAACTAAGGAAAACTAACCTAAGGACAACACACACACCCATGCCCCAGGGATGACTCGAACCTTCGACGGCACCACAAGACCACCGGGCCCGACTATTAACACCGGTAAACTTAGACATAGCAGCGGCTGCGTTTGTACTGGCTTTCGTTGCTAGAAGGCGTATCCAAAATATATATATATAGGTGCTGGATGCGACCGTGGCTACAGAGAAGAGAACAATTATATTGAAACTCAAATGGCAAACAAGATGCTTCGATAATTTCAAGCATTATCAACGAATATTTACGAGTTTCTATTACTATGAGCGAAAACAAATACGTACTTTATCATGGTCCAGCTTCTCCCCACTTCAAAAACGGCTGGCTCTTCTCTATTAAAAGTGTAATACTAGCTTTGTTCCATTCCATAACTACAACAGCAGTAGTCGTGATTATGAAAGTTACAAAGGTTTAAAACTTTAATGAAAATATTTACGAAAAATAAAATACAGTCACTTGTGGTGCTAACACTCTGGCCGAGTAATCAGTTCGCTTAATATCTGGGCGTTTGTTTCCCTTTGAGAAGTTTTTCAGCCGACAGCGGTGGGCACTTTGAGTGGGGAGTTGTGTGCAGTGGCGTAGCTATTATAGGGCTAGACAAGGCAGTGCCCCGGGGCCCTCGAGCTCCAGGGACCCCTCAGCCTTCGCGAGCGACGATCGAAAAAAGTTACAGTAGAGCGTCGAAATTTTTTTTTTTTTTTTTTTTTTTTTTTTTTTTTTTTTTTTTTTTTTTTTTTTTTTTTTTTACCTTCCCACCATATCATCCATCATACCCCCTTCCTCTCAAACCAAGTTTTCCACAGTAGCCGCACTGGGCCACTGGCTGGCGGCTGGCGGAACAATGCTCCTAATTGGGCCTTCACAAGACGGCACTATGTGGCGCTGCTGACAGGCGAAGCTGCCAGCCAATGTGTCCAACAATCGGCACACTCCAGTCGGCGTAGCAGCAGCAGCGTAGCAACAGCTGCGTCTTCCAAGTGTTGCGGCGTGCAGCTCGGCGCAATGTGAAGCATCGCGCTCCTCCAAATACAGTATAATTACATTTACTGTACAGTACTACGTATTGGCAAATAGAAGTGTACAGTTCGCATATCCGAATAAAACGAGTTTTCGAATATCCATGTCCCCAAATTACTTCGGATAATATACGTTATACTGTATATAATATTTTATTTGAATGAAGGAATTTCGACTTTTAATCTCTCCTGCCGAAATTGACCCCAACATGGACAGTTCTTCAATTATGTAAGGAAATTATAACAAAATATGCAATATTAGAATGAGAGGTTACGGAAGTATTTAGTGTTATTCTTCTGCAGCAGCCGAAAGGTCGTTCAGCAAATTAAAAATTATCAAACCGCATCTGAGGTACAGTATGGTTCAAGCTCGACTCGGACATTCGGCACTCACAGCAATCGAAAACAAGGCTGCATCAAGTTTAGATATAACAGACCTTATTGATGATTTTTCAAAAAGCAAAGCCAGGAAAGATTGTAAAATAATTGTAATTGTGTACCCATATTATCACTATAATGTACTGCAGTCACGAAACGCTTACCGATAATTACCGATCACAAATCATATCTTTGCCAAAATCTGCAATCTAACAGTTTCAAGCAGTGTATTACTACCGTAGGTATTCTTTCATTCTGACTTTCGTGTGTGAGGAAACACGAACGAAATCCCCACGACTAGAAAAACGCCACTCATTAAGTTCGTGGTACACAGTGAGGAGCGAAAAAAATTGTGATTTTTTTTTTTTTTTTTTTTTTTTTTTTTTTTTTTTTTTTTTTTTTTGAACTAATTGTGGTGTCGCACAAGTACAAAGTGCGCGCCACCTACTTTCGCCGCGCGCCGCCATGCACGCACGGCGCGGCGTTCTTACGACGACAGCCACGAGCGCCCTCTGCTGCAACGCCGCTCGTGGCCACCACTGAACGATCGTTCACTTGGGACTGAGATAGCAACCAGTTAGGACCTTCGTAATCAGATAGGCACCAGTGAAGACTTGGCTATCGTACAGGCACTAGGCAGGCCTCTAGCTCAACTATGTATCAGCCTTCTGCAGTACTATGTAAAGGTTAAGTATTGTATAAATTCTGTTCAATATATATCTCGTTCTAATTTACTCTAGTGTTTCTAGTTTCTGGCTGCTCCCCTCCGTACCCTCACCAGCGTGCTATCTTTATTCCTGTGTCGGTCTCATTCCACTCGGCCACCGACACCTACGACGGAAACGAGACTCAAAAGCGGCGACGAGGCAGGGACACAAAACTAATAGTATTCGTGTTACAAGAAATAGAAAAATTCCCAACTTTTAGAAAACAATGTTTTAACACATTGACTGCCACGTGAGTTAGATATAAGTCACAGGAAGTCTTCTCTTCGGGCCGCGTTTAGTAAATACAACTCACGGACATTTTTCTATTTAAAGCTCCGTGGTGCAGTTGTAACTCACACAGGCGTGCTGTGACTTGGTGTTACAGTACGTTATGGCCCCAGTAACAAATCATGTTCGTAGTCTCCAGTTTTCGAGTAGTTATTGACACTTGAAATCGTGAATTATATATAACTCACATGGCCCAGTCATATTGGAGTTTCCTTTTTTTAAATAATTTATTATTTGGTGTTACATATTACTTATACAGTAGATTGTATATCACATACAGTTTTAATTAAATTCTCCAACTCTAATTGCAACAATAGTGAAACAGACTGAAAAAATTGGGCAATTCCCCTTTGTATCTCTTAACACCTACATGCACTGTGCTTTATGAAGAAACACTCAATGCAAAAATATGAGTCACAATTGTTACATTTCCATGTAGTTTGTTTGCATTTCTTGACAGCTTGCTCTCGGCCAAATTCATTCTTCATTTTTTCGTAGGATCCATACACATATGTCTTGCTGCTCCCATGTTCATAAGAGCACAATCTGCAGGCAGCTCGGTGGCTACGGTGAGAGTTTTCTCAGGGGCATCGACATCTTCTGTATAGAGTAGTCTCAAAGTCACTTCCTCTTTGAATTCTGTGATTTAGATGATCTTATTGATGTATCGGTAAATCACAAGAGCATTTACCAGTGCTGACCCTGTCAACAGTTCAACTGCAAGCTTCCTTTACATTTCACACCCCACCCTAGACAGTATAGGACTTCATTTGGTGAGAGAGATCTATAAATGACTGATTATAGTCAGTTATCATTGCTGGTTTTTTCTTTGTGCCCCTCTTGGTTTGAACTTCCACTTCTTCCTCTCGATGAACAGTACTCAGCATTAACCCATTCCTCTTATTTTTCCATTTCAGTAGTATCTTCATCTTCTTCACTTATGTCCATAACTTCATCTGAAAGATTCTGTACATGCCTTTGTTCATCTACATAACTTCTACGAGACATTTTCTCTTGCTACAATATCACTGTGTTACGGAGCAAACAACACTGAATAAATACTGTAGGGACAATGCAGTAAAACAATAATGGAACTGTACGCAAATAATGTTGTGGAATGAAAGACTTACAGGAGTACCAACCCAAAATTATTAGCGACATAGGAAAATATGACACACCTAGCACTAGCACTCTGGCGCCATGTGAGTCATATATAACTCACACAAAAAAAAAACCATGAACTAAGGTACTAAATTGCAATATTTTTAACTTATTTGTACTTAAATAGCTTACTTCAAGCAAACTAAAGCAGAATATAGAAAAAAGTAAATGATCCCCAGGTGTTGGTAACAACCTTTGTTAAACAGAATGGACTAGCACAAAATATTAAATGTATACAGCATACTTAAGTAACAGTAGGACAGTATTGGGCATATGATTTATTGTGTGTGTGTGGGGGGGGGGGGGGGAGGGTGTGCATGTGTCAGCAGGAAGGGGAGGGGGGTTGGAGGGCAGAAGGTGCGGGAAAGGGCAGACCGCTGGAATGATCAGGCATTGCCGTTCTTTGTGCGTCTGCAAAACGAATAGCGAGAAAGCGAGCCCCCACTCTGTCTACCCCATTACGTCGCGGAAGGAAATTACAGGGTGTTTTACAAAGTTATACCGTCCCTTCCACAGAACACCTCATAAATCACAGATGACGTACTGCCCAGACAGACCTGGAGAGTGCGCATTTTCCACAAAATGCGTTGCGCCAGGAAACAGGCACGTTCTTTTTTTTCCCCCATAAATGCGTTAATACTGAAAGGAATACCGAACAGAATATACATACCTCTCTACACATTACCTTGCAATGGTAGGCGCGAAATGGATTCGGTATTCTGTGGCTTTTTTTCTGGGAACGGCGCCTTCCCATACCATCTACGCCACTGGTTGTGTGTTTTGCTGCAGGTTCGCTGCCGGTGCCAAAGTGCCGGCGGGACAGCCCAGACCTGGACCAGTGTCTCCAGCGCGCCCTGCAGGCGTCCCTGCCGCTGCTGCTGCCAGGTGAGAAAAAACATTAACAACACGCGCATATTTGTTACCTTAAGCTACGTAATCGTCACTTGTGTTGTTCGTGTTGTACAATGAATTGCTACACAACATTAATAGTATTGATGTAGTTATCTGTAAACAGTCGTGGGTAAAACAGGTTTGGCTGTTCTAGAGAAAGACGGTGGATCTGTCCAATGGCGAAATCTTCAATCAACTTGAATGCAGTTCCGAGCAAACATTTGCGAAGTGACTCGCTCTCGCTATAAAAAGTACGTTGTTCAACAACTGCATACAACTTAATATTTTATCCATAACAGCAACTATAGTTTATAGGTTAAACAAAGGATAGCGACCAGTTGCAGGGTTGTAGATTTATTTACTACCGTAAGAACGTATTGTTAAAATTGAATTTCTTCTGAGCTGTTTGCCGCGTAATCATGATAATATATTTCCCACTACCGGTTTCAGGCAATCATTGCCCTTCTTCAGATATCTGTTCAACTGTTTGTATAGCTTATGGGACTTAACTACGGGGTCATCAGTCCCGAAACTTACAAACTACTTATGAACTAGCTAACACTATGGACGGCACAAATACCCATGCCCGAGGGGGGATTCTAACCCCCGACCGTAGTGGCCGTGCAGACCGCGACTGGAGCGCCTCAGTCCCCTCGGCCACCGCGGCCGGCCTTCAGGTATCTGTACAGGGAACAGGTGCAATATACAAATATTACAGAAAAGATAGAATTACGAGCACAGAAGGAAAGGGGTACAAGATACAGTGTATACAAAGCGGTCTTGACAATGGTCAAATATTGAAATATACTGCTGTACAAAATACTGCTATGCATTATACCGCTATACAGTAGCTGTTAATGCTGAAATATTTCGATCCATGGTGCCACTTGTCTTTGATATCATCGTCCTTTATACGGTAGTATATGACTTTTTTGGGCAATTAGTATGCTTGTTTTGCATACTCAAAATTTCGTTTTCTTCTGAGACTATTGTATCTTACGATCCTTACATCTTATTATTTTCCTTTTCTCTTTTTACCCCCACTATGCGGTTTATCCAAAGATGTAAATGTTACCAGCTAATTTTCTAAGTTCTACCATAATCTCTGCACTTTATGTTCGGTGTTATACACCATTTAACGTATATGCCACAATTACTAAAAGTAACTAAATTTTTTTCTTTTATTTAAATCTAATTTCATAAAACTTTTGAATACCCTTGTATAGGTGTATAATATTTTAGATATAAAATAGAGCCGGCCGCGGTGGCCGAGGGGACTCAGGCGCGCCATTCAAAGTCTGCACGGCCACTACGGTCGAGGGTTCGAATCCCCCCCCCCCCTCGGGCATGGATATTTGTGCCGTCCTTATATTAGGTACTAAAGTAGTTTGTAAGCTTAGGGACTGATGACCCAGTAGTTAAGTCTCATAAGCTCTACAAATATTTGAACATTTTTTTTATAAAATAGAAATGCTGTAATAGTTCTATTATAATAATAATAATAACTATTATTATTTAAGAATGAACTACCAAACTTTTTAAGTATTCACCGCGTGCTCCGGGGTTTCTAGTCATATATAAAAGTATTGTCTTACGTTATCGTATGTTAGACTATTGCAGTGGGGTAATCCAGATCACCGTAATCGGTCCTAAATAATAACATCTGTTTCAGATGCTATGATATTACCAAATACAAATTAGAAGGCTTAGAGAGATCCATTATTAATATCAAGATGAAAACACTTTCACTCGAAAAAGCAAATTCTGCTTACTATGTTCCGAAAAGAACTATACACGATCATCTGAAGAAGGAAGTCGTACAGCAACGGAAAAATGGATTTAAAGCTATATTTTTTTCTGAAGGATAACAAAGGGAATTGGAACATATCATAAAACGGAGTAAAGCATTTTATGATTTAGCATTAGAAGTAGTGTGGGAAATACATTTCAAATTTGCTGAGGTAAATAATTTTAAGCATAATTTTGTCGAAATATCCCATATGGCTTGGAAAACCTGGTTCTAAGGATTTCGAAAATAGATGTGCTTAAGTTTCGCTACGGAAACATGAGTCTACTTCCATCAACAGAGTTACAGCTTTTAATTAAACAGAAGTGAATGTGTTCTCCAATAACGTCCAAGCAATGCAATCAAAATACCGCTTTGATGCTAATCGTATTAAAATGTTGACGAGACATGCATTTCTAATGTCCATAGAAATTAAAGGTTTTTATCAGCAAAAGATCAGAAACAAGTAAACGTGCTAACAGGTGGTGAGACACAACATTTTGTGCACTTAGTGCTTCAAGACAATACGATCCTCAACTTTTTTATTTTTCAGGGGAAGCGTATATGTAGCGTGGAAGCAATTTGTGAGTCGGATTTTCGTAGATTTCTTACACTAGTTCATATTCTAAGCTAAGTCAAATGAATGAGTTCTGGTGAAAGTCACGTTAGTCTGGCTTGGTATCTGCTTTGTCGCCAGAATGGAACAAAATGGTTATCCCTTCCACCGCATGCATCACCACCGTATGGATCTTTTGGATGTGACATTTTGGACCTTTCAAGACTTCATACAACAGTGAATTTGGCTTGTAAGTGGCTTCCAATGTAGACCGACAAATTCCACAGTATGAAGTTGTCGAACGTTTCACAAAAGACTTCAATCGCATTAGCAATAGAAGCAAAGCAGCAAACGGTCTTCGGGCAGCTGATATTTCACCAGTCGATGCAACTAAATTTGATGAACACTTCGTAGATGCGACATCAATTCTTGCAAATTCCTCTGTAAATGTACAGAGAGACATAATAATGATAGATTATACACCTATAGTGTCAAAGTGAAATGTACAAAGAGCATTGGACCTTGATTGCAGATAAATGTGCAGCAGATGGCTTTAACCCATATAGCTATTGTGGACAAGTTAAACCAAATTGAAGATTTTGATATACGGAATGTTCCTCCCACACAGATACATAAAAATAAATAAATGAATAAAACAATTTTAAAAAATAAATAAAAAAGTAAATCCATAAAAATAAAATAAAATCTCAGGAAACGACATTCAAAAATAATAACCAGTTCTGCCCTGAAAGATATTTTAGCACTAGTCTTGCATTGCAGTGGTTCCAAAGGCTTCTGAATACTGAATGTGTATACTGCATTAAGAACACAGTTCCTTAGATCGTCCATAGACGTCACTCAACCCGCAAAAAGCTGCAAACATCAATGCACGACCATTGCAATGCGACGTAGTGGGTAAGACGGCCGTCCATTTCCAGTCATACCACCAGGAAGGAAGTACACTGCTTGTGTTGACTGTAGGTCTTGTAGTTCTGTCATGTCTAGGTCAACTATTGTGTTTTTGGAGGCAGCCTAGTCGACTGAAAGTTTTAGACATACCCCCAGCGAGTGCAGCAAGGTGGCGGTTCCCTGATGTTTGGGGTGGCATTATGTGCGGCCATCGTACGCCACTGGTGGTCGTGGAAATCAATCGAAATAGGGTTGTGTCAGGCAGTTCTCTGTTGAATTCGTCAGTGTACAAGCAGCTAGTGAATGAAACGAAACGTGTTAACGCGTTTCCCCCAGTTGTTGGTATTTTCTGTCATTTGCTTCCAACAAACCGAAGGAGTTTATGCTTCTGAGATTCATCATCAATTTTGTGGTGTATATGGAGATAGGGTTATTGGTGATGGGCCCCTCAGGGGGTTAAGCATTACCGTGATAAGTCCAGGTTTGGGGAACCTGGGGTCACTGAATCAAGGATTCATCAAATTTAGTATTAGAGGGAAGTGTGTGGGCCGCGCAGGAGAGGTCCAGCTCTCTAAGGCATCTTGCTGCGGAGTGCGTGTCTGCTCCCCGTTGGAGGTCAGAGTCCTCCTCGGGCATGTGTGTGTGTGTGTGTGTGTGTGTTGGTGTTGTATTTAGCATAAGTTATTTTAAGTAGTCTGTAAGTCTAGGGACTTGGTCTCATAGCTTTAAAAACATTTGAATATTTTGAAGTGTGTGGAGTAAAAATCGCAGAGGGAGACTGAGACAGTAAGCAGCTTCAAAAGAATGTAGGATGACGGTCTTATTCAGATATGAAGAGGTTTCCGCAGGGCAGGGTAGCGTGGAGTGTTGCATCAAACCAGTTCAAATATTCAAACTTACAAACTACTTATGAACTAGCTAATCCTAAGGACGGCACAAGTATCCATACCCGAGGGGGGATTCCAACCCCCGACCGTAGTGGCCGTGCAGACCGTGACTGGAGCGCCTCAATTCCCTCGGCCACCGCGGCCGGCCAAAAAAGACCACAACAACAACCCATATTATTTCTAATAAAATCAATAACATGGAAATCGCAAAACGAATTGAAAAGGTCGCATCGAAATGCATCAATTACAACCCGAGGTACTGATGAGCGAATCTGACTCTTGAAACAAATAAAGCATGCACCTTGCGCACGTCCCGAGACTCAAGCCTAAACCTCACTCTGCCCGTAATCGTATTTTAATATCTATTGTTCTAGAGGTGTTTGTGGTGTGCCACCATATATAGGAGGCGCGTCCAGAAAGTAAGTTCCGTTTGGTCACAGATACAAAAGAAATTTTTATTGCACAAAATTCTACAACTCTTAAACTACTTTTCCACATAACTGCCGAAGTTTTGTAGGCACTTTTCATAATGTTCCACAAGTTTTTGCATGCATCCTTCACAGAAGGTTGCCGCCTGTGTATTCAACCATGTGGTGATAGATCTTTATCATCGTTGAAGTGTTGATCACCAAGGGCATATTTTAGGTGTAAGAAGAGATGAAAGTCAACGATCATGACGAGCTGAAAGAACATGTTACGACACGCTTGAATACAAAGGCGGCAACATACTATGAAAAAGGCACAGAAAACCTTGTACCATGCTATGACAATTGCCTACAAAATTTCGAAAGCTATGTAGAAAAGTAGTTTTAACAGTTGTAGATTTTTGTACAATCAATATTTTTTTCTGAATCTGTACGAGTTAGTTTTATATAACCAAACGGAACTTACTTTCTGGACGCGCCTCGTATATCCAGTCAGAGGCTGATTTAGGAATACGCTTCATGATTTATTGTGCAAGGAAATAACAAAGACGACTTTCGCCATTTGTTTGGGACACCTAACGGGTTATCTGTGAGTTGATGGATACGCTTTCAGGAAACCCCGAGGTAGGACTGCCCGCACTGCAGCCGCTACTGGTGGACAAGCTGGACATGGGCAACCAGGAGGCGGGGCTGAAGCTCAAGCTGCGCGACGTGCGCGTCTCGGGCATCGCCAACAGCACCTTCCACGGCGTCCGGTGAGTGAAATGTTTCAAATTCAAATGTTTGTATAGCTTATGGGACTTAACTACGGGGTCATCAGTCCTAAATTTACAAACTACTTATGAACTAGCTAATACTAAGGACGGCACAAATATCCATGCCCGAGGGGGGATTCGAACCCCAGACCGTAGTGGCCGTGCAGACCGTGACTGTAGCGCCTCAGTTCCCGCGGCCACCGCGGCCGGTCCCGGTGAGTGAGCGCAGCTACGCTGGATGCTCCTGTCTGACAGCTGTGGACCCATCCCCTTCCTGTCCATCTGCCTCCGCCACTGGTCGAAGTCGCGCCACGTGACACTCCTAGCCATGTTGGGCACTCTTCTTACCCTGCAGGGTAAACCCGTGTCATAATGAAGGACATTCCCTCTGAAATAGCTCCACATTTAGGTATCACCTTTCGATAAAACGTGGTAGGGACATCATATAGGAATCGTGCTAAAGGAAGTGGTGCAAGAAGAACAGTTTTTATGTAATTGATTGACTTTTTCGTAGTTGCTTGACAGAATACGATGAAATATTACAAAAGGGAGTGTTTTCCTTTCTTAACAGTTTTTGTGCATTAAAAAATCATTTTTAGGTTCGTTGATGAGTAATAAATTGCTATATTTTAACTTGAACAGAATCATGATAGCAACCTACAGTAACGGCTGCCAGCCTTTTTTAGCCCAGGAATCACGTTGATATTTTTCTTGTGAGCAAGAACTGCAAGGGTCAAGAAAAGGTGTTAATTAATAAAAATAAAAAAAAGTTTAAAAACCTGCACTCGAAACTTTTAACGTGTTACTTAAATTCAAAAGTAATGTCTGTTAACAGTACTATCATAATAGAAATTTTAGAAGAAAATTTAATTCGGCTTGCACAAATGTGATACCTACTGTAAACAGTAATTGCCTTCAATTACCTACGAGTAACAATACGAAGTGGCGGTAAGTGGAATGACTATATAAAAGTAGTATTACGAAAAGAATATATGTAGTTCATCGACGAAAGAAGTGGTTTGCATAACAGTTGTTCGACCGTTTCGTGAATAGTGTTCATACGTTTGGACCCTTATCAGGTACGACAGACAGGAGAGATGGAAGAGTGACTCGTTTCGTTGCAGGCATAAAGACTGTAGCGTTACAGAGGTGCTCAACAAACTCCGGTGGCAGATGCTTAGGAGTGTAGGTCAATATTGAAACCCCGTGAGAGTACATATGGTGAGGAGGTGAACAAAATACACTTGTTCTTATTGTTCTGCTCTTTATCTATTAATGCATGTTGCGACCTCCGATGCATCTTTGACCTTTGAACGGAAGTATGTAACAATTGCCCTACACTTCTTATTGCTTTATATCGTCATGGACATACTTCTTTGCCCTTGACTTCATTTTCCATCATTCTTCCCTTCTAACATTAACTGCAGGAACATATATTCCGTGTTCCGTAACATGTGTCCTGTTGTTGTTTTTGTGGTCTTCAGTCCGCAGACTGGTTTGATGCAGCTCTACACTCTACCCTGTCCTGTGCAAGTCTCTTCATCTGAGAATACGTTCGGCAACCTACATCCTTTTGAATCTGCTTACTGTATTCGTCCCTCGGTCTCCCTCTACGATTTTTACCCCACACATTTCCTTCTAATACTAAGTTGACAATTCCTTGATGTCTCAGAATGTGTCCAACCAATCTATCCTTTCTCTGAGACAGGATATGCCAAAAACTCCTTTTCTCTCCGATTCGGTTAAGCACCTCCTCATTAGTTACGTGATCTACCCATCTAATTTTCATCATTCGTCTGTAGCACCTAATTTGAAAAGCTTCTATCATCTTCTTATCTGAACTTCTTATCGTCCATGTTTCACTCCCATGCTTTCAGAAAGGACTTCCTAACATTTAAATTAATATTGGATGTTAACAAGTTTCGTTTCTTAAGAAACGCTTTTCTTCCCATAGCCATTCTGCATTTTATATCTTCTTTACTTCGGCCATCAGAAGTTATCTTGCTACCCAAATAACAAAATTCATCCACTACTTTTATTGTCTCATTACCTTCTCTAATTACTTCAGCATCGCCTGATTTTCTGACATTGCATTCCATTACCTTGGTTTTACTCTTGTTAATGTTCATCGTATATCTTCCTTTCAAGACACTGTCCATTCCATTCAATTGCTCTTCCAAATCTTTTGCGGTCTCTGACAAAATTACTATGTCATCGGCAAACCGCAACGTTTTTATTTCTTCTCCCTGAACTTTAATGCCCTCTCCAAATTTCTCCCTCCATTCCTTCACTGCCTGCTCAATGTACAGATTGAACAACATTGGGGAAAGGCTACAACCCTGTCTTACTCCCTTCCCGACCTCTGCGTCCCTTTCTTGCCCTTCGACTCTAATAACCGCTGTCTGGTTTTTGTAAAGGTTGAATATAATTTTTCGCTCCCTATATTTTACCCCTGCTACCTTCAGAATTTGGAAGAGTGTATTCCAGTCGACATTGTCAAAAGCTTTCTCCAAATCGACAAACGCTAAAAACGTAGGTTTCCCTTTCCTTAGCCTATCTTCTAAGGTAAGTCGTAATGTGAGTATTGCCTCCCGCGTCCTTACATTTTTCCTAAATCCAAACTGATCTTCCCCTAGGTCAGATTCCACAAGTTTTTCCATTCGTCTGTAAATAATTCGTGTTAGTATTTTGCAACTATGACTTATTAAACTGATAGTTCTGTAATTTTCACACTTGTCTGCACTTGCTTTCTTTGGAATTGGAATTACGATATTCTTCTTGAAGTCAGAGGGTATTTCCCCTGTCTCATACATCTTGCATATCAATTTTTTCACTACTGGATGTCCTAGGTATGCAATTATTCTTCTTTTACACACTGTCAACATTGTCGCTGTGTGTTCATTAGTTCCTATATTTCGATGTTGGTTACTCTTGCACTCCATAATATTTGTAGCGTTCTGCGATAAATACACATTTCAAAGGACTCTAACTTCTTGGTTGTTGTTGTTGTATTTAGTGTCCATTCTTAAGGAGCCATAAATATAGTAAAACAGACCAGATGAAGCATTTTACAAATCGGACTCTAAGGTTTAGGTCTATATATCTACTTTTAAGATTTTTCTTAAATTTTGTGAAACGTTGCGGGCGTTTGCTGTGCGACATTTTATCTCCATGTCTATTCGCCAGTCTACACAAAAGCCAGGTACTGAGCTATTTGAACTTGCTTATTCATTGTATTACAGACCCTTGAAAACATAGATTTGCATTCTCTTGTGATAATCATAAAATTTATTTTTTGATGTTAATATTCAGACCAAGAGTACTGCTGTAATCTTCTACTGAGTTGTCGAGTTGCTGAAAATCATCTAATTTATCAGCTACAATACCGTGTCATCAGCAGAGTGAATGTTGTTGATATAGATTCCATTGACTTGTATGAATAACTCTGAATATAACTCTGGTTTATTTATAGCAAGGTACTGAAATTGAAAACACTGCATGTCTTACTTTAATATAATGTTACTGAAGACTAGGCAGAACCATACAATCTGGGTGCTATTTGATTGATGTTTATGAGATACTCGTATTTGAAGTCACTATCAGTAATAGTAGATTGGCAGGTTTCTTCGCTTCCATAGCATTTTCACTGAGAAGTCATTATAAAAGAAGAATATTTAACTACACTTGATTGAGAAATAAAACAAATTAGAAAAACAAACAGAAATCATATTTACTTGTTACTACTCCCGTTTCCTAGAGGAATTTTTCAATGTACGTTGACATAGACATAGTGTGTGTGTATGTGTGTCTGTCTGTGTGTGTGTGTGTGTGTGTGTGTGTGTGTGTGTGTGTGTGTGTGTGTGTGTGCGCCCAATCATGCGTACTCCTATGTTTTTTTTTACTGAGAAAGTATACTACATTTATTGTAAAATTTCATAGTGGAAGATGACAGTTACGATACATATAATATGCGAATAACCTTCATAATGACCTTATCATGCACAGACGTTAAACCATAATTATCCTTTTTTATTTTGCAGTGCCAAACTCGAAGACTACACGGTCTTTGTCGGAGGAAAGAGTCCGCTAGTGACGATGACTGGAAAATACAAAATCAATTTTACTTTCGAAGGAGAGAAAATTGAAGGCAAAGGGCGTTTTGAAATGAACTTCAGTAAGTACTCGAACTTTGTTACCAATTCGAAAAAAATCTGTCGGAATATAGAGATAGGTTATTGCAGGCAAAAGCATATGGATTCATTTCACTAATACCTTTATAGTTATATCTAGTATTATACATTTTTTCGCACTAGTCAGCCTCTTCTTTTTCCTTTCTTTCGAATTATCACGATGTAACTTGTTGCTCAAGTGTCAGATTGCCTAAATAGCAACAGATTTCCGAAAAACATCCCCTCTCCAATTTAACCCCGTTGATGGTTGAATGTCCAAAAATACCGAAACACGTACTTATTAACGTCTAACCAACTATACAAATATCAATTTTTGCAGCTCTAGCTTCAAAATTGTATCAATAGCAACGTGTTTTCTAAAATAATTTTTGATCTTCTATTTAACCCTCTTCTTGTTGAATTTCCAAAAATAATAAAATTCCAGGATTTTTAATCCTGGCCAAGATTCCATATCCGAAGTTTCATAGTTGTAGCTTAAAATTTGAGTTAACAGCAACATATTTTTGAAAAATCAATTTTTTGTGTCACCTATTTTACCCCCTTATTTGTCGAATTTCAAAAAATGCCGAAACACGTGTCTTTTAAATTCGAACCCTGAATTAAAATCCGAAATTTTGTAGTTCTAGCTTCAAAATTGCCTAAAAAGCTACGTATTTTCAAAAAGCGTTTCATCCCCTTTTTCCCCCTCTTACGGACGGAATATCGAAAAATCGCTTCTTAAATGACGCCTACAGAGTAAGATCAACACCCTCCACAAATTTCAAGTTTCTATCTTCAGTGGTTTGGGCTGGGCGATGATGAGTCAGTCAGTCAGTCAATCGGGACACTTCCTTTTATATATAGAGAAGATAAATGTTTTATTTGGAACACTTTTTTCGCCTTGTGGTCGATGTCGCTGTAATATCCACAAACATATTGCTCATAATTTTAGTCGAAGAGTAGGTAACAGGTAGGTTTTTTAAATTAAAACATAGAACGTAGGTACGTTTGAACTTTATTTCGGTTGTTCCAGTGTGATAATGTACTTTTGTGAAATTATCATACATTATGAAGACGCAAAATCCTAAAGGATTATGATCTAATAAAGTCATTACATCTGTGATAACAGTAGAAAACCATGCTTCTCACTGCCCAATGTTTCGATTAGATACATAGTTATCCAAAGCATGAAAATTCAAATCTGTATACAATTATAGGCAACAGTTATAATGAATACCATAATTGTTCGTTATTATGTACGTAAGTTATTTTAAATGATTAAAAAGTAGAAGATCTAATAAATTTGCTACAACTCTCGACAGAGATGGAAGCAAATGCCTTGTAACCCAAAGTCTACTTTTAGACATTGCATATCAATCATCTAACCTAACGTATACACACGAAATTTGATGAAATAACATAATTTGGGACATTTGAGACAAAATTAAAGTTCTAACAGGATAACACTGTGAAAACAGTAGATAATGACGAACTTGAATTGTAACCCAACATCTAGGTATTGATCCAAAGTATCAAATGTTCGCTAATTCAGTTGCACAAAATATGTTGGCATAACGCATAAAGGGCAGTTAGTATAACCAAATAATTCAATAACATTTATTGTTGTTCTGAACTTAATTATAACATTTTACATAATAAAACTATTCTAATAGCCGTGGGGGGCAAAAAAGGGACAGATTCCTGTTTTCTATGTTTGTCACTGTATGTGTTAAGTTTGTAATTACCAACTGCACATCGCTTTCTAGAACGGGGGCGCTCCCATGAGAAAACGAAGAAACATTGGGGTTTAGGGCGCCTTAGATAACGTGGTAATTAGAGACGGCGGAAAAGCTAGGATTATATATATACATGTGGCGTCTGTTCCGATAGAACAGACGTCACTTCCGATCCTGCAGCTGTTATTATTTAATATTCATAGAATAAATGACATCAACTGCGATTGGGCAAAGCTGAAAATGTGTACCCAGCCTGGATTCGAACCCGGGTCTCCTGCTTTCTAGGCAGTTGCGCTGACCCCTACACCACTGGGGACACAGTGATCACCGCACCTGCAAGGACTACCCATGCACGCCTCCCGTCAGATACAAATTCCCAGCTTCGCCCTGCCCATAGTACTCAAACTCGTAGTTTAACTAATTCCCGTAAGAGTAAGGGCTTCAAACTTGCCCACCCCTCCCCACTAACGATAGGATCATTGCCCGTCCCCTCCCCACTAACGATAGGATCATTGCCCGTCACCGGCATATTATATATATACATGTGGCGTCTGTTCCGATAGAACAGACGTCACTTCCGATCCTGCAGCTGTTATTATTTAATATTCATAGAATAAATGACATCAACTGCGATTGGGCAAAGCTGAAAATTTGTACCCAGCTTTGCCCAATCGCAGTTGATGTCATTTATTCTATGAATATTAAATAATAACAGCTGCAGGATCGGAAGTGACGTCTGTTCTATCGGAACAGACGCCACATGTATATATATATAATATGCCGGTGACGGGCGATGATCCTATCGTTAGTGGGGAGGGGTGGGCAAGTTTGAAGCCCTTACTCTTACGGGAATTAGTTAAACTACGAGTTTGAGTACTATGGGCAGGGCGAAGCTGGGAATTTGTATCTGACGGGAGGCGTGCATGGGTAGTCCTTGCAGGTGCGCTGATCACTGTGTCCCCAGTGGTGTAGGGGTCAGCGCAACTGCCTAGAAAGCAGGAGACCCGGGTTCGAATCCCGGCTGGGTACACATTTTCAGCTTTGCCCAATCGCAGTTGATGTCATTTATTCTATGAATATTAAAAAAGCTAGGATTGTTTACCTTAAGGATGGGGAGGGAATGGGCCGTGTCATTTAATAGGAACCCTACCGCAATTTGACAGGAGCTGTTTAGGAAAATCACAGAAAACCTAAATTCGTGAACCGTTCTCTGGAATGATTCCCGTTTGCTAATCACTGAACAACCTTTCTGGGTCCCAGAATGAAGGTGACTCAATACACTCTCTCGTCGCAAGATAAGATCAGAACTTCCGTTTATAGGTTCTGGATCAATCGGTCACTTTAATTAGAGCAAGTCTCCGGAAAGGCATTCAAAGTAAACGAAATGAATAAGGATTTTAGAGAGTGCTGCAGAAGCAACAGTCAGCAGTGCACTTACGGCCACAATAAAAATAAATTGACGTGGTGTGGGAAGTTGCCATCTTAGCAAAACGACTCTACCTCAAGTACACTTAACAGTAAGAATCGAGTCTATCTTTGTCCAGAAGCTTACAAGGGGAAGGCAGATATCATCTTTCAACGTTATTGAAGAGAAATCCTACATATCAGCGAATTGAAGTTATTCTTATGTAACAGCAAGTGAATCCCAACTGATAATCATCAACTTATCAAACCAGTACACGAGAATGAACTGATTGTAATTTACGAGGTACTGTCTAATAAAGGCATCTTACACAGTGTAACCTCCACCACACACTGTACAGTGATTTCGAAGTCTAGATAAAAATATATAGAAGTGCACAAGAGCATCATAATACAATATTTCGTCTGTTTGTTTTATTATAAAGCTACTGTAGCACACCTTACGATACACATATCTAGTAGATTTTTTCAGACAAAACACACAAATCCGTCAAGTTCATTTTTTGAAACTAGAGAAGAACATTATCAAAACACGTTTAATTTCCTTTATTTTGTAACTGTTTATTACTATTATAAAATTCAAATAAATTTGGGTTTATACTGATCACGTTTCTTTTGCTTTTCCTGATAAATTAACAGTTTGGAGTTTACGATCTTAATACGTTGAGCCTTTGAAATACAAGGCTTTGTGTAAACGTGTGTTAGTTGCGTTGAAATAGGTCGGACGGTATGGCCGTGACACAGCAGACAACAACTTAGAGCAGACAGCTCAGAACCTGTATTTAACTTCTGTTTTCCATCTCTCCAGCGTCGACTGATTATTTCAGTAATCAGCAAAACAGATCTGCATGTTAATCATGTTTTGAAGTCAGCCGAAGCCGTTTTTACTGGATCTCAGGTCGGAAAAGCTCCTGTTCTTCTACAAACAAATATTCCTTTCATATTAGCACAGCCGAGATTACAATGCTTGAAGGACTCGAGAGTACATACTCGTGCACCGCGATGTGTGCACGTACTTAAAGGATAAATTAACTTAAATGTTTTATGATAAAAGTCATTAAAACGAATGTATACATAAAGAGTTACGGATATCGGGTTCACTGTACTACTAGGCATTCCCTTTCCTATTCCACTCTCAAATAGAACGAGGATAAAAAGAATGTCTATATGCCTCCGTACGAGCCCTAATTTCTCGTATCTTGCCTTTGTGATCATTACGCGAAATGAAAGTACGAAAGATCGTTCTACACTCAGCTTCAAATTCCAGCACTCTAAATGTCCACAATAGAATTTCTCCAGCGATCCCCATTTGAGTTCCCGGAGCATTTCCGTGACACTCGCGCTTTGGTCGACCTTACCAGAAACGAACCTAGCTGATCGCCTCTGAACTGCTTCTATGTCATCCTTTAAACTGATCTGCTGCGGGTCCCAAACACTTGAGAAATACTCAAGACGTGGTCGTATAAGCGTTTTATACGCGGTCTCCTTTACAGATTAAGTACATCTTCTCAGAATTCTCCCAAAAAACCGAAGACAGCTGTCCGCTTTACTCACTGCTGTCCTTACATGTTCGTTCCATTTCCCATCACTATGCAATGTTACGCCTAGTTATTTGAATGACGCGACTGCATCAAGAAGCTCACTACTAATGCTATATTCAAACATTACGGGATTGTTTATCCTACTCATCTGCATCACCCTACATTTTTCTACATTTAGAGCTAACTGCCATTCTTCACACTAACTAGAAATTTTGTCTTAGTAATCCTGTATGCTATTACAGTCAATTAAAGGCGACACCCTCCCATACACCACAGCATCATCAGCAAACAGCGGCAAATTACAAGTTACTGTGTCCATCACATCATTTATATAGACTGAAAATAATAGCAGTCCTATCACACGCCACTGGGGCACGCCTGAGGATACACTCGTTTCTGATGAACACTCGCCGTCGAGAACAACGTACTGCGTTCTATTACTTAGGAAATGTTCCACGCAGTCAAAAATCTCTGAACCTATTCCATAAGCTCGTATCTTCGTTATCAGTCTGCAGTGTGGCACCGCGTCAAATGCCTTTTCGAAATCGAGAAAAACACAATCTGCATGTTGCCCTTCATTCATGGCTCGCAAGGTGTCATGTGAGAAAAGGACAAGCCGAGTTTCACATGACCGATGTTTCCTACGCACGTTCTGACTCATAATAAAAAGCACTACTTGCCATTGAAATTGCTACACCAAGAAGAAATGCACATGATAAACGGGTGTTCATTGGACAAATATATTACACTAGAACATGTGAGCAGTTTCAAGTACCTAGGATGTATTTTCTCACAGGGTGACAGCATTGTGGATTTAAGATATAGCTTAACTAATGCAGTGAGTGCTCAGCTTCGATCTGCTCTCTTCTGCGAGAAGGCAGTCAGTACCAATACTAAGTTAGCAGTGAAGAGCTCTAACTTTCGAACAACTTTGCTGTTTGACAGTGAAAAATGTGTGGATACGCCTTACTTTATTAATAAGATTGAGTTATTTTGTAAGTAGCAAGGATGATTGCAGTTTCTAACAGTTGTGAACAGTGATAGGAGGTTTCCATAGTGATGAGGATATCAGAGAGAAATTGGGAGAGAACACCATAGATGAAGCAGTTAGAGCGAACTGGCTGAGATAGTGAGATCATGTTACACGCATGGGGGGAGCAAGATTACTCATGGGTTAAGAAGAATCGAGACAGACCAAGGAGAAAGTAGTTAGATTCAGTCAAGAACGATTTGGAAGTAATAGGTTCAACATCAGAAGAGGTATCAATGTTAGCATTGAATAGGGGATCATGGAGGAATTTTATTATAGGGACTATGATTTACACTGAAAAGAATAATCAGTCTCTAATGATGATGATAACAAAACTTTCGGTAATGTGACTCATAAAGATTTTGCAAATATTAGAGTATGTACAGATATTCTTTCTGGTATGGAATTTGTAAGTGGTGATGTTACAAAAGACTTTGCTCTTTCTATTTTCTATCTAAGTTATATAAATGATCTGACGGACAGAGTAATTTGCAGTTGTTTGCTCATGATGCTGTGGTGTATGGAAGGATGGATGTCGTCTTTAACTGACTATAATAGCATACAGGATGACTTGGACAAAATTTCTAGTAGGTACGAAGAATGGGAGCTAGCATGAGTAGGAAAAACAATCCCATAATGTTCGAATACAGAATTAGTAGTGAACTTATTGATGCAGTCGCGTCGTTCAATTATCTGTGCGTAACATTGCAGAGCGATATGAAGTGGAACGAACATGTAAGAACAGTTGTAAGGCGGACAGCCGACTTCGGTTTATTGCGAGAATTTTGGGAAGACGTACTTCATCTATGAAGGGGACCGCTTATAAAACGCTTGTGCGACCACGTCTTGAGTATTTCTCGAGTGTTTGGGACCCGCAGCAGATAAGTTTAAAGGAAAACATGGAAGCAGTTCAGAGGCGAGCAGCTAGGTTTGTTACTGGTAGGTTCGACCAATGTGCGAGTGTCACGGAAATGCTCAGGGAACTCAAATATGGATCGCTGGAGGAAAGACGACGTTATTTTCGTGAATTTCAGTTGAGGAAATTTAGGGCCGGAATTTGAAGCTGAGTGTAGTACGATCTTGCTGCCGCCTACTTACATTTCGCGTAGTGATAACAAAGACAAGATAAGAGAAATTAGGGCTCGTATGGAGGCATATAGGCATTCTTTTTTTCCTAGTTCAATTTGGGAGTGGAATAGGAAAGGAAATGCCTAGTCGTGGTACAGTGTACCCTCCGTCTTGCACCTTACGGTGGATTGCGGAGTATGTGTGTAGGCGTAGAAATAACTACTACAATTTTCTGTGCACAAACATTTTCATTATCGCTTGAGTACGGTGTTTATAGTACTTCTACCTTCATCGATATTATCATTCTTTACTTGATCCTTAACATTAAAGTAATTAAATTCCTCGTCGAGCTTGTTTAATTGTCTCCTTATTCGTTCTTGCACTTTTTCTTGTCATTTACGTACTTCCTGTCACTTAGATATTTCTTGTCACTTCGGTAAATCTTGTACCTTTTGTATCCTTTGTAATTCTATTTGCTCTACGAATCTGTATAATTCAGTCTCTACTCGTTTATCATTTACATTGTCCTTTTGTCTATTTGTCTATTTGTTTTTGTGTCTTTTTTACGGGTTAATACGCTATTTCATTGCGTTTCAACCTACTGATGTTTTGTGTGTAGTGTTGTTTACTCTAACTGTAGTGAACTAAAGTCATCAGTTAATTTTTGTTCCTGTTCTTGCATTCTTTTTACATTGTTTGTTAGTTCAGAAATTATTTCCTGTATATCAGTTCGTATTATTTCAGTTACCTTATTTCCTGTTTATGTTTTTGAGTTACTTGGCTGATTAAAGGGTCAGCTTCTAAGTTTATTAAATTCTGTAGATGAACTGTCCAGCTGAGTCCAGAATGATATTTTCACTCTGCAACGGAGTATTCACTGATATGAAACTTCTGGTAGAATAAAACTGTTTATCTGACCGGGATTCGAACGTGAGACCTATCCGTATCGCGGGTAAGTGCTGTATCGAATGATCACAGAGTTTTAATCTGCCAGGAAGTTTCAAGTCCGAAAACTACGGAAAAAACGGATAATATACCTGCAAAACGGCAAATGGAATCGATTACTTCAAATGACCTATTAATACCTTAAATGAAACCCACGAAACCGAAATTCCACTCTACAAAATCAGACCCACTGTGGGGTGACCGAACGCTCTATGGCGCCATGCTGCAGATCGTGCGGCTGCTCTCCGTCGGAGGTTCGAGTCGTCCCTTGGACATGTGTGTGTGTGTGTGTGTGTGTGTGTGTGTGTGTGTGTGTATGTGTGTGTGTGTGTGTGTGTGTTGTCCTGGGTGTAAATTAATTTAACTTAGTTTAAGTTGTTTGTAAGCTTAGGGACTGATAACCCCAGAAATTAAGTCCCTTAGATTTACAAACATTTGAACACTTTACAAAAACAGAAACATCCTAAAACTAGTATCGATCACTATATTTAAACTCTAAGACACCTCAAATGAAAACTACGATACTAATGTTTCCACTCTAATAAAACGTAAACGTACGAAATCTGGCATCGATCACCTCAATTGATTTCTAATACACCTGAAATGAAACCCTCGATACCGGAACTCTACTACACCTTTATAAACAAAACATTCGAAGATGTGGTATCGTTAACTAGACCTGACATCTATTGCTCAGGTCTAGATATTGATACCCACTATATAATTCTCAACTATAATACGAAGAGCTGGTATCGTATGTGTGTTGCTTTTTTAAAACAATAACAACAAGAGATCCACGTTTTATACCGCTCACAACGATACTCAGATCAATATGTCGTTAAAAAAATCACGGAACGGAAACGAATCCATGGTTTATGCCGTTCACAACGATGCCAAGATCCATGCTTCATAAATAAATAAATAAATAAAATAAAATTTAAAAAAAGACGGGATTGAAACAGATCGAAGTCTTACGCCGCTCACTACGATATATATAGTGCATGTCCTGTACGTCAAGAGTTACTAACACTGAAAACCAACAAATGACAAAAATGTATGTATTTCACATTTCCCGAACAATTAATAAATACAATATTTTATAGCTATATTTCAAATATAATTTTAAATTTCTAAGAAACATTTTATTTTCCTCTAAGACATTATAGTTTAAGGAAAAAATGGAATGTTCTGAAAATTAAGACGAAAACCATCTAGAACACTGTGAGGAGGGAGGCAGGCAAAATTCTCAAACACTGTAGGAAATATTAGCACCAAAATCAAATCTGGGCGTCATCGGTCATACTCCTCCGGTTTTTCGGAAATATGCATGTAAATGTAACGAAGGCAGTTGGTAAACTAGCAGCTATAGAAAGGTTTTCATTGTATTTGTACTGTTGATTAGAACCTCATCCGACACAGAGCAATAATAAAGACGAAAGTTCTAAAAACTGAAACACAAAACCACAGGTAAATGATATAACGTGTCGTAATCTTTTAATTTGGAGTCACACAGCTACAACTATTACTCTTGAAACTGTGTGTTGATGTGCATCAGTTCGTATTAGTAGTTTTTAGCGACTATGGCCACTCGTTCTGCTGCCTCCAAATCGAGGAAGTATTTTTCTTAGATCGTCCCGTTCCTCTCGTCCTGGCGGGGGGTTGGAGGTGGGGGAGGGAGGGCTCCAAATTCCAAAAGTTCCTTTTTTGTAGTAATACACGTATTTGCAAGTGGACAGGAGGTCCCATTTTGTTCTGCGGCCGCCCCTGCCTCCGACAGCCTTAGTCCGCCACTGCTGATGCATTACCTGTGGTTTATAACGAAAAGGACCGTGAAGTGTCCGATCGTTCTAAGGCGCCTCGTTGCGGAACACACAGTTGCTCGCCGACGGAAGTTCGACTCCTCCCCGGGGGAGGTAATTTGAAAGCCTAGGGACTAATAACGAAAGAAGTTAAGTCTCACAGATTTACAAACATTTGAACATCTTTTTATTGTGACAACGAGAGGCAAAGACACATTTTACTGGTAGATGATATTTCGCCGCGATATCGATGTTGAAATTGAACTCACATGGTTCAAATTCTAATCATTTTTACAGAACATGCCGTTTTACATCTCCTGCGTATATTGACTTGCTGTCTCTAGTCGTTCAAGGTGTTCCGTTGTTTCTGAACATGATTGTACATGTGAATGTACATAATAAGCTATTTATGCTCTCACTGGACGTAATGTTTTGGCTCTTAGACTTTTACTAGAGATCTACATCTACCTAGATACTCTGTAAATCACATTTAAGTACCTGGCAGAGGGTTCATTAACCACATTCATAACTTTTATCTACCGTTCCATTCTCTAATAGCGCGCGGGGAGAAAGAACACCTAAATCGTTCCGTTTTCGATCTGATTTCTCTTATTTTATTGGGATGGTCATGTCTCCCTAAGTAGGTGGGTGCTAATAAAATATTTTCACATTCAGAAGTAAAAGTCGGTGATTGAAACTTCCCAAACAGATCACGCCGCAATGAATAACGTCTTTCTTTTAACGATTTCCACCCCAATTCGTGCAACATTTCCGTGACGCTTTCCCCCCCGTAACGCGATAAAACAAAACGAGCTGCTCTTCTCTGAACCTTCTCAATGTCTTCCGTCAGTCCCACCTGGTGAGGGTCCCACAAGGGGCAACAGTACTCCAGGAGAGGACGCACAAGTGTGATGTAGGCAGTCTCTTTGGTGGAGCTGGTGCATCTTCGAAGCGTTCTGCCAATGAAACGTAACCTTTTGGTTCGCCTTCCCCACAATATTTTCTGTGTGTTATCTCCAGTCTAAGTTGTTTGTAATTGTAACTCCTAGGTGTTTGGTAGAATTTACGACCTTAAGTTTTGACTGATTTATCGCGTGATTGAAGCTCAGCGGATCAGCAAACAGAGCACGCCGCAATGAATAACGTCTTTCTTTTAATGATTTCCACTCCAATTCGTGCAACATTTCCGTGACGCTTTCCCCCCGGTAACGTGATAAGACAAAACGAGCTGCCCTTCTCTGAACCTTCTCAATATCTTCCGTTAGTCCCACCTGGTGAGGGTCCCACAAGGAGCAACAGTACTCCAGGAGACGACACACAAGAGTGATGTGGGCAGTCTCTTTGGTGGAGCTGGTGCATCTTCGAAGCGTTCTGCCAATGAAACGTAATCTTTGGTTCGCCTTCCCCACAATATTTTCTGTGTGTTCTCTCCAGTGTAAGTTGTTCGTGACTGTAACTCCTACGTATTTGGTAGAATTTACGACCTTAAGGTTTGACTGATTTATCGCGTAATTGAAGCTCAGCGAATTTCTTTTAGTGGTCGTGTGTATTACTTCACACTTTTCTTTATTTAGTGTGTCGGGCCCGGTGGTCTTGGGGTAAAGCGCTCGACTGGAAACCGAAGGGTCGCGGGTTCGAAACTCGGTCGGACCTCGGATCTTTTCAGTCTGCACTTTAACCCATCCTTCATCTCTCAAGGATGTGAGGAGTCGCCAGAAACGACATGTGGCGCACCCAATACGCCTATACAGGGTGTTACAAAATGGTTAAGCTGTAGGGACATGCAAGTCGCCGAAGTGGCGTCCAATTGAAAGACTTGCACCAGCCCAATGAGCGAAATTATTATCATTATTTAATTAGTGTAAATTGGTAATTTTCGCTGCATGTAGAAGTTTTGGCTAAATTGCTTTGCAGTTGCTTTTGATGCTCTGTTGACTTCAATAACTGATAAACGACAGCAACATAGATTTGGTGTATTCTGTGAGCTTTATGACTGCAGTGTGCGCGGTGTGCCCGCAGCTGACGTGGAGTCTAAGAACGTGCTGCACGGCGTGCGGGGCCTCAAGGAGGGGCGCCACGTGCTGGACGTCCACCTGGACGGAGACATCCTCAGCGTGGCCGGCCTCAGCGTCCGCTTCTACGGGCTCTTCACCGGCGACAAGGACAAGGGTGAGCGCACTTCCCCATTAATACAATGTAGCCTTTCATGGCCGGCGTTAAATTCACATTAAATTTCCGGGCTGATAGGTCGTGGTCGATAGCTAAAATTTTCCCCTAACGTTTCGTCTTCGGCTGCGGAAGACATCATCGGAGGCGAAGTGGCAACTGCAATGAGGGCCCGAGGGAGTGCCGCATATTCATGGTGTTACAAAAATGTACGGCCAAACTTTCAGGAAACATTCCTCACACACAAAGAAAGAAAATATGTTATAAAATATGTCTTGGTGTTTGCTGTACATTAGTCTCGCTATAATTCAGAAATGACCTGACTGCTTTGAATGTTTTGTTTTGCTACTTTTAATGCAGGGTCGGTTTAAAAGAAAATAGTGAAACGCAAATGATCGAATGAAAGATCGAAATTCTTAATTTTATTGGCGTCGCTACTGCCGATTAGATTCGTATTTTTTGTGTGCCACATCGTTCATACGATTGACACTCAGAACAAGACGAATAGCACTCGCTACACAATAATTCGCAGTAAACATACTGGTGGATACTTAACGAATTTACAGCTTTAAACACCTGCTTTAAACACCCGACCTTGCAAAACAGCAAAGATGTCATTGACTACATAAGATTTTATACGGTGCTTGGCGGAGGGTACTTTACTCCATGCACACATGGTGTTTGTTCGATCAACCATATATATGTATATAATTTCTTATATGGGGGAAGGGAGAGGCGAACAGAGAGAAGGGACAGTAGGAGATTGGCAGAGAACTGATGACAGTAATGACAGAGGCAGGGGAAGCAAGAGGAGGAAGCGAAAGAGGAAGAAGAAGCAAGTGATGGCGGAATAGGAAGAGGACACACACACAACACGCACACACTTAAGTTCCATGTTAGAGCTCATTTTAGTATTTCTCTTTAAATGTAAATTGAAATAATTCGTGCAGATAATTGTCAAAATACCCAACTGTTTCGTTAGTATATATAGTACTTCCTCGATTCACCGCCAGTTGGCCCATTTGAAGGAAGGTAATGTTGACTTCAGTGCTTGTGTTGACATGCGACTCATTGCTCTACAGTACTACGGATGAGGCTTCATTCCAACGTGATCAAATTCTAAATTTTCACAATTAACATGTGTGGGCTGACGAGAATCCGCACGCAATTATGCAATCACGTCATCAACACAGATTTTCTGTGAACGTTTGGGCAGGAATTGTTGGTGATGATTGGGCCTCATGTTCTTCCACCTACGCTCACTGGAGCAAGTTATCATGATTTCATACGGGATACTCTACCTGTGCTGCTAGAACATGTGCCTTTACAAGTACGACACAACATGTGGTTCATGCACGATGGAGCTCCTGCACGTTTCTGTCGACGTTTTCGTACGCTTCTCAACAACAGATTCGGTGACCGAAGGATTGGCAGAGGCGGACCACGCTCTCCTGACCTCAACCCTCTTGACTTTTATTTATGGGGGGCATTTGAAAGCTCTTGTCTATGCAACCGCGGTGCCAGATGTAGAGACTCTTCGTGCTCGTATTGTGGACGACTGTGATACAATACGCCATTCTCCAGGGCTGCATCAGCGCATCTGGGATTCCATGCGACGGATGCATGTATCCTCGCTAACGGAGGACATTTTGAACATTTCCTGTAACAAAGTGTTTGACGTCACGCTGGTACGTTCTGTTGCTGTGTGTTTCCATTCCATGACTAATGTGATTTGAAGATAAGTAATAAAATGGGCTCTAACATAGAAATTAAGCGTTTCCGGACACATGTCCACATAACATATTTTCTTTCTTTGTGTGTGAGGAATGTTTCCTGAAAGTTTGGCCGTACCTTTTTGTAACACCCTGTATAGGCGTGTAGGGAGCGCCACAGTCCATCACGCGACGTCGGTTGAAAAACTATCTCTGGTAATGCCAATCTAGTTGATAGAAGGTAATCGATTGTCAACGTGCTTGTCCACTTTTAAGTCCAAATTTTGTCTAATTTAGCATCTTATCTTGTCTATAAATTATTGCGCTGTTTGTAAATTTCATTGGCTTATCAATATATGCGAGCATAGTAGTGAGAAGATTTTAATAAAACACGGGGCGCATTAAATTTAATTTCATGGTCGCCCTCTAAACATGTTCAGCTACAGCCGGATTTATGTTTATGTCCCAGGCGGCAGTTTCTCCTATGTTCACTCAGATGAATGTTGACAGTTCTTTTCGTAGTGCCGATGTACACCTGTCCACAGCTGCAAAGAATTTTATACACGCCCGATGAATCCAAAGGATGTCGTGCATCTTTGCAGATCTTAAATATTCTTTAATAGTCCTGGTTGGTCTGAAAATAGTTTCCACCCCATATTTGTTCAGCACTTTTCCAATGCTCTCTGCAATCTGACTAATAAACGCATGAAACACATTCCCGTTGTACAGTTGTATTTCCTTGTTGTTTTTAGATTTCTCCCTAGGGAGAAGAACTCGGTATATGTCACTGGTGGAATAACCATTCTTCTTGAAGGCCTTTCGTAGATGTTCGACCTCATCTTGTAAATAAACCGTTTCAAGAATTTTGTGCGCCCTGTCGACGATTAATATAGTTTGATAGTTGGCACTTCATTCATTCTGCTTAGTCAGTTCGCAGGACTTTAGGCCATTTTGAAAGCTGTGGAGCAATGAAACGAGACCTTGGATCTAAATTCCTACTTTACTCTGATTCGTTTAGTGCTGTGCAGACCATCCAGCATGTGTACCCAGGAGACAGAACCTTCCAGAACATCCAAGATGCCCACCTGCAGTTGCAACGGCAAGGAAAAGTGGTCTCCTTTTGCTGGGTACCTGGGCACGAGTACATCCGTGGGAACGAGTTACACGATACAGCGACCTAGGAGGCAAACGTAGTTGACTGTCGCATTCAACTGCTTGTCGCGCTTTCATTGGTACGAAGCTCTGCCATTCGACTTTGCATTCCTTCACTGCTTGCTCATTGTACAGATTGAACAACATTGTGGAAAGGCTACAACCCTGTTTTACTCCTATTTCAACCTCTGCCTCCCTTTCTTGCCCTTCGACTCTAATAACTGCAGTCTGGTTTTTGTATTGGTTGAATACAACTCTTCGCTCCATATATTTTACTCCTGTATTCCAGTCATCACTGACGAAAGCTTTCAACAGATCGATAAATGCTGGAAACGTAGGTTTCCCTTTCCTTAGCCTATCTTCTAAGATAAGTCGTAATGTGAGTATTGCTTCCCGTGTTCCTACATTTCTTCTAAATCCAAGTTGATCTTCTCCAGGGTTTGATTCCACAAGTTTTCCCATTCGTCTGTAAATAACTTGTATTAGTATTTGGCAACGACTTATTGAACTGATAGTTCTGTAATTTTCACGTTTATCTGCACTTGGAATTACAATATTCTTCTTGGAGAGTATTTCCCCTGTCTCATACATCCTGCATACCAGGTGGAACAGTTTTTTCATGACTCGCTCTCCTAACGATATCAGCAGTACAGACGGAATATCATCTACTCCAGGGGCTTTGTTTCGACTAAAGTCCTCCAGCGCTCTGTCAAATTCTTCTCGCAGTATCGTGTCTCCTATCTCATCTTCCTCCATTTCATTTTCCATTTCTAGAGTACTGCCTTCAGGTTTATTTCCCTTGTATAAGCCCTCTATATATTCCTTCCACAGTTCAGCTTTCCCCTCTTTGCTTATTACTGTTTTTCCGGCTGAATTCTTGATATTCATGTAGCTGATTTTCTTGTCTCCAAATATCTCTTTTATTTTCCTGTAGGCGGTATCTATCTTTACCCTAGTTATGCATTCTTCTACGGTTCTGCATTTGTCCTCTAGCCACCCCTGCACTTCCTGTCAATCTCATTTTTCAGACGTTTGTACTCCTTTTTTCCTTAATACAATTAAAGAATCCCTGAGAAGGATTTACGTCTCTAATATGTCAAAGACATTATTGATAGATCTGAAGCATTGAATTAAAATTCGTGGTGCGGCCGGGAATCGAACCCGGACCTCCATGAAGCTGAATTAAAGTTTGTGTTGTGGAGGGAAATCGTACATAGACTATTCCGAGGCGCCTTAATCGTTAGTGGTGTGGTAGTCTAACGGTTAAGACGTCTGCCTAGTAAGCATGGAGGTCCGGGTTCGATTCCCGGCCGCACCACAAATTTTAATTCAATGCTTCAGATCTATCAATAATGTCCTTTTTTCCTGTTTCACTTGCTGAATTTTTATATTTTATACCAATTAAGTTCAGTATATCCTGTGTTATCCAGGGATTTCTATTAGGGCTTGTCCTTCTGCCTATATGATCCTCTGCTGCCTTCACTGCCCTATCTCTCAGAGCTATCCATTCTTCTTCTACTGTGGTACTTTCCCCATTTCAGCCAAACCTTGCCTAATGCTCCCACTGAAACTCGCAGCCACCTCTGGTTCCTTCAATTTGTCCAGGTTCCATCTCCTAATCTTTCTAACTTTCTTATTTTCCTATAGTTAAGGTATACATGATTAAAATAGGGCGGTTAATGGGCTTTCAGACTGTTTGTATTTCGTTTCTGCTTTGTTACATTTTCTTCATCTACATATACATCTACATAGATACTCTGCGAATCACATTCAAGTGCCTGGCAGAGGGTTCATTAACCACATTCATAACTTTTCTCTACCGTTCCAGTCTCTAATAGCACGCGGGAAGAAAGAACAACTACATCGTTCCGTTTTCGATCTGATTGCATTTATTTTATTGGGATAGTCATGTCTCCCTAAGTAGGTGGGCGCTAGCAGAATATTATCACATTAGGTGATTGAAGCTTCGCAAACAGATCACGCCGCAATGAATACCGTCTTTCTTTTCATGACTTTCTCGCCAATTCGTGTAACATTTCCGTGACGCTTTCCCCCCGTAACGTGATAAAACAAAACGAGCTGCCCTTCTCTGAACCTTCTCAATATCTTCCGTCAGTCCCACCTGGTGAGGATCCCACAATGGGCAACAGTAATCCAGGGCCGGCCGCGGTGGCCGAGGGGACTGAGGCGCTCCAGTCACGGTCTGCACGGCCACTACGGTCGGGGGTTCGAATCCCCCCCTCGGGCATGGATATTGGTGCCGTCCTTAGGATTAGCTAGTTCATAAGTAGTTTGTAAGTTTAGGGACTGATGGCCCCAAAGTTAAGTCCCATAAGCTATACAAACATTTGAACATTTGAAGTACTCCAGGAGAGGACGCACAAGTATGATGAAGGCAGTCTCTTTGGTGGAGCTGGTGCATCCTCGAAGCGCTCTGCAAATGAAACGTAGTCTTTGGTTCACCTCACCCAAAATTTATGAGGGGGATAGTCATGTTATGAAAATAAGATGGACATAGTTTACCCTTAAGGCGATATCCAGAAAACATCTACATCTACATCTACATGGGATACTCTGCAAATCACATTTAAGTGCCTGGCAGATGGTTCATCGAACCACAATTATACTATTTATCTCCCATTCCATTCTCGAATAGCGCGCGGGAAGAAAGAACACCTGAATCTCTCTGTTCGAGCTCTGATTTCACTTATTTTATTCTGATGATCATTTCTACCTATGTAAGTGGGAGTCAACAATATATTTTCGCATTCGGAGGAGAATGTTGTCGATTGGAGTTTCGCAAGTAGCCCAAGCCGCAGCGATAAGCGCCGTTGTTGTAATGATTCCCATCCCAGATCCTGTATCATTTCCATAACGCTGTCTCCCTTGTATCGTGACAATACGAAACGAGCTGCCCTTCTTTGGACTCTTTCGATGTCCACCGTCAAACCCACCTGATAAGGATCCCACACTGGGCTGCAATACTCCAAAAATTGACGGACAAGCGTAGTGTATGCAGTTTCTTTTGTAATTCTGTTGCATGTTTTAAGGGTTCTGCCAATAAAACGCAGTCTCTGGTTCGCCTTTCCCACGACATTATCTACGTGTTCTTTCCAATTTAAGTCTGAAGTGATAGTAATTCTTAGGTATTTTGTGGAGTTTACGGCCTTCACATTTGATTGATTTATCTTGTAAACAAAGTTTAACGGATCTCTTTTCGTACTCATGTGGATGACTTCACACTTCTCATTATTTAGAGTCAATTGCCAATTTTTACACCATACTGATATCTTATTCAGATCGTTCTGAAGTTGGTTTTGATCTTCAGATAATTTTACTAGACGCTAAATGACGGCGTCATCTGCAAATAGCGTAAGAGAGCAACTTAGATTTTCCCATAAATCGTGTATGTATATAAGGAACAGCAGAGGACCAATAACACTACCCTGTGGAACGCCCGATATCACCTCTGATTTAAGTCGATGCCTTACCATCGATTACTACCAACTGTGTCCTCTCTGACAAGAAATCCCCTAACCAATCGCAAATTTGGGGCGATATACCATAACCACGCATTTTCATTGAAAGCCGTTTGTGAGGTACGGTGACAAAAGCTTTCTGGAAATCAAGAAATACGGAATCGATTTGCAAACCTTTGTCGATAGCACCCATCACTTCGTGTGAATAAAGAGCTAGTTGTGTTTCGCATGAACGATATTTTCTAAATACGTGTTGACCTTGGGTCAATAAATCGTTCTGTTCGAGATAATTCATAATATTTGAATACAGGATATGTTCCAAAACCCTGCTGCAAATTGACGTCAATGAAATAGGCCTGTAGTTTAGTGGGTTACTCCTACTGCCTTTCTTGAATATAGGTGTGACCTGTGCAACTTTCCAATCCTTCTATGAGAGAGCGGTTGTATATGACTGTTAAGTAAGAAACAATCGCTTCAGCGTAATCAGATAGAAATCTAATGGGTATACAATCCGGACCAGAAGACTTGTTCTTCTTAAGTGATTTTAGTTGCTGCACTACTCCGATTATATCTACTTCTATGTGAAATGCCGTGGTGTTTCAGAGGAGAAGGTGAACCGGCTGCTGAACGAGCACTGGCAGCAGCTGTGGTCGGCGCTGGAGCGGCCGCTGGACGCCGCCTACAACCGCCTGCTGTCAGAGATCTCCAGCAAGGCGCTCGCGCAGCTGCCTCTCACCGCCATCCTGGACGACCCGTGAGCATGGGGCGCCGCGCTGCTGCCCTCGCCTGCTTCCTCGTTTTCTGCTTACCATTAACATTTGTCCGTGTAAATAATCTTATGGATACAACTTTTGTTGGTAGATGTGCTAATAAAGATAGTTACACAACTCGCATCATTTACTTCTTCTTATCTTTATCCGTATCAAGTGAGGGTACCAGTATTCGACGTGGTCAGTGACCAGACTTTGCAACAAGTGTTACAGATTAATGAGCACCAGGATTCGTGTAACATTTCCGCGGAAAACTTTTAGGTATTTCCTGGCAGATCAAAACTGTGTGCTGGAACCGGGACTCGAACCTGGGACGTTTGCCTTTCCCGGGCAAACGCTCTAACGACTGCAGAGTGAAACTTTAATTCTGGAAGCATCCCTTAGGCTGTGGCTAAGCCATGTCTTCTCCATATCCTTTCTTCCAGGAGTGATAGTCTTGCACGTTTCGCAGGAGAGCTTCTGTGAAGTTTGGAAAGTAGGATGCGAAGTACTGGCGGAAGTAAAGTTGTGAGGCAGCATCGTGAGTCCTGTCGGGATAGCTCAGTTGGTAAACCGCTTGCCCGCGAAAGGCAAAGGTCCCAGGTTCGAGTCCCGGTTCCGCCACACAGTTTTAATCTGCCAGGAAGTTTCATATCAGCGCACACTCTGCTGCAGAGTGAAAGTTTCATTCTGGGACTTTGAGGTAGTTCGTACTGCAGACAGTGATAAACTGTTAGACAAGTGGCGAACCAGCGTGCCATGACAACACCACCTACGTACAAGGCCTCACAACAGCCGGTGTTACGTCACACCGATATTGTGAGGCCTTGTATCGATGTGATGTTGCCAATGCACAGCCGCCGCGTCGCGTAAAGAGTAAACAAGACTCGTAGTGTGTGAAATCTGAGATCTGTCCCCCCCCCCCCCCCCCATAGCTTTCCCAAGAATAAGAGATAGACTTGCCCGTCACGGAACGCAACTTGCTTTTCTTGCAGTAAGTCTGGTCATGTACAGGCTGTATGTTTGCAACATACACAGCACTCTTAACACCACTTGTTCTCGTAGTCCCCGAGCACCGACGGCCGAACCTAGTGATGTACACAGACAGGATGCGCCTTCGTCCTTCCGCAATGCAATGCACAGACAGTCAAATAAACTGTTTGTGACATTAAACGTTGACGGATACTGCATGCGTCATCATTAGACACAGTCGCATCTGTTACTTTGCTCAAGCGTGTAACTTATACTCTGTTAGCACCATCACCACAAAATCTAGCATGTAACTGATAAAACATTCCAGTCCTTGGTTATGTTGCTCGCCTGCCACATTCCAGTCTCCCACCAGGACAGTGAGATTTACAATTTTGTGTATGAGAGACCGAAAACGTTTTTGGTTTAGAGTGTTTTTATTTATTTTGTCGTCGGATTAAGTACATCGTACTTTATGCTTTTCATCCAGAGGATAGTGTTTGTCAATTGATTGCTGAGTTTCCAGACTTGTTTTCCGAAGGCCTAGACAAGGCAAACAATTTCGTAGCGCATGTGATACAGAAGGACGATGAGCAGCCTAATTTTTATTTTTTAATTTTTTTTTATTTTTTTTAATCATGGTCCGTCCCTTATTGACTTAGAGCAAAAATTGCACAAGAACTTTAGGAATTACAGGTCAATGGGATTCTTGCTCCATTTTGGATAGTCAGTCGGCTTCGCCTCTTGTGACTTTAGTTAAACCTTCTGTCAGAAGGTCGTCTTTGTATTGAACTTAAATCCACTATGAATACGAAGACCATTATTGACACTTATCCATTGCCTCGCCTGGAGGAATTAATGGACAGGCTTACTGCGGGCAGATAGTTTTCAAAAATAGTCTCACACGACGCGTATTTGCAAATTCCACTGGAGGAAGAGCCTCAGTGTTTGTGGTCAACATCATTTCCGTTTGTTAAATTTTTTGCGCCTATCCTTTGGCAGTGATTCCGTGCCCGGATCTTTAAGCGATATTTGGAACAATTTACTGCAACATTGCCTTTCCGCTCGAGTTACTTGGACAATATTGTGTTATTAGGTCATTCACCAGAAGAACACATCAGCAGTGTTCGTATACAGCTCTGGGCTGCAGGTTTGAAGTGTCGCCAGGACAACTGTGACTTAATACAGACCTAAATTCAATACTTGGGCCACGTTATTAATAGCTAGAGTGTTCACCCTCTTCTGTCGCATTTGCTGGCAATTCACAACCTCCCCTCCCCCACGCAACATGAAATAATTACAGGCCTTCTCGGGAAGTTGAATTATTATATCCGGATTATACCAACGCAGCCCAGATTGCGGCTCCGTTGCGTCGAAAAAAATGTGCCTTTACTGTGGACAGAACAGTGCACCTTTAAGAAACGCAAGCGTGTTTTGTTGAGTAATAGATACCTTGTTCATTTCGATCCAAATAAGCCGGTAGTTTTGACTGCAGATATGTCTTCTTCGGTATAGCAGCTGTGCTCTCACACAGAATTGGTTCACAGAAAAGGACTATTGCTATTATCTGTGGCATGAGGAAGTTCTTGTCTCAGTATAAGTGTGAATTATTGTACTGGCTCACATCAAAGCATTGGAATGCTGACGCCCTTTCTCGCGTTCCTGTCGTCCCTGATTCAGAATTTGAAGCTACCGAGACGTCATGTCACATTAATGTACAGGACACTGAAATTTTACAGTCGTTTCCCTCAACTATCGGAATATCGCACAGACCACAGTAGCGGACCCTGAGCTGAACTAGTTGTTGCATTATATCCGGTATGTTTGCCCCGGTTCTCTGAAATACATATGAAATTCTTTTGTGCGCCATTATTTTGCACGACGGCACAGCCTCTTCGGTCAGCACTGTGTGATTTTATTGAAAAATGTCAATTTCTAGCCGCGTGTAATTATTCGAAAAATGTTGCAAAAATATGTGTTGTGATTACATGACCAAGGACATCGAGAATAGTGCATTCTAAACAGTTAACACAAATACAATGCTTGTGGCCAGGCATGGATGTTCATATTAAAAAGATAATTTTACAGTGTCGCGCTTGTGAAGAAAATCGGCTGTTGTCGCCACAACAATTATTTGCTTTCCCGACATCTCAGTCCCCATGGAAATAAGTACATGTTGATTTCGTGTGGCCATTTTGGAACACCAGTTGGCTACTTGTGGTAGACTCTTTCAGCAACTATCCGTTTGTGGTGGCCATGTCGTCGACAACGTCCCGTAGCATCAATCAGGCTCTGCAAGCGATATTTTGTCTACAGGGTTTGCCTGAAATGTTGGTTTCCGGCTGTAGACTACACTTTACTGGTAGGGAGTCTGAACAGTTTTGTGCAGCAAATGGCATCACTCATCTAACTAGTGCACCGTTCCATCCGCAATACATCGGAGGAGCTGGACGTTTTGCATGAACATTTAAGCAGTAGATGTCACTCCTGCGAGCCTCCTCCACACACACACAGGAGCAAGCTCCGCTGTGGACATGCCGCTCTCAACTCCGCGACGGTCCGTCGCCTGCAGAGCTTCTTCATGGACGACGCCACTGTACGCTGCTCCAGTTATGCAGCCTCCGCACAGTACAGCACGTTCTGCGACACACAAGAATCGCTTCGCCGCGGTAGAGTCTAATGCGTCTAAAGCGTCTCGCTGCGGAGCGCGCGGTTGCTCGCCGTGGAGGTTCGAGTCCTTCCTGGGGCATGGGTGCGTGTGTTTGTCCGTAGGTTAGTTTGCGTAGGTTTAAGTAGTTTGTAAGGTACGGACTGATGACCACGCAATTTGGTCCGATAGATTTACAAACATTTGTTTGTTGTTAATGAATCGCTTCGCGCCTAATTCCGCTGTTCTTTTCAGTTTTTAGTCACTCCAGGCGCTAAGCATACAAGCTACATTTAACTATCAGAGCGTTGTATTCCTCTTACAATACAGAGTCCAAATTGACTCTTCAACATTCAGACATAGAGAGAACATAACTTATTTAAAATAAATAAATAAATAAATAAAAGAACATTCAACTTTAAGTATACTTCTACATCTACATGGGATACTCTGCAAATCACATTTAAGTGCCTGGCATGCTTGTCCAAGATATTCCTTGCTTCTATATGATTTCTTATTCATGAGAGTAAATGTAGTCTCTGGAACCTGTAATTGTCAAGTGGACAGAGTCTGTATAAACAGATTTATTGGAACAGTAATTGTTTTCCTGTATTTCTAAACCCACAAATAAATAAAATTTGATATCTTGTGCTTAATCGGAAATATATAGTATAACAATGTTACACTACACCTTGCTTCTCCCATGCGTGTAACATGACCCCACCATCTCAGCCTGTTCTCTCTACCTGCTTCATAATATATGCAGTTCATTCCCAGTTTTACTTTGATTTCCTCATTATGGACATCCTCCTGCCACTGTTCCTATCTATTTTTACCTGCAATCATTCTTGATACTTTTATATCTGTAACCTCATCGTTATTAAAGAGATAACCTGTATCCACAGAGGTTTCATTCCCATACAACAAAGTTGGTCGATAGATACAGCGGTGCACCTTCCTCCTAGCAATACGGTTATAAGCCTTTTCTAGATCTATAAAACATAGATACAATTCCCTGTTCCACTCATAGCACTTCTCCTTTATCCGTCGTAAGCTAAATTGGTACTGACTTCCTTCTTGGAGAATGGAATAGATCTTAGCTGAGTACTCACTCCATTAGTTTTGCTACACATTGATTCAAGTTCTTTCACTATGTTGCCATCCTGTGAGAAAAATACATCCTAGGTACTTGAACTGTCCACCAGTCTGTCCACTCAGTCTGTTTGAATCTCTTTCCCACAGACATTACTTTCGTTTTGGATACGCTGATCTTCATATCATAACTCTTACACCTCTGATCGAGCTCCGATATGTTAGATTGGGACCTTTCAGTCGAATCTGCGATCACAACTAATGCCAAAATGCTTATTTTGTTTTCACCTATTTTAAACCCACCCTGCCAGTCTAGTGTTATCAACATATGATCCATGAATAGTATGAACAACAGTGGTGACAGATTAAGCCTTGTATTACCCCTGCAACTACCCTGAACCATGAACTCAATTTAGGGCTTACTATAACTGCTGCCTGACCGTCTACAGTCAAATCCTTCAATTTCCTGCAGACGTTTGCGTTTTATTCCCTTAACTTTGTTGAAATGTCAACACCTTCGTCTTAGCAATACGGTCATAAGCCTTCTCTAGATCTGAAAACATAGATACAATTCCCTGTTTCACTCATAGCAATTCTCCATTACCTGTAGTAACCTAAAGATCTGATCAAATGTTTGTAGAGTCTGTGGGACATAGCGCCGTAGTCCAAATGTTCAAATGTTTGTATAGCTTATGGGACTTAACTACGGGGTCATCAGTCCCTAAACTTACAAACTACTTACAACTAAGGACGGCACAAATATCCATGCCCGAGGGGGGATTCGAATCCCCGACCGTAGTGGCCGTGCAGACCGTGACTGGAACGCTTCAGTCCCCTCTGCCACCGCGGCCGGCAAAGATCTGATCCTTACAGCCTCTAAACCCACACTGATTTTCATCCAAATTGTCTTCAACTAATACTCGCGCCCTCCTTTCAACGATACCTGAGAATATTTTCCCCAAAACCAGTGGCGGCTGGTGCATCAAATGACTGGGGGTTCCACTGCCCCCCCTTGCCTGTCCCCCGCTCGTCGTCCAAAGAGGCAATTTGGCGCACTTTTGTGAGTAGCGGCGGGCGAAAGCTCCCCGGTTTGCCCCCCTCCCTCCCGCTTTCCTTCTTTAGCCTTTTTTTCGTTAAAAGATCTTCCGAATGTATTACCTCGTCTCTTGTTTGCGCTTGCTTCAACTCGAGCTGAGGCGTCGGCCAACCAAGCTTTTTTATTACCACTTTTTTTCCAAGCTTAAAATTGAGTAGCCTCTTTGGTTTCTAAAAGATACTAAACGTTGTTCAATTTTCTTTGATAAAAAACACCAAGAGCATGTGAATATGCACATGAACACTAAAACACAGCCGGCCGCGGTGGCCGAGGGGACTGAGGCGCTTCAGTCACGGTCTGCACGGCCACTACGGTCGGGGGTTCGAATCCCCCCTCGGGCATGGATATTTGTGCCGTCCTTAGTTGTAGGTAGTTCATAAGTAGTTTGTAAGTTTAGGGACTGATGACCCCGTAGTTAAGTCCCTTAAGCATAACAAACATTTGAACATTTTGAACTAAAACACAGTAAGTAAGTGATTACGCTGTTAAGTAACTGAAAGAAAATGAATGTTACGATCAAAACTACCTTAGGGTCACGTGACACTGTAAGCAGCACCTCCTCCTAACGTCCCGCATACGTAAAGCCTGCTCTCACGCACATTTTTTCAACAGTTAAATATTTGTTATAACGAAGAGTATAAATGCCATTTACCCTCAAAATCGCGAAACATTTGCTAAAACGTCCAAAGATATGTGGCAAATAGCAGTACAAAAGTCAGTATTGTTCCCGTATCTGTTGAAAGAAGATTGGGTTTAAAATGAATTGTTTATAGTCGGTCTCGGACCCGCTATCTGCAACGGCGCAACGCTATGCTGCTGAACACACTGCTATATTTGCTACGTGGAGAATAGTGACTTGATTATTATTCGTGTTCGGATCCTCTGAAGGCTGTTACAGTTGATGCGTTTTTAATTTATAGTTATAAGGTATTTTACCAAATATGACGTGTTCTTGATGAATCTTCAATTCGCCAAAAACAAATATGAACGGTGGATGTTGCCTAAATGGAGGATTTGCCGATGCGCAAGGCGAGGTGCGCAGTAACACCATTGTCTTTGCTTCGGGACTATTCGTTCGTAACCGCCAGAAATCAGTAGCCAGGAGACGGTGTCCTTACCGGCTACAACGCGTGTTAAAAGCTGAGTTTTCCCTCGACCCTCTGTGCCGCCACTGCGCACAACACTAATGAAAGAAATACCTCTGGAGTTACAGACTAATGATGAAAATTAGATGGGTAGATCACGTAACTAACGAGGAGGTGCTTAACTGAATCGGGGAGAAAAGGAGTTTCTGGCATATGCTGACTAAGAGAAGGGTTAGATTGGTTGGACACATTCTGAGACATCAAGGAATTGTCAACTTAGCATTAGATGGAAGCTTGTGGGGCAAAAATCGTAGAGGGAGACCGAGGGATGAATATGGTAAGCAGATTCAAAAGGATGTAGGTTGCCGAACGTAATCTCAGATGAAGAGACTTGCACAGGACAGGGTAGCGTGGAGAGCTGCATCAAACCAGTCTGCGGACTGAAGACCCAACAACAACAACCTCTGTAGTTGTTACAATCTCCTCTGTTCCCTCGTTTGAGATTCTTCGTCTTGTTGCGAACTTCTTCTGTAGAGTTTTTGTAGTCAGATTGCCGGACACCTGGCAGACGGTCCGTCCACTCCCTGGTGCCACCTCGGCGTCGCCTGCGGAACCAGTGGTGCTAGATGCATCGCCAACGCCAACGCCGCCGCCTCCCTCGCCTGGGCTCACGGCCCCACAGCAAGTCAGCCGGTTCCAATGCCAATAGTTGACCCATCATTCCCGCTGCCACCATCTTCACCGACGTCACCAACAACACCGACAGTGAGACCGACTCAGGAAGCGGACGTGCCTTACTCCTTGGATCTCCAGGCCGATGTTCCGCTTGGAGCTCAACGTGGCCACGGGCTCGGCGACAGTACCAGTTGTGGCTCCCGGATCCTCAAGACGCCCAGCTTCCTACCTCCCTCCCTGTTGTCGTAAGAATTCTCCCCATATGACAACGGTGCGGTATTTTGGGGGAAGCAGTGTGCATTCCTAACTTATTGATTGCGCAGCACCGCCACAAGGAGAATTAGAAGCCGTCCAACGCGCGCCAGTTGCGAGAAGAAGCGCGGCCACGCCCACGACATGTGCGGTGTTCGGCGCCCCCTATAACGCTGATATAACCAGCAGCACAGTACTGCTCAGCATTCAGTTGGCCTCCGAAATCAAGGGCAGCAGCCAGAAGATTTAGCTACATTTAGTTATGTTAACCAGTAGAACCGTTTCGAGAAGCTCCAAACTTAGACTGTACCAGAGTGTAACTTTGCCAGTAGCTCTATACAGGTCAGTAATCTTTACATTTAGGAAAGCAGATGAACAAAAGCTATTGGTATTTGAAAGGAAGATACTACGGTAAATTTTTAGCTCCAAGAGAGCTGATAATATAATAATACTAATACCAGCAGATAATATTGTCGCGTCGAAATGGAAGCAGGCTTGACTTAAAGGCAGGGTTGTCAACTGAACACAGCACTTATACTGAAAGCAGGTTTATTGCGAACTAAAACATGCACGCAGCAGTCACTACCTCTCTGGTAGAGTGCTCTGCTATTTCTACACAGACAGAAGCTACCAGAAATTAGGAAATTAATTGACATAAGAAACGTGTAGAAATTACAAGTGAACATAAGAAACATGTACAACATTCTGGAAATCACAAAAAAATAAGTTTTTGGCGGTAGACGGAATTGAACCGGTGACCTTCCGCAACGCATTCGACGACGCTATCCATTGTGCCACGACGGCAGTCGATGAAGATGGGGTCTTGTGGCATTGCTGCCTCTCCTAAAAAACAACGACCCGCTGTTAGGTTCCCTTGGGGCCAGCTGCAATGTCCTGGATCTTCATCTTCTAATGGGTCCTCTAAATGGCACATTACCGTCCTTAGAGTTCTTGAACAAAAAACCATTTCGCCTATCTGCTTTTCAGGATCGTAGTAAGGCTTCATGCAGAGGACGTGAATAATGTATCTTCATTTTTGTCGTTTTGACGACGGCTCATAATCCTCGACTTCCTGTGTGACGTTGACAGGCGGCGAATGACACTATACGGACCAAATTATCGCTTCAGTAACTTTTCTGATGGCCAAACTTTCCTACAGAGGTAAAAATTCATGCCAGATCAGAGCTCTACACAGCAGGTCGGTGCTGTCGTTATACCGCTGACAGTCCTTATCCTGGGCGTCCAGTGTCCGTATGCGAGCCAGCTGTCTTGCTTCTTCGACCCTGGTGATAAGCTGTTTAACACAGTCATCCTGAGTGACGTCTGCTGGAACGGGAACAGCGTATCCATTGTCGTCTCAGCTCCACGACCATGGAGCAAGAAAAACGGCGTGAAGCCTGTGGTGTCTTGTCTTGCGATATTATAAGGAAATGTCACGACTGGCAGTATTGTATCTCAATCCTTCTGCTCAACATCGACGTAAATCGACAGCATATCTGCTAACTTCTTGTTAAAACGTTCTGTTAGACCATTTGTCTGAGGATGGTACGCATTTTTCATTCTGTGGACAATGTAGCAACGTGACATACTAGTTTTGACTGGAATACTTTTCCACGATCAGGTATATTCACACTTGGTGGGCCATGCTTCATAATAAGGTCTTCTACAATAAATTTTGCGATCTCTGGAGCTTCTGCAGTCGGCACAGGTTTGGTGACAGCGTAGCGTGTGAGGTAGTCAGTGCAGATTATTACTCATCGGTTACTGGTTATCGACTGCGGGAGCCGCCCTAAAAGATCGATTCCATGCTTAGTTTTCAGCATAATCTTCTTCCAGCTCCATACACTTCTCCCAGCAATGTACAAGTTCAATATCCTTTTCATAACGAGAACTGCCAATCTCCTAAAATTACTCATTAACTGCCGAAATCACGTCTTCATTTTTTTTATCTTCGACCACCGTCCCACTGTTTCAAGTTTGGGAACATAAAATAATTCAAAGGGCTAAATCTGGCGAATAGTACTTTATACTTAAATCCATGAATTCTGGCCATTGCAATCATTGCACTTGTGAAGTGGTCTAATGTCCTGAAGATAAAATAGTTTCTCCTTGGTGAAATGTTGCTGTTATTTACTTGATTTATTCACCCAAACGTTGCAATAAGTTCGTATAATACTCGGCATTGCTAGTTTTTCCTTTCTCAAAGTAGTCAATGAAAATTATCTCCCAAAAAACCGACTTGATGACCTTGCCTCAGATGAAACGGTCTTCGCCTCCTTTGCAGTCGGTTCTCCAATTTGTGTCCATCGTTTTGATTGTTCTTTTGCCTCGGGAGTGAAATGGTAGACGGATGTTTCATCTATGGTTATGAAACGGCTCAAAAAACTCAAGTTTGTTGCTGTAAAAATTCGCTAAACACTCAATTGACACATCTTCAGGACACTGTTTTAGCTCGAGTGTGAGTAAACGCGGCACAAACCATACACACAGTTTCCTCATGTTCAAATTTTCAGATAATATGCAATGTATTGCACTTTTTGAAATGCCTGCTATATATGCTGGCCCATTGACTTTCATCGACAATCGTCCAGTTCCGTTTTGTGGCTTTTCTTCACCGTTTCTGGAGCTGTCACCTCATTTGGTCGACCACTGCGATGTTCGTCTTGGCAGCTTGTACGGCCTCGTTTAAACTCAGTTACCAAATATTTTACTGTTGTAATCGAAGTGGCCGACTCTCCCAAAGTAGAATGTAGCTCAAATTGATATTAGATGCCCTGAGGCCTTAAAAATATTGTATCACATAACAATGACCAATTTTTCCATTTTCACAAGTTCACTCTCTACATTCAATGTTGATGCCTTCCAAACAAATACTAAACAATGTGGCGTCTTCAAACTTGAAACATATGCTGCACAGATCGCATACTTTCTAATCCAGAGATACATTTAAACAACAACTACCATCCCTCGGTCAGGCCGCGTATTTACGCGACCTCCCCAACATTTAATCAATTTACCTGTGAAAACCCCAGGAAAATGAATTTAGTTTTGCAGATAAGCTTGATCAAACAGGCAACGAGACAAACCCAACGGATTGTGGTGATTAAATTACGACATCTTTAGAATGAAACTTTCACTCTACTTTGCAGCGGAGTGTGCGCTGATATGAAACTTCCTGGCAGATTAAAATTGTGAGCCGGGACTCGAACCTGGGACCTTTGCCATTTGCGGACAATCGCTCTACCGACTGAGCTATCCCGACACGACTCACAATGCCGCCTCACAACTTTACTTCTGCCAGTACCTCGCCTCCTACTTTCCAAACCTCACAGAAGCTCTCCTGCGAACCATGCAACACTAGCACTCCTGGAAGAAAGGATATGGTGGAGACATGGCTTAGCCACAGCCTAAGGGATGTTCCCGGAATGAAACTTTCACTCTGCAGCGGAGTGTGCGCTGATATCTGGAAACATTGCTTAGGCTGTGGCTAAGCCATGTCTCCACCATATCCTTTCTTCCAGGAGTGCTAGTCTTGCGTGTTTGTAGGAGAGCTTCTGTGAAGTTTGGAAAGTAGGAGGCGAGGTACTGGCGGAAGTAAAGTTGTGAGGCGGCATCGTGAGTCGTGTCGGGATAGCACAGTCGGTAGAGCGATTGCCCGCGAAAGGCAAAGGCCCCAGGTTCGAGTCCCGCTTCCGGCATACAATTTTAATCTGCCAGGAAATTTTACATCTTTTCTTATCGTGATGCGATTTTGATTAAATGAAGCCTATATTTGGCACTGAGCTACGATGGCTCACGTGAAAATCACAAGCAAATTTGTGTTGTACGAGGCGAAATCAGAAAGTCTTTAGATCATTTACGGCTGTATATGCGAAGTCGACAAATCCTTCCGCCGCGACAGACTAGCCGTGCGGTGCGCGCGCGGCCGTTTGCCGTCGGGGGCTCGAATTCTCCCTCGGGCGTGTGTATTTGTCTTGTCCTTAGCATAAGTTACTTGATGTTAGTGTAAATATTTATAAGCCTAGCGACTTATGACCAACATAGTTAAGTCCCTTTAAAAAAAATCCGTTCCCCGCTTTGGAACTTCTTGGTTTTGGCCGACCTTTTCTGTCGGTAGCTCCGCCAGACCGCACATCTGTCAGTTAATAACAATTGTCCTTCATACGAAAACGGCTTTAAAGCAACTAAGTACGATTTGTTTTCTATGGCGCAAAGAACGAACTCCCATCGAGATTTACAGGTAAATGCTGACTCGCTTTTATAAGCTTGAGTTCGAAAATGCTGTAAACTATTGCATGACGTCGATTTGCAGTAGGATTTTGGAACATGTACTTTGTTCGAATATTATGAACTACCTCGAAGGTAACGACCTATCAACCAATAGTCAACACGGATTCAGAAAGTATCGCTCTTGCGAAACACAGCTTGCCCTTTATTCACATGAAGTGTAAAGTGCCATCGACAAGGAATCTCAAATCGATTCCATATTTCTGGATTTCCGGAAGGCTTTTAGCACTGTACCTCACCAGCGGCCTCTAATGAAATTGCGTGCTTATGGGATATCTCCACAATTGTGAGATTGGATTCACGTTTTCCTATCAGAAAGGACACAGTTAGTTGTAATTGACGGTAAGTCATCGAGTAAAATAGAAGTGATATCTGGCGTTCCACAGAGAACCGTTATAAGTCCCCTACTCTTCCTTGCGTTTATAAACGATTTAAGAGACAATCTGAATAGCTCCCTTAGACTGTTCGCCGATGATGCTGTCGTTTATCGGTTAGTGAAGTGAACAGAGGATCAAAAACAACTGCAAAGCGATTTAGACAAAATTTCTACATGGTGCGATAATTGGCAATTGACACAAAATAAAGAAAAGTGTGAAGTAATACACATGACCACTAAAAGAAATCCACTGAACTTCAATTACGCGATAAATCAGTCAAACCTTAAGGTCGTAAATTCTACCAAATACCTAGGAGCTACAATTACCAACAACTTAGACTGGAGAGAACACATAGAAAATATTGTGGGAAAGGCGAATCAAAGGTTATGTTTCATTGGAAGAACGCTTCGAAGATGCACCAGCTCCACCAAACGGACTGCCTACATCACACTTGTGCGTCCTCTCCTGGAGTACTGTTGCCCCTTGTGGGACTGACGGAAGACAGGTCATAGAAGGGCAGCTCGTTTTGTTGTATTACGTAACGGGGGGGGGGGGGGGGGGAGTGTCACGGAAATGTTGCACGAATTAAGGTGGAAATCATTAAAAGAAAGACGTTATTCATTGCGGCGTGATCTGTTTGCGAAGTTTCAATCACCGACTTTTACTTCTGAATGTGAAAATATTTTGCTAGCACCCACCTACTTAGGGAGACTCGACCATCCCAACAAAATAAGAGAAATCAGATCGAAAACGGAACGATTTAGATGTTCTTTCTTTCCGCGCGCTATTAGAGAATGAAACGGTAGAGGAAAGTTATGAAAGTGGTTAATGAACCCTCTGCCAGGCACCTAAATGTGATTTTCAGAGTATATATGTAGATGTAGACATAAGCAGTAGGGATGGCCGCATTCGTTGCTGACCGACAGCATTTCTCCTTGCCATCATACAGTCCAGACCTCGAATGTTCAAATGTTTGTAAACGTATTGGACCGAACTGTTATGGTCACTTTACAAACTACGTAAACCCATGCACGAGGACTCGAACGTCCGCCCAGTCCGTGGCGCGACGCATAAGACTTTGTGGCCATTTGGCGCGGCAAATCCAGATCTGCGCCCCTCCCCCAGTAAATTCCACATTTTGGGACCTATGAAGAAGTTGCAGGTAGGACAGCGAATCACAAGTAACCGTGTAGCCAAGACAGCAGTACGATAGTGGTTGCATAGTCAGTCGGACAAATGTGTGATGCAGTGTGAGGAATATGTGAAAAAATAGTCTAAGGTAGGTAGAATTTGATGCATACAAAGTGTGAAAAGTTCGGTGAATGGTCCTAGATTTTACAAACAGCACTGGCGAGGTTGAGGTGCCCACGCATAGACATTGAGGGACATGTCAACAAGTGACCCACTATAGTGCAAAGCACAGCAGTGAAGCGGTGGTACACGTTGCGACCCAGCTAGCAGGGCCAGTGTGAGAACTCGTGTCATTTCAACGTGGAGTGCAAAATGTTTGAAATTAGGAAAAAAAGGCTACGGAGACCCATGGAATATTAGTGCAAGTGTATGGTGTTGATGTATTGAGTAAAACGTTAGTGAGTAGTTTAACGCTGTAGAGACGGAGAGGAAGGTGTAGAGGATGAGCCATGTTCGGGGTGACCGTCCACAATCAGTCACAGACAACATCGAACGAGTACGACGGATGATTGCGGATGATTAGCGACTGTCTTTGAGGATGAGCTATGAAAGGCTTACGCTTCTCAACGGTTTTGGAGATCCAATAACCCGTGACCTCGGTTCTTCGAGCAATTCGACAAGAAGCGTTTGCTGACAGTTTCCAACTGCTGTACAACTTATGTCAGAAGCTCACTGTAGTAAATGGCGATTACTTTGAAGGCCAATAAAGGTAGTTTGTATCTCTTGTTTCTTATTGGCCCACTTTAGGTTACGGTAGTAACACTAAAAGTGTCGTCTTTTGACAGCTCGAAATTTAAATGAAAATAACGGCTTAACTATTCGTCTGACACGAAAATTAAATAACCGAATTTTTAGAGGAGAAAATTCTCCACAAATTTGCTCTCTTTTTTTTTTTTTTTTTCATATCTCGTAGCGTTTCAAAGATATTTGCAAAAATAACCGCTATTTTGGGATGTATGTCTGTCTGTGCGTAACGTGTTCCCCGTTTTTAAGACGAACCGTTCAACCGATCAGCACCAAATTTTACAGTCATGATTGTAGGCCGCCAGAGACCAGAACCTCCCTTTTTCAAATTTTTCGGACAAAAAATACGGTAGTAATACCTAAAAAGCAGTTTGTAATACAATTGTAATTGCAAACGAACCGTTCACTTGACACGAAAATTGAATAACCTAATTTTTCATATTTCGTATCGTTTGAGACATATTTGCAAAAATAACGGAGATTTGACACCCTCCATTGAATTAACGAAAACCAGCCGTTCGGAGATGTCACGTGACATTCCTCGCCCAGAATTCTCTCTAACATACGCCATCTTGCGTTACGTATTTGATGATTTTCTTATTGTAACTTACACGTTGTCATTTCAAAGCAATGGCGCACTGAAGAATTAACAAAAACACATCGTTCTTCGTACGATAAATGATAATATAGTGTCTGCAAATGGCATATTAACATCACTTAACAACGGCCATCAATAGTACGAGATTAAAGGACGCACCTTTTTTTCCTAAAAGGGTTTCAGACATTTTGATTAATTAGTTTTTATAATTTAGATTATTATTTTGGTCCAAAATGTTTGCAGAAACTTATAAAACTACGATTCTAAAGTGGGTGTAAAACAGGTCAATGCGATTTTTGTCCTGATATCGTTCACTGAACGTTTGAGACGCACCGCTTATTTCTACTGTACTGTATATACCTTATTCTGGCTAATAAAAATTAAACATTCGATTTGCCCTCGTAGTTTCGGAGACTGGCGTGACAAAACAGTCTTACGCGAGCCTCACATATAAAACATTAAATCACGCTTTCTTTCCACGATGTGTTTTCAATGAAATAATGCCTGTAGTTTGCACGAAACAATAGGTAAATTACATGTCAACTCCTAATTGAAATTCACTGACTAGGAAAGTACTTGGGCTCGAGCAAATATAAATACACGAAAATCGTGTGAGAGACAATATGAAGCTTCCTCATTGCACTAGTGATACTCCCTTATCTGCAAAGCTCTGCAGTTGCCCATTAGAGGCCTCTGCGTGTGCCAAGCCGCACTGCACCTTGATCTGCCGGTACACCAGTAGTGACGGTGCAGTGTGCCTCTGAAGTTGCGTTTCGTGACGTTATTTGTCTACTGAAGCGTCGGATAGGTCAGCAATTGGTAAAAAATCCTACTAGTATAATGTGACTGGTTGCGATGAAGTTACAAAGAAACCTTCTTCGTGAAGATGGTATTGGTGTAGAAGATGAATCATTCGCATGTTACCTGGAATATACTATAGTGTTTCTAATCTATGCTCATATTTCTGCACTATAATAGATACCAGAAAACATGTCAATGATTCGTCTTCTACACCAAGACCGTATTCACGAAGAAGGGCTCTTTGGAATTTCATCTCAACCAATCGCAATACATTATCAGGACTAATCGCCGACCCATCTGACGCTTCACTACACAAATAACGTCACAAAGCGCAACTTCAGAGGCACACCGCACTGTCCCTAGTGCTCCCGATTGGTGTACCGGCAGGTCAAAGTACAATGCGGCGTGGCTCACGCAGAGGCCTCTAATGGGCGACTGCAGAGTTTTGCAGATGCAAGAGTGTCACTAGTGGAATAAGGGAGCTCTACATTATCTCTCAGACGATTTTGGTATATTTGTGTTTGTTCGAACACTACTCTCCTTGTGAGTAGTTTCGGAGGTAAGTATGTTCAAACTGATTAACCTCATACACGGTCTTTTTATAATTTAAAGGTATACACTATAATGTTTTAATAGATTTTAAGTGATTACAGTTTATTCCACCGATACTCACCTTTTCAATATTACGATGTATGCGGGTTCTGCTCGCTGCAACATTATTCTCCTGGGGCGTCGTGGTAGAAATAAATACTCTATATGTACAATTTTTCGCTTCTTCTTTAATTTAAATCAAACTTCTTCTCCACCAAAACATTACAATAACGTACACAAATTACCACAACAACACAGACTGACATAGATTCCAAAGTACTCGACAAAAGACAAAACTCGAACTCCCCCATGCAAGGCGATGAGCCAAATATATAACATCGGCAATAATGGCATTACATTACGCATTGTTCATAACAATTGAATATACTAATTTACAATTACCAAACACACAAGTAAAACATTTCATGTACACAAAAATAATCATAATATAAAATGAAAACTATACACACAATACAGGGCCGGCGCAAGACCAAGTGCCGCCCCGTGCGAGCTACTAAATTGCCGCCCCTACCCCAAACCCCACGATTTTTTGTTTTTCAAAATGTTTGTCGAATTTCATTTAAACAAATCTATAGGAAACGTCAGCAATCAATCGCAATTTTTGTTTTTACTTTTCAGATCTACCTAGGTTTCGGCCGCTGAGTGGCCAGTCTCAAAAATGTTCAAATGTTTGTTAATCTAGCGGACCAAACTGCGTGGTCTTCAGTCCGTAGCTTAAAAATTACTTAAACTAAGGTAAACTAACCTAAGGACAACACACACACCCATCCCCCAGGGACGACTCATACCTCCGACATCGAGCAACCGCGTGCTCCGCAGCGAGGCGCCTTAGACCGCTCGGCTACTCCACCGCGGCCAGTCTTAAAAGCTTTCAATATATGCTTACATGTAAACCGCCAGGTTGACAGTTACGTTCAGCATGACGGTAACGATGTAAGCAAAAAGCATTGAGGATAGCCACCCGAGATATAGGTAGATCTGGAAAATAAAAACAAAAAATGCGACTGATTGGTGACATTCTCTACAGATCTGAACAAAACAGTCGCTGGGCACCAGCTCAAAAATTCAGTCAAACCTGATTGAAGAACTATCGCTAATTTTAACAAGCCTTGTTAATTTACGAAAATGTTCAAATGTGTGTGAAATCATGTGGGACTTAACTGCTAATGTCATCAGTTCTTAAGCTCACACACACTACTCAACCTAAATTATCCTAAGGACAAAACACACACCCATGGCGGAGGGAGGACTCGAACCTTGCCGGGACCAGCCGCACAGTCCATGACTGCAGCGCCTTAGACCGCTCGGTTAATCACACGCAGCATGAACTTACAACAAAATTAACGTAAATAAACATTTTTCAATTGTTGTGGACAGATAATGTATTCAACGGAAAATCGTATACAGTAAATAAATGTTGGTAAAGTGATAGTGTGCGAGTAGTATTGTCAAACAAAAGTGCCGGTCACAGTTTAATTATTGTTCATGCAGATGCAGACAGGTGTTTCATGGCTCAAAAACCAAAACGTTTGACTATCACTCAGAAACGAATAGCAAAAATTTTGAAAAATACAGCGAAACCAAACTTATGCCATGCTTACTACCAATGTCTCGATCCCTTGTAATTACTCGCTGCTTATTTACCCATTCGGAATACCTCTAGTCATTGTAGGTGTTGGACATGTTTGACTAGTATTTTTCATCAAATTCAAATGTTGAAATGTTTGTATAGCTTATGGGACTTAACTACGGGGTCATCAGTTCCTAAACTTACAAACTACTTATGAACTAGCAAATCCTAAGGACGGCACAAATATCCATGCCCGAGGGGGGGATTCGAGCCCCCGACCGTAGTGGCCGTGCAGATCGTGACTGGAGCGCCTCAGTCCCCTCGGCCACCGCGGCCGGCTAATGTTCATCCATTTTTATCCATAATGCAGGAAAAATAATACACTCGGAAACTGCCATTGAAGGGGTTAGCAAAATTGCTTGAGACTTAACACATAATCGCAGTATCGAACATTGCATTTGAATTTCCAAATTAGATTTCGTCTTCTGCAATATTAGTTGTGAGTAAACGCAAGGCGCGTAACAGACTGGCAACGCTCCATAAGAATACAGGCGTGTACGCCAGGCTGCTTCCCACTCTGTGTTCCTACGGCGTAAACACGACGGTACCGCTACAGTGGCGAGGAAGAAATCAGTCCTCCTCCCTCCCCTTATTCAACAGAGGCGGCCGGCAGGTAGTCGAGGCGCCTTGTCACGGTTACCGAAGCCGCGCCTTCCGAAGTTTGGTTTCTAATCCCCTCTTGGACATGAATGTTGAGTTTGTACTACAAAAATAAAAATAAAAGGGTGTACGGCAGGCTTGCCGCCCCTCGGAAAGTGCCGCCCTGTGCGGCTGCACGTTTCACACGTGCCTTGCGCCGGCCCTGATGCAATAATTTTAGATGTCTTCTGTCTTTTTAAGTTGAAATCTCCGATCTTTCTGTTTGACAACAAAGTGTGATGTTAAATGTCAATTAATTTGTTAATGAGTACATCATACATGTTCCTAACATAAATTGGACTATCAAATATCGTCGCAACTCTGAAAATCGGTTCAAAATCTCACGTCAGTCAATATATACAAATAAATACAATATGCAGATCTCGACTATTAATTAAAACAATTAGCTGGTCAATACAACTTGTTTATGAGCCTAACCTATATGCAATGCTATTAATTTTCATTTCTTTTTGTTTTTTACAAAAGATTTTTCAATTCGTCTGTTTAAGTCTTGAAATAACATACAATGACGCAACTATTGTTTATAGAATGGTCGGGAAACGTCTTATACAAATCTCTTAATTAATGAAATCTATCACTTGTTTTGATCACAGTATCACCGAGACACTGTCCTACACTGATTCCTGGACTGGCTATATCATTTGTAACTTCAGACGCAACAAGTATCACTATTGAAACACACGATTCCGAGTCCGATGTAGACGGTATCGTACAATAACATTGAGATGAGAGGGCCAGCAGTATCGTCACAACACTAAGTTCGGTGTTTGATGTTGGTCTCACTTACGAAGCCGTGGCAGACTGGCCGAGCGCATTGAGGCACTATGCTCCGATGCGCGAGGCCGCTCCCCGTCGTGGGTTTGAATCCTCCCTCGGAAATGGATGTCTGTGTTGTCTTTAGTATAATTTAGTTCATAAGAAGTTTCTGAGTTTATGGATTGATGACCCAGCAGTTAAGTCCCATAAGCTTAACAAACATTTGATCACTTTTTTATCAATATTCACAGAATATACATCAACTGCGATTGGGCAAAGCTGAAAATGTGTACCCAGCCGGGATTCGAACCCGGGTCTCCTGCTTTCTAGGCAGTAGCACTGACCCCTACACCACTGGGGACACAGCGATCACCGCACCTGCAAAGACTACCTAAGCACGCCTTCCGTCAGATACAAATTCCCAGCTTCACCCTGCCGGTGACGGGCAATGATCCTATCGTTAGTGGGGAGGGGTGGGCAAGTTTGAAGCCCTTACTCTTACGGGAATTAGTTTCATAACTACGAGTTTGAGTACTGTGGGCAGGGTGAAGCTGGGAATTTGTATCTGAGGGAAGGCGTGCTTAGGTAGTCCTTGCAGGTGCGGTGATCGCTGTATCCCCAGCGGTGTAGGGGTCAGCGCAACTGTCTAGAAAGCAGGAGACCCGGGTTCGAATCCCGGCTGGGTACACATTTTCAGCTTTGCCCAATCGCCGTTGATGTCGTATATTCTGTGAATATTAAATAATAACAACTGCAGGATCAGAAGTGTCGTCTGTTCTTTCGGAACAGACGCCACATGTATATATATTTTTTATCACTTACCAAAGCGTCATGATTGATAATTTCAATAGGTGTCCTCTTATCTCTAAGGATCAGAACTGGATTTGGTGGGGGCTGTATTGTTTACCCGTCAGTTTGCGAGTTCCCGGAAGGCCTGCGACGTCCTTCAGCTGGGGACACGCCGGAGCGGCCCAGTGAGACGAGGTCAGGGGTCAGCGTTTAGCGGCACGCTAGCCACTCTGCCCAGCGCCCTCAGGCGTGCCATCAGCGCCAAGGACGCCCCTCTGTCTTCGCGTGACGAGTATCGGCTTTCTCAGATCAAGCAAAAGAAAGAGTAAATGCCGTGTCACTGTGTACACGTGTTGCACAACGTGTCTTCCTCCAGCTACCGGAATCATCTGGAGAGGAGCTGTTTGTGTCGGAAGCAAACTAGTAGTAGCAAAATAAGACGTTGCCAACACTGGTGATTCGTTCCACATAGTTTTTTATTGTTGTTTTATTGTTTTTTTTCTGTTCCATAGGACCAAATTGAGGAGTGAGACTCCATGGTCATGGAACAAGTCAATACATGAATTGTTACACAAGAATGGCAATAGAAAATTTGGTGATTCGTACCACATAATTTTTTATTGTGGCTTTATTGGTTTTTCCTGTTCCATAGGATCTAATTGAGGAGTGAGACTCCATGGTCATGGAACAAGTCAATACAAGAACTGTTACACAAGAATGGTTATAGAAAATATGGTGCTTCGTACCACATAGTTTTTTATTGTTGCTTTATTGTTTTTTCTTTTCCATAGGATCCTATTAAGTAGTGAGACTCCATGGTCATGGAACAAGTCAATACATGAGTTGTTACACAAGAATGGCAATAGAAAATTTGGTGATTCGTACCCGTAGTTTGTTATTGTTGCTTTATTGTTTTTTCTGTTCCATAGGATCCAATTGAGGAGTGAGACTCCATGGTCATGGAACAAGTCAATACATGAGTTGTTACACAAGAATGGCAATAGAAAATTTGGTGATTCGTACCACATAGTTTTTTGTTGTTGCTTTATTGTTTTTGCTGTTCCATAGGATCCAATTGAGGAGTGAGACTCCATGGTCATGGAACAAGTCAATACATGAATTGTTACATAAGAATGGCAATAGAAAATTTTGTGATTCGTACCACATAGTTTTTTTATTGTTGCTTTATTGGTTTTTTCTGTTCCATAGGATCCAATTGAGGAGTGAGACTCCATGATTATGGAACAAGTCTATACATGAATTGTTACACAAGAATGGCAATAGAACATTTTTAAGTAGTCCTTTGCACACGACAATCTTAAGACAAAGTGAAAAGAGAAAAAAATTAATTAGTTTAATTGTTTAACTTTTCAAGGAACTCCTCGACAGAATAAAAGGAGTGAGCCATCAGATAACTCTTCAATTTAGATTTGACAGCGTGTGGATTCTTTAGTTCTTGTGCCAGCTTAATGAAAATGGACGCCGCAGAATACTGTACACCTTTCTGCACAAGTGTCAAGGCGGTGTGATGCAAATGATGTAGATTCGACTTCTGTCTAGTATACACCGAGTGAAAGCTACTAATTCGTGGGAATAATCTGATATTATTAACAACAAACGTCATTAAAGAAAAAAAACTTATTGTGACGCCAGTGTCAAAATTCCCAGACTACTGAAAAGGGGTTGACATAACGTTCGTGATCTTACACCACATATTGCTCGAACCGCCCGTTTTTGAGCCAGAAATATCATTTTGGCACCTGGCGAGTTACCCCAAAAACAATGCCGTACGTCATAAGTGAGTGAAAGTAAGCGCAATAGACAACTTTTCGTGTTGAAGAATCACTTATTTCAGATATTGTTCTAATGGTAAATATAGCTGAATATAGTTTTGGAACAAGATCCTGAACATGGGCTTCCTATGACAGCTTACTGTCTATATGAACACCTAGAAATTTCAACTGTTCTGTCTCACTTATCATATGCCCATTATGTGTAATCAAAATGTCAGTTTTCGTCAAATAATGTGTTAGAAATCGTAAAAACTGAGTTTTACTGTGATTTAACATCGACTTGTTTTCTACAAACCATGATCTTATCTCTTGAATGCATTATTTCATACTGTGTCAATATTACGAGTAACAAACTTCAGTACCAACCTGGTATCATCAGCAAACAAAAATATTTTACAGTCACCTGTTATACTCGAAGATATATAGATATATAGATAAGAAACAGCAACGGTCCCAAAACAGACCCTTGGGGCACCCAACACTTAATTGTGCCCCATTGGGATTGTACGTTATAGCCAGTTTCGACACTGCGGAGAACTACCTTCTGTTGTCTATTATTAAAGGAAGAGGCGAACCAGTTGTGAGCTACTCCCCGTATTCCATAATGTTCCAACTTCTGCAACAATATTTTGTGATCAACACAATCAAATGCTTTCGTTAAATCAAAGAAGACGCTTAATGTCCGTAGCCTCTTATTTAACCCATCAAGTGCCTCACAGAGAAACGAAAATATAGAATTTTCAGCCGTTAAACCACTTATAAAACCAAACTGTAAGTTTGACAACAAATTATGTGAACTGAAATGATCAATTAATCTTGAATATACAGCTTTTTCAATAACTTTAGAAACAACCAATGGCATAGAAATAGGTCTATAGTTGTATACATTATCCCTTTCTCTTTTTTTTATAAAGTGGTTTCACTATAGATTATTTTAATCTGTCAGGAAACTGACCATTCTGAAAGGAAAAATTACAGATATGGATTAGTACTGGGCTAACATAAGGAGAACAGTACTTTAGAATTCTGCTAGATACCCCATCATATCCACAAGAGTCCTTAGTCTTTTGTGATTTAATTATTGACTCAATCTCCCCTATGGAAGTATCATGAAGGGCCACTTCAGGTAACAGCCTCGGAAAGGCATTTTCTAAAAATGTTATATGATTACCTGTAGAAACTAGGGTTTTGTTTAGTTCTCCTACTATATTCAGAAAGTGATTATTGAATATTTCACGTATATCTCACTTGTCAGTAACAGAAACATTTCTACTACGCACTGACGTTATATCTTCTACCTGCTGCTGCTGACCAGACACTTCCTTCACGACTGACCAGATAGTTTTAATTATATCCAGAGAGTTTGCTATTCTTTTTGCATACCACATACTTTTTGCATTCTTAATGACATGTTTCAGAACCTTACAGTACTGTTTGTAATGAGCTACTGCATCTCCAGTCCCCTCTCCGTTGTGTACATGAGTGTAAAAGCTGTTGTAATAAGCCTATGGGAATGTTCGTCTTTTTGTGTTCTTCAGTCCCTTGTTGGATGCATCGTTCCACACTATATTCTGTACAAATATCTTCTTCTCTCCAGAACTATTCACTGCATTGAAGACTTGGACTCACTTTGTACCCACTTTAGGCCTATTTCCTTTCTTTATCAAATAGTCTATTCTTTCACGCCTCGGAATGTGTTATATCAATTCATCCCTTATTTTCATCTCACCTGTAACTAAAATCCACCACGATGAATCACAGACAATATGTGGTGAGGACAGACAAGCGTGTTGTTCAGCAGTTCCAGAGGCAACACTCTGGATGGTTAACTGATCTGCTCTTCAAACAGCAGCCAACGTGGTATTACCACTCATATATTAAAAACAGGTGAAATTCAGGGGATAGTACAGGCATTACTTTTTCCCGAGGACATGCAGCTCTACATTATGAAGGCGTCCTCTTGTGTAAAATATTGCGTCGGTAAAAATAGTCGAATTTCTTGGCGAGAACTAGTCAGTAAAGAGAAAAAACACTGCCATTCTGCAGGTCAGAATGTAGAATATCAGATCCCTTTATAGTACAGCTACGTTAAAAAATTTCAAAAAGGAAATCAATTGCCTGCAATTTGATTCAGTAAGCATTACATACATTTTACGATATATCGTAAGGTATAAGATTCAAAAAGATTCAAAATAGATAATCAAACAGAGGTAATGCAGATGTAGGTCTTCGACCATAGATACTGGTAGACCGGGCAAACAGCAGAGTGGCTATATATATGCCGTAGTAGCAACATAGAATCACATGACTGTTGGCAAACATTAGCCGTACATAAAAAACAACTTTGCAGCTTTCAAGAAATGGCTTATAATACTTACACGTAAAATTTAATGTTACTCCCCTTGACACAAACGCATTGCAAATTCATAAGCAAAGCTGGAAACAATCACGTCGCTGCTGGTAAAGTTGTGGTTTAGGTGTAGACATGTTGGTGCCATGAAAGCAATAGCATGCACAGTCTACCAATATCTATGGTCGATGGGGTAGGTCTGATATTGAATTAGAAGAGAATATGGCTTTGGGGAAGATGTTGGTAGCAGAAAAGTGAACGCTTTGTCACAGACAAGATAGACACAACGAGTATGCCCACCACAGTAATGGAAGATAGCATTAAAGGATGATGAAAATATTGGTGGAATATCTAATGAGATCAATGAATTTATAGATATATTGGGAAAATTTAGTCTGATGGGCGAGTGAAATTTATTTGTGGGAAGAGTGAGAAGGTTGAAAATGAAGAATAATATGCACTGGGAGAGGGAATGGAAGAGCAAGGTGCCTGGCAGAATTTTACACGGGACTTAATTGAATCATAACAGACACTTGGTTCAAGAATCATGAAAGGAGGCATTATACATGGAAGAGACCTGCAGGCACTTACCTTGCATTTACAAGATAACGATTTCGGAATATTTATTAAGCTGTAAGTAATATGTAGAGGCAGTTATAGATTCTGATCGTACCTGTTAGATATGAACTGTAGACTAAAACTGAAGAAATTGCGAAACTGATAGGGAAGTAAGGAGATAGGACCAGGATAAACTGAAGAAAACTGAGTCTCATTAGCGCTGCGAAGTATCATTAGCCAACGATTGACTCATATTAGGGCAGTAACATAGTAGAAGTCGAATGGGCAGCTTTGAGAGAGTGCCAAATAGGTAGAAAGACAAGGCCAAGTAGAAATCCTTCGGTGGCACAGGAGATACAGAATTTAGTTGATGAATAAATATAGACATAAAGAAAATAAAGCAACTAGAATAGAGTACAGACAACTAAAATTTGAAATTGACAGGGTGTGCAAATAAGCTAAGCACGAGTGGCTAGAGGACAGAAGTATGTCTAGAAGCTTGTATAAACAGAGGAAAAATACATACAGCCTACTGGAGAATTAAAGAGTCGTTTGCAGACAATAAAATCAACTGAATGAATATGAACAGCACAAATGGAAACTGTACTTAGCAAAGAGACATCTGCAGCATGGAACAAGAGTCTAGAAATCCAAACAAGAGAAATGAGCTTGAAGGTAATATTAAAGAAATGGAAGAGCTTCTAGATAAAGATGAGATCGAAGATATGTTACAGCAAGAAGAATTTGACAGAACACGGAAAGACGAAACAAGAAACAAGCACAATGGAGTAGACGACATTCCCTCGGAGCAAGCCAACCATGGCAAAACTATTCAACCTAAATGCAAGACTTCAATAAGAATGAAATAACTCCAACGAAAGCAGTCGCAGACAGGTGTGATTAGTACAGAACCATCAGTTTAAAAAGTCATGGTTCCAAAATGCTGATACGAATTATTTACAGAAGACTAGAAAAGCCGGCCGTGGTGGCCGAGGGGGCTAAGGCGCTTCAGTCACGGTCTGCACGGCCACTACGGTCGGGGGTTCGAATCCCCCCTTGGGCATGGATATTTGTGCCGTCCTAGTTCGTAAGTAGTTCATAAGTAGTTTGTAAATTTAGGGACTGATGACCCCGTAGTTAAGTCCCATAGACTATACAAACATTTTTAGACTAGAAAAACTGTTTGAATGAGACCTCGGAGAAGATAAATTTGGATTACGACTTATCTTAGAAGGTAGGTTGAGGAAAGGCTGACCTGCGTCTGTAGCTTTTGTAGAATTTGAGGAATCTTTTGACAATATTGGTTGCAATACAATCTTTCCAATTGAAGATTGTAGAGGTAAAATATAATGGACAAAAAGTTATAGAGAAATTTTACAGAAAAATCAGACAGCAATTATAAGAGTCAAATGGCCTGGAAGGAATTCAACGAGTATATTGAGAAATCTGTCAGGAAAAATTTGGAAACAGAATTAAAGTTCAGCGATTTGCCGATGATATTGTATTTCAGTTATAGACAACATAGGACTTGGAAGAGTAACTGACGGAATAGACAACGTGTTTAAAGGAGGATCTGAGATGAACATCAACAAGAACAAAACAAGAGTAATGGAATGTAGAAGAAATAAATCAGGTAGAAATGTGGTGGTTCTTTTTGATAATTTATTTCGCAATTTCTCGTCTTTCTTATGTTTTATTTATAATTAGTGTCTGATGACAGGTGTTTATTGCATGTAATAATTTTATTACTTTTACTTCCACCCCCATGAACCACAGACATTGCCGAGGTGGGGTGGCTTGCGTGCCTCAACGATGCAGATAGCCGTACCGTAGGTGCAACCACAGCGGAGGGGTATCTGTGGAGAGGCCAGACAAACGTGTGGTTCCTGAAGAGGGGCAGCAGCCTTTTCAGTAGTTACAGGGGCAACAGTCTGGATGATTGACTCAGCTGGCCTTGTAACATCAGCTAATGTGGCTTTGCCACACAGCTACTGCGAACGGCTGAAAGCAAGGGGAAACTACAGCCGTTACCTTTCCCGAGGACATGCAGCTCTACTGTATGAACATATGATAATGGCATCCTCTTGGGTAAAATATTCCGGAGGTAAAATAGTCCCCCATTCGGATCTCCGGGCGGGGACTACTCAGGAGGATGTTGTCATCAGGAAAGACAATACTGGCATTCTACGAATCGGAGCGTGGAATGTTAGATCCCTTAATCGGGTAGGAAAATTAGAAAATTTAAAAAGGGGAATGGATAGGTTGAAGTTAGATATAGTGGAGATTAGTGAAGTTCGGTGGCAGGATGAACAGGATTTCTGGTCAGGTGAGTACAGGATTATAAATACAAAATCAGTTGGGGGTATCACAGGAGTAGGATTGATAATGAGTAAGAAAATAGGAATGCGGGTAAACTACTATGAGCAGCACAGTGATCGCATTATCATTGTCAAGATAGATACGAAGCCAACACCGACAACAGTAGTACAGGTTTATATGCCAACTAGCTCTGCCGATGAGGAGGAGATCGAAGAAATATATGAGGAGCTAAAGGAAATTATTCAGACAGTTAAGGGAGAGGAAAACTTAATTGTGATGGGAGACTGGAATTCGGTAGTAGGAAAAGGAAGAGAAGGAAAAATAGTAGGTGAATATGGACTGGACAGGAGGAATGAAAGAGGAAGTCGCCTGGTAGAATTTTGCACGGAACATGATTTAATCGTAACAAACACCTGGTTTAAGAATCACAAAAGAAGGTTGTATGCATGGAAGAGACCAGGAGACACCGGAAGGTATCAGATAGATTTTATAATGGTAAGACATAGATTCCGGAACCAGGTTATAAACTGCAAGACGTACCCAGGGGCAGATATAGACTCTGACCATAACTTGTTAGTCATGAACTGTAGGCTGAAACTGAAAAAACTGCAGAAAGGTAGGAAAATAAGGAGATGGGACTTCGATAAATTGAAGGAGAGTGAAGTTGTGGAGAATTTCAGAGGGAGATTTAGGCAACAATTGACAGAAACAGGGGGAAATAAAACAGTAGAAGAGGAATGGGTAGCATTGAGAGATGAAATAGTGAAGGTAGCAGAGGACAAAATAGGTAGGAAGGCAAGACCTACAAAAAATCCTTGGATATCACAGGAAATACTAGATTTAATTGATGAAAGAAGAAAATATAAAAATGCAGTAAATGAAACAGACAAAATGGAGTACAGAAGATTAAAAAATGAGATTGACAGGGAGTGCAAAATGGCTAAGCAGGAGTGGCTAGAAGCCAAATGCAAATCTGTAGAAGAATGTATAAGAAGGGGAAAAGTAGATACCGCCTACAGGAAAATAAAAGAGACATTTGGGGACAAGAAAAGCAACTCTACGAATATCAAGAACTCAGATGGGAAGCCGGTTCTCAGCAAAGAAGGGAAAGCTGAAAGGTGGAAAGAGTACATAGAGCAGCTCTACAAAGGAAATGAACTTATAGACAATGTGGTAGGAAGGGAAGAGGACGTAGATCAAGATGAAATAGGAGATGCTATACTGAGAGATGAATTTGACAGAGCCTTGATAGACCTAGGTCGGAACAAGGCCCCAGGAGTAGATGACATACCCTCAGAGCTACTAAAGTGTCTGGGAGAGCCAGCCATGACAAGACTATTTGAACTGGTGTGTAGGATTTATGAGACAGGCGAAATACCCTCAGACTTTAAGAAAAATGTAATAATCCCCATTCCAAAGAAATCAGGCGCAGACAGGTGTGAAAATTACAGAACCATCAGTTTGATAAGTCATGGTTGCAAAATTTTAACACGAATTATCTACAGGAGAATGGTAAAGCTGGTAGAAGCTGACCTCGGGGAAGATCAGTTTGGATTCAGGAGGAACGTAGGAACCCGGGAGGCAATACTCACTTTACGTCTTATCTTAGAAGATAGATTAAGGAAAGGCAAACCTACATTTTTAGCTTTTGTAGATTTGGAGAAAGCATTTGACAATGTTGACTGGAATACACTCTTTCAAATTCTGAAGTCAGCAGGGGTAAAATATAGGGAAAGGCGAGTTATTTATAACTTGTACAAAAGCCATACCGCAGTTATTAGACTCGAAGGGCATGAAAAGGAAGCATCAGTTGGGAAGGGAGTAAGACAGGGTTGTAGCCTTTCTCCAATGTTATTCAATTTGTACATCGAGCAGGCGGTGAAGGAAAGCAAGGAAAAATTTGGAATAGGGATTAAAGTACAGGGGGAAGAAATAAAAACATTGCGTTTTGCTGATGACATTGTAATTCTGTCAGAGACAGCAAAGGACCTGGAAGAGCAGTTGAATGGAATGGACAGTGTGTTGAAGAGAGCATATAAAATGAATATTAACAAGAGCAAAACAAAAATAATGGAATGCGCTCTTAGAAAATCAGGCGATGCTGAAGGAATTAGATTAGGTAACGAAACAATGAAGGTGGTAGATGAGTTTTGTTACTTGGGTAGTAAAATAACGTGTGATGGTCGCAGTACAGAGGATATAAAATGCAGAATGGCAATGGGAAGAAAAGCATTTTTGAAAAAGAGAAATTTGCTAACATCGAATATTAATTTAAGTGTAAGGAAGTCTTTTCTGAAGACATTTGTGTGGAGTGTTGCCTTGTACGGGAGTGAAACATGGACAATAAGCAGTGCGGACAGGAAGAGAATAGAGGCTTTTGAAATGTGGTGTTACAGAAGAATGCTGAAGATTAGGTGGGTAGATTGCATAACCAATGAAGAAGTACTAAACAGAATTGGTGAGAAAAGGAATTTTTGGCATACCCTGGCTAAAAGAAGGGATCGCTTGGTAGGACACATTCTTAGACATCGGGGAATTGTAAATTTAGCATTGGAGGGAAGTGTGTGGGGGAAAAATCGCAGAGGGAGACCAAGAGACTCGTATAGTAAGCAGATTCAAGTGGATGTGGGTTGCCGTTCTTATGAGGAGATGAAAAGGGTTGCTCGGGATAGAGTAGGGTGGAGAGCTGCATCAAACCAGTCTCCGGACTGAAGACCATAACAACAACAACACATACTCTTACTTTCTGGCTTATACATTCATTCAGGGGTTGGGAGAGATGTGAGTCTCGTTTATTGATTTGTTTACTAGAGTACTTCAGTTATTCCATGTCTGTGGCAGTGGCGAGCAAGCTGTAGGAAGCTGCGACTTGATTCGAGGTTGGTTTCATACGCAGCGGGAGCATAATTATTAGGTGATGTATGGACCGGAAATTAGTTTTTTCGCGGAAAGGTCTCAAAGCAGTACCGAGGCGAAGCCCTCTACACCATCCTGTAGTGTCAGTGGTGCGCAGTAGGGTGCGTGAGGCACTTTCTCGGCAGGCAGAGCAACCCTCCCAGCTACCTGAGACGAATTAAGCTAGCACCCCAACCATAAAAAAAGAAAAAAAAATTAAACCAGAATTTTGTGCTAATTTGTTGTTCTATTCAAAAATTTTGTGTTCGAGCCGTTTAGCCGAAAATCGAAATTTAAGAGTGCGGCGTTAGCTTAACATTACGCTAGCACCCCCACCTCTGAAAATCACATTTTCAAACAAAATTTCGGAATTACAACCACGTGGGAATTTTGTGCTGATTTTGTGCTCTTAATTCGGGACCTGGATATCTTAAAATCACATAATTCAAACTATAGTTTGGCATTGTTAAACTAGGCGCAACAAATTCCGTTAATGTACTTTACTCTTGTCTCGAGCTTTGCGTAAATGATGTAAAGTCCGAAACTTGACATTTCCCGTCGAGAACAAAATTCGGGACCTGGATATCATAAAAGCACATAATTCAAACTATAGTTTGGCAATGTTAAACTAGGAGCAACAAATTCCATTGAGGTAGTTTACTCTTGATCCCGCGGTGCGATAATACTTAAAATTGCTATTATTTACATAAATAATGCAACTTGAAGTTTGGGGTTTGCGTCATTTAAGAGCACAAAATTAGCACAAAATTCCCACGTGGTTGTAATTCCGAAATTTTGTTTGGAAATGTGATTATCAGAGGTGGGGGTGCTAGCTTAATATTAAGCTAGCATCGCACTCTTAAATTTTGGTTTTCGGCTAAACCGCTCGAGCACAAAATTTTTGAATAGAGCAACCAATTAGCACAAAATTCTGGTATAAATGTTTTTTTTTTTTTTTTTTGTTTCTTATGGTGGGGGTGCTAGCTTAATTCGTCTAGCTACCTGGCCAGATCTGAGCGGCCAGCGCTGCTGGAGAAGACAATGCTTTACTGTGAAAGCTGCTGGCACTGGTCGGTCCAGAGTTGAGTGTGATTTTGTAGCACTCAAAGAATGGCTAGCGTTCTGCTCACACCACTTCTAATAAAAGTGACGTCATTTTTACGCCAAACGCTGTATCGAAGACCGCGCTAACAGCTATCGACTATTGCGTGTTACTCGATACTTCAATGTGACACAGGCTATCTTGATTTGCCGTATTCATAAGAGTTTTGGTATTATAATAAGTAGTTTTCATGGAAAACACCTTCCGGATGAATTACAAAAACCGATGTCGGTTCCATTTCGTGTCACTACATGTAAATAATAATATACCAACAGTCAAAAATTCCTGAAACTATAGTAGGTAAGTATACTCAAACCCATCTATTCTACAAATCATAGTAGCGTAGTGGTTAGCATTAGAGGTCCTCAATACAAAGGTTTTTAGTTCGAAACTCCTACTATAGAAATCTATATCTATAAATGTGAAAGTCTGTTCGGTGTACGTTTATCACGTCTGAACCACAAGACATAAAGAGCTAAAAATTTGTACAGTTACTAATGTCTATCGAGGGAAGGCTTTAGGCACGGTTTTATGGCGATCGGATAGCTATTTATCTGTATGTATTAATGTGAATGTCTGTTCGGTGTACGCTTATCACGTACGAATGACAAGACGCAGAGACTTAAATATTTTTACAGTTACTAATTTATACCCGAGGAAGGTTTTAGGCACGGTTTTATAGCAATCTGATAGATATTTAGTAATTTGAAGAATATAACACGAAATGCGGAACAGTAATTAATCTTTGAAAATTATATTTACTACTTTAAAATGGTTAACGGTAAAAGGGTGGAGTATATTGGGATGGAAAGTTATAGGTGTATATAAAATTATATGTGTGTGTGTGTTAATATTTCGCTCTGCAGCGAAAACTACATAACGCAAACGAATGGTCTGTGTGTAATTGTTGTCCGAAGTCTCCCGTTGCATTCCATAGCAGTTCCATGCCGATAGCTATAAGGGGGTGGAAGATATGGTGGTTCCGTCGTCAAATTATAAAAAAAAATTCGGACTGAAGGCCAGCGAAGATATGGTGGTTGAAAGACGTCAAATTATAAAAGAATTCGAACAGAGGGCCAGTGATGACGTTTGCGACTCTATAGCAAGGAGCTTACATACAGCGAAACGTAATGCCACAGACCATACTTTGGTCTGTGCGTGCTACAATGTCTTCAGCTCTTTGTCTGTAAGGATAAGCATACAAATAAGGAAATATAACAATAAATAAATAAAGCAGTAAAAAATAAATTTCTTTTAATACATCTCTTTAAAAAAAAACACGATTTGGCGTTTCGTGCATTATCTATCATAATCAACCAACACGCGAGCGGAGCCGTGGGTTTAAGCTAGTAATTTTAAAAATCTCACAAATGTAGATGTTGCTTAGTCGTAACACATTGTGAACCTTTCTTATTCATATAACGGTAGTATCGTATGCAATACATGATGTTTCCTGTAACAGAGCTCTGTCTCAGGAATTAGTGACATCGATTTGGTGACTTTCGTCTGATTAGAAAATGGAGAATGCAAATAATGGAAGTGAAACGGCCAGCAATGACATTTCTGTTGATAATGGACTTCGTGGAAATGATACGATCTGCAGTCACATTTCTGTTTTCCTTCTCATAAATATTAGATCTTTGTTCCAAATATTTAACGATTTCCGGGGATATGGTTAGAGACAAGCCTAAGGGAAACGTTTAATAGTCTATATTGTAATAGTAAAAGACACTTAATGTACAGTATATAATATTTCTCCAAGCAGCAATTAAAGGATGAATAAATAAATAAATTACTGATAAGTAAAATAAGTGACGATAGTATTTAGATTGTTCGCTTCTCAGCAGTATTTCGCCGTTTATTTCCGAATATCTTGTAATTGGCGAGCGTGTGGTTAGGCCGATATTCCTAGATTATCTCATTATTTGGCTGTTTATTTTCGAAAGTGCCGCGCTTTGCGAGAGTGTGGTTAAAACGATATTCCTTGCTTATCACCAATATTTGGTACGGTAGTTTATTTCTGAATATTTTACGATTGAGGAGTTTCTGGTTAGCCAATGTCCTATGAGGAAACTTTAATTTCATTTGCAAATGTATACAGCTTACTCTCAGAACACTAACAGCGCCGTTTGCTGCCATCTCTACAACCTAATGTTGATCCCCCAGTCTTAATTTTGGAGATATTTGAGACCAGAAATATTCATTTTAATCATATTTTGATGTTGTCTACACAGACTACAAAGTGACATTACCTAATTCTCTAGACATTAAGGACATTACACTCCTTAATATTTCAGGTTAAACCCCTTACTCACTTATTAATGCCTGGAGAAAAGGGTAGTACATTGCGTCTAGTTCTATTCTTATCATACATCAGTGACACTGCAGATAGTATAAGAGACGCTGCTAATAGCAACGTCATACTAAAGGACAAACTTCTAGAATTCGTATCAGAAAAAGAAACTCTCCAACGTATTTTGAATATTTACATGCATTTCCGTGTTTCGTGCTTAGTTTAATTTTATTAAGAAGTCCCGTAGTATTGTAGAAACACGAAGGCCAAGAAAGAGAAATAAAATGAAACTGGTCACAATCACTATATCGCTATAAAGTTGCGAAACTTCGGACGATCCAGTGTTTTTTTATAACATATAGTACCGAGAATGAGGTGTTTTTATGCAATACCCAAGCATGTCACTTTTGCAGCAGACTGTAATCGAACGAACAACAACGTTTATTATGATACGATATCTAATGAAATAAGCCAATTCACATTACACTAGCATATCAGTTTTGCACCAAGTGATGTGACCGCAAGTCGATATCTCTTCGCGCGATCTTCGATACAGCGTGTGGCGTAATAATGACGTCATGTTTGTTCCAAGTGGTGTGAACTGAACGCTACCCTCAAAGAATGGTCCTGGAGTCTCAGCTTTTCTATAGGTTCATGACGACGGACGGCCACAGGTTTTATGATAAGGGATGACTCCTCGCTATCTCTGCATCCCAAACTGTCGGCAGAGAGTAGCTTGGTTTACGAAATAATTTTCCCTGCGAGAAGAGGCTGTGTGGCTCAGCTTGAGTACGGCGCTCACGTTAATAAAAAATCGGCAACGGTGACTTTTGTGTCTCGTTTCCGCCGGTTGTCCTGGGTGTCGGTGGCCGAGTAGAGAGAGACCGACACAGGAAAATAGGATGCACGCGTGTGCGGGTACAGAGTATGAGGTGACCAGCCAGTAGGACAGCAGAAACTAGAAATACTAAGCTAGATTAGAATATGATATGTATTTCGTATAAATTATGCAATACTTAACTTGGAGGGCAGCAGACTAGTGAATTGCAGATACATGGTTGAACGAGTTAGAGGCCTGCCTACTGATGAGTCCTAGTGCCTGTCCTAATCCCAAGTGGCCGATGCAGTTCAGTGGTGGCCACGAGCGGAGTTGCAGCAGAGGGCTGGCGTCGTAAGAAATGCCTCGCCGTGCTTGCATGGCGTCGCGTGGCGTACGTGGGGCACACTTCAGACTTGTGCGACACCACAGTGAGAGATCATTTCTAAGATGTTTCTGGGGAAAAAGCTGGGCTAAGTGACTTTGCGTGAGAGATTTGCTGTCGGGGACTGTGCCTAGGGTCGAGACAGCTGCTCGGTCTGCGATTGGCTGTGTGTTTTGTTATATGGCAGATCGAACGATTCGTCATCCGACCGAGTGTTGTCATTGGACAGTCCATTAAAGGTTTGGTGAGATTCGCTTCCTAGGCGTGAAGGGCGTGGCTGCCGATAGCTGGCGTGTACGGCTTGGTGGTGTGGAATGACGACGAGGGAAGATCCTAGCAAGAGGTAACGTCGAGTGCGGTTTGCTTTGGGTTTATGACACCGCATTGGACGATACGTGTTGTGGAGACTCTGGCAGATGCCGCAGTGCGCGGACTTACGTTTTATGAGTAGTGGGTTTGCTTGTGGCAACCACACTCGTACTTAGATCTTGGTGGCTACGCCGACTGTGGCCACGCAGTGTAAATATAAAAAAAATGTTCAAATGTTTGTTAAGCTTAAGAGACTTCACTGCGGGGTCATCAGTCCCTAAACGTACAAACTAATTATGAACTACCTTACACTAAAGACGGCATGAAACATCCTTGCCCGAGGGGGGATTCGGATCCCCGACGGGGAACAACCTCGCACATCGTAGCGTAGCGCCGCAATGCGCTTGACCGCTCCGCCGCGGCCAGTGTAAATATCGTCACTGGTACATAGGACGAAGGTACTGATTTTGCTGACGGGATCCTCAGCTTCCTGCTCCAGACATCACTACTCCTGCTCCTAGATCAACATTGCTGTGTTTGGTAAAGTATCGGCTCCGCTACCCCATTGCCTTATTAGACCGGATCCACACATTGGACCCAACGTTGGCGCCAACAGTGTTCGTCCAATGTGTGGATCGGTGAAATAGCGTTGGAACCAACATTGGCGCCAACGTTGGTACGGCTCCGTTGTTTTTCGGTATTTCGACCAAACATCAAAGGACGTTGGGCCAATATGGGTACGTCGTACACACATTGGCGCCAACGTTTCATTCTGTCTTTGTCGTCTGCTCATCTCGAAACTGTTTCTTTCTTCGTTCGTTCTTCGTCGCCATTTTAAAGTTTCGAAATGTCTTTGTAAATATTAGAACTGTATCAGAAAGTGATTTATTTGTGAAATAAACCTCAAAAAAAGATATACCACAGCAAAACTTAGGCATCAACTGTGAAATTAAAACTTTTTAGACTTTCGCCACACTCCATTACTGAATTTAATTTTTAAAATTAACAGTACAGTACTTAATATATCCTGTCCAGTTTTAAATATTGTTTTGCAAACTTCAAGCACTACCAGTGATATCAATTACATGGTTATTTTAAAAGGGAAGTGGAGGCTTCTAAAACTGTCTACTTTAGCAATAAATCGAAGTGTAATACCAAAAGAATAGCATTCCTCCAAAACATCTTTCTTTTTTATTTTTATTTCAATCATTTAAAGGAGCAGGTCTAAGTTTTAATAATGTATCGTTTACTTTTAGCATATTTTAAAAATTAAAGATTTCGTACCGTAATTAATGTATGGTAGGAAGTGATACAACACCGCATCGTCTTTTACGTATGTTTCCCATTTCGGTTTACAATGAAAAAATGTAATTAATCACACTCAAAAGCGTTAACGCGTTGGCCGCAATTTGAGCGTCAGATATGCTTACATTGGCTCTCGACGAATTCAACTAAATGTTGGCTCCAATGTGTGGACGCTGTCTCAAAAATATTGGCCAATGTTAGCGCAAGCGTTGGTACCAATGTGTGGACGCGGGCTTAGGGTTCAATAAGTCAGTTGTAAAGAAGTGAACTTGTTAATATTCAATCATCATCATCATCATTAGAGACTGATTATGCCTTTCAGCGTTCAGTCTGGAGCATAGTACCTCTAATAAAATTCCTCCATGATCCCCTATTCAATGCTAACATTGATGCCTCGTCTGATGTTATGCCTTTTACTTCAAAATCATTCTGCACCGAATCTAAGTATTTTCTTCTTGGTCTACCTCGACTCCTCTTACCCTCCACTGACGAGATCATGAGTCTCTTAGGTAACCTTGCTTCTCCCATGCATGTAACATGACCCCACCATCTCAGTCTCTTCGCTCTAACTGCTTCATCTATGGTGTTCATTCCCAGCTTTTCTTTGATTTCCTCGTTATGGACACCCTCCTGACATTGTTCCCATCTATTGGTACCAGCAATCATTCTTGCTACTTTCATATCTGTAACCTCTATCTTATGAATATGGAGATTTCACTCCAATACAACAAAGTTGGTCGAAAGATAGAGCGGTGCACTGCTAACTTAGTCTTGGTACTCACTTCCTTCTTGCAGAAGAGAGTAGATCTTAGCTGAGCACTCACTGCATTAGCTTTGCTGCACCTTGATTCCAGTTCTTTCGCTATGTTGCCATACTGTGAGAAAATACATCCCAGGTACTTGAAACAGTCTACCTTTTATAATTTTTTTCCTCCTATTTGGCACTCAATCTGTTTGAATCTCTTTCCTACAGACATTACTTTCGTTTTGGAGATGCCGATCTTCATATCATAATCCTTGCACCTCTGATCAAGCTCTGAAATATTAGTTTGCAACCTTTCAATCGAATCGGACATATCAACTAAGTCATCCGCATATGCGAGACTGCTTATTTTGTTTTGACCTATTTCAATCCCGCCCTGCCAGTCTACTGTTTTCAACATATGATCCATAAATAGTATGACAGGTTACAGCCTTGTCTAACCCCTGAAACTACCCTGAACCATGAGCTTAATTTGCCATCTACTCTAACTGCTGCCTGACAGTCTACGTAAAGCCCTTTAATTGCCTGCAGAAGTTTGCCTCCTATATCATAATCTTGAAGAACTGACAGTAGCTTCCTCCTCGGAACACGGTTATAAGCCTTTTCCAGATCTATGAAACATAGATACAATTCCCTGTTCCACTCATTGCACTTTTCCATTTAATTTAAATGTTAGGAAGTCCTTTCTGAAAGCATTTGTCTGGAGAGTCGCATTCCATGGCAGTGAAACGTGGACGATAAGGAGTTCAGGCAAAAAGATTTGAGAAGCTTTCGAAATGTGGTGCTACAGACGAATGATGAAGATTCGATGGGTAGATCACGTGACTAATGAGAAGGTGCTTAACCGAATTGGGGACAAAAGGAGTATCTTTCATTTTTCGTAAAGTTATGCGATGACTTATTTCATATTTTCATGTTATTTTATAATAACACTTGATCACTTAATACTGTAAATGGTTAGGTTATACCTTTGAATTTTGAAATATAGTATGAATTTATTGCAGTTACTGAATACTATCATTTAACAACCCCAATCACTATTTTGGAGGGGTACATAAATATTTGTATATAATATCAAAGGGAAGAAAACAAATTTCTGTGATAGAGTCTTGATCCTAGTATGGTGTATACCACTGGTCAGATATATCAAGATTATTTTTTTATGTTTAGGAATACATAGTGGCGACCCAATTTATCATAACGATTAAGAGAAAGCAGTCAACAATCCGAAGATTGGTTTGAACACCATAGTGCTTTACTAGGCATGGTCCTGTTTGGAGGTGGTGAGCTGTTGCCTTCCTCCGACCTGCGAACTGATTTACCCAGCCAGTTATAGGGGGACCTACAGTTTAATGTGGGTTCCGAACCACGGTGTTATTCGATATTTTTCCCTTCAACAACACTGCCGGAGGTGATTTATTTGGAAAGTGACAGAAAAAATACTAGGACGTGGCGGGGATCGAACCCACGACTTTTGGATTTATAGTCTTACACTCTTCCACTGTGCTACCTTTTTTTTTAAGAACACGAAAGGGAACAATCCCGCCTTGTTCCTCAGGCCGAGGTGATATGAATATCAACAATAATACATTTCCTCGAGCTAACATAATCTCGTTATACCAAAGGTATTTAACACAAGGAGAGGCAATGAATTAAAATTTATGCTGTGGCCTGGATTCGAACTCGGGACCTCATACTTACTAGCTTACTAAGTAGGCGCTTTGGACCAGTTTTTTTTGGCAAATTTGCGGATATTTGTGGTGTCGCACAAGTATAAATTGCGCGCCACGTACTTACGCCGCGCGCCGCCATGCACGCACAGCGCGGCGTTCTTACTACGTCAGCCACGAGCGCCCTCTGCTGCAGCTCCGCTCGTGGCCACGACTGCTGCATCGGCCACTTGGGACTGAGATAGGAACCAGTTAACACTTGGGAATCAGATAGGCACCAGTGAAGACTTGGCTATCGGATAGGCACTAGGAATCATCAGTAGGCAGGCCTCTATCTAATCTATGTATCAGCATTCTGTAGTCAAGAACTATGTAAAAGTTAAGTATTACTAAGTGTCTATGAATTATATATCTCGTTCTAATTTACCCTAGTGTTTCTAGTTTCTGCTGTCCCACTGGCTGCTGACCTTCGTACCTGAACAAGCGTGCATCCTTTATTCCTGTGTCGGTCTCTTTCTACTCGGCCACCGACACCTACGACGGAAACGAGACACAAAAGCGGCGACGAGGCTGGGACACAAAAATATTTTTGACGAGTGTTTAAAATATATGTTCCATGAACAATCGTGCATATCATAGGGGATATAATAATGCTTATAAATCTATCGGACCAAACTGCGTGGTCATCAGTCCGTAGCTTACAAACTACTTAAACCTAGGTAAACTAACATACGGTCAAACACACACACCCATGCCCCAGGGAGGATTCGAACCTCCACGGCGAGCAACCGCGCGCTCCGCAGCGAGCCGCTTTAGACCACTCGGCTAGTCCACCGCGGCCCGTATGTCTTATGCTTATCATTTTCTTTCACTTCGAGTATTTGAATGTGTTGACTATAGAGTAAAAGCATATGATAACGAGAAGTAAAGACGGTTGGTTGTAAGTGCCAGCAAATTAATGCAAGATTTCAAAATAAGTGAAAAGAGTACGAACTGGTACAGACCGAGAGACAGAAAGGCCTTTTTCACGTCACAGTAGCGATGTTTCAAGGGAAATGCCTAGCATGAAGGCGGGAAGCTCTTCTAGCAGGTATTCACATACAGAGTCAAGCGATAGTGAAGTAGACATCGAGACGTCGCGTCACACAACCTGTACATCAAGTAAAATTTACGCGAACAGTTACGATGGAGCGTCTAATGCTCATGAAGTCGTACCTTCAAGGGCATCAACACCAGGAGGTAGAATAACAATATACAAATAGCTGATCCGATGAGGTTCCTGCATGATAGTCAAAAACAACAACAGGAAAGCATGAAACTGAAATTAGAAAAACAAGAAAAGCACCATGAGACAATTTTAGGTAATATTGGTGATATCATGGAGGATCTTTCCGAAATGCAACAGATCCTCGATACGGTAAACAAAGCGGCCACCGAGGCAAAGCCGCGATAGAAGCAAAAAAGGATGTGAGGTTGGCTCGCTACGAGGCCAGCGGTGCAAAGCAAACTGCTGATGTAGCAGAAACAGTAGCTGTCAAATCCCTGTCCGAGATTGCAGGTGTACAAAAGGTTATTAATACTTTCAGAGAAGAAGGCAAATGTATCGTACGCGAGACGCAGGAGAAATTTGCGAACACGGCAGAAGAGATTGAGGAACTAAAGAGTAATCAATCTCACATCTCGAATATTAAGGAAGAACAGATTAAAATAAATAAACAACAAAAGGAGCTAGAACAGCAAGTAAAATATTTCGGAAAGAAGTACAACTTCTCTCGTCAAACTCGTCTGAGACTGCCAGAGCAGTAAGTGGCGAAACTGTCGTGCAAAATGTGCAACACAGATTCAACGGGTAGAAAACAATCACTCATCGATACGAAGGTCATCTGTAGAGTGACTATAAAATCCGTGCTAAGTGCCAAAATGAACGTTTTGAGTAAAACGCAAAAAACCTAAAATGAACAGTTTGTCTTGATGTGCAATTTTTTTCGCCCTAATTTGTGTCTACTGTTAAACTTTAAAGACTTATTACAGTTGAATTGACCATTCAATTTTATCTGTATGAAAAAAATATTTTCCTGATAAAAAATAAGAATATGGCTTTGTTCCATACCCTCTACAGTAAAAACCGGGTTATGCGCAAAACCCTCTACTGTAAAAAAACACGCTATGTCCAAAACTCGAGTAAATGGAAAGCTGTATTGGACTTCGTTGTCTGGATAAAGGTCAACAAAGGCGTCAAACATTCTCTGATTATTCAAATCTTGGCTTATACACATAAGTGAACTTTTGGCCCTTGTGTAATGACTTTCCTGTTGAGGGAAAATTGGTGTGTGTTCAACTATGCACTGTGCATCATCGCCTGTGTACTTCCTCTCTTTGGTTTTATTTCCCCTACGTTCAACGTACATAACGTCACCACACTTTTTCAATTTAACCAATGTTTTAACCTTACGCTTTGTGATGCCATGGATTTCCATAAATGTTTGCTTGCACACTTATTTTTGATCACCTTTGCCATCAGGAATCGTATAAAATACACTGGCCTGCCTTCTGCTTTCTGTCGCATCTGTGTAGGACCCAAATCGACTACGTTTAATACTTACATTTCCCATTAGATACGAATTTTGCTTGACGTTATCTCCTAGTTCATAAAACTGATTGAAGATATTTAGTTTTTGTTTGAAGGCAATGCTTCTGCGTAGATATGAGCATCCGCATGAACCCTACAGAAAAGAAGGCCATTAGAAATGTAAACACTGCATCTAATAACCTGGTTTTCACTACTTTGCACTCAGAACAAAAACGCATATACAAACAGGTGCGCCATTAAAAACCGAAGGAATATAACTTTGAGCCATTAATAAACGACAGCCTATGTCTATTATGTTATAGAGGTATTTAAACCTACCGCAACAAATGGAGGTTGTTTCTCAGGCACTGTCGCATTCCGGCTGTTCTTGTAGGACTTCCCTTCTGCTCTAAGCTTATTTACCACTTCCATTGCAGAAAAAGGACAAAATGAATAGTTACTGCTTGCTACACGATGGAACCTCAACTCAAACAGTAACAACAAAGCTCACGTGCACCTCTAGCCATGTGGCACATAGCTCAGATTATACTTCACAACAGATGGCACATAGATTGTCGGGCATTCTTGTGAGAAACATTAGAACTATTTCCACATCGAATAACAGATAGTCCGCTTTTTAATGAGTAGTGTGAGGCATTAGCCCACATTTTCACAATAAAACAAAATTTTTAATTTTGGGCACTCACCACGGATTTTATTTTCAGTCTACATCTGTGAGAGAGGAAAGTATTCCACACAGAGAACTTGTATCAAACTTGGACACAGAATGTCAACAGGAAGACAATTGTTGTCGTCTCCGAAGTACTGATAACGCCTTCAGGAAAAGCTGTTTCAGGGAGGTGTGAACCAGCTAATCACAGCTGCACAGCACCCCACACAAGTTCGCGACAGAGAAATGTTCCAAACGGTAGAGCGAACATATGAGTCCTTCGACTTGAAGCACTTTCTCTCTATGCAGAACTTTCAAGTTTATAAAGAAAATAATAATTTCCTTCACCCGAAGTCTTTTATGTCGCAATTCGAGAAAGTGCTGTCAGCATCATGGCCGTTGCAGTATAAACTCGAGTTCATTTATGGGCATAAGCAGGTGAGCGTAGCTAAACACATGCGCTCTGTAGCAAATAGTTACAGATCGTAGGAAGAGTTCAGAAACACCTTTCTTGCAGCGTACCGTTCTTCTCGTACACAAGAGAGAATGAAATAGGGTTCGAGAAATATATGGAGAGTGCAGGATATAAGGAACGAGAGAAGTCACTCATTAAAAAGTACGGGTTCCTTGATTACCTTTTCACTGAGAAGGAATTTGTGGTGTCGCACAAGTATGAAGTGCGCGCCACGTATTTTCGCCGCGCGCCGCCATGCACGCACGGCGCGGCGTTCTTACGACGTCAGCCACGAACGCCCTCTGCTGCAACTCCGCTCGTGGCCACGACTGCTGCATGGGCCACTTGGAACTGAGATAGGAACCAGTTAACACTTGGGATTCAGATAGGCATCAGTTAAGACTTGGCTATAGGATAGGCACTAGGAATTATCAGTAGGCAGGTCTCTATATAATCAATGTATCAGCATTCTGCAGTCAAAAACTATGTAAAAGTTAAGTATTACTAAGTCTCTATGAAATATATATTTCTCGTTCTAATTTACTCTAATGTTTCTAGTTTCTGCTGTCCCACTGGCTGGTCACCTCCATACTGCACAAGCGTGCATCCTTTATTCCTGTGTCGGTCTCTTTCTACTCGGCAACTGACACCTACGACAACCGGCGGACGAGACACAAAAGAATTAATGAACCATTGATTCACAAGGCTTCTGGCCGATTACCAGCGCAGTATGATGGGCAAATGTGGGGGCACAATTGACCAATTTATCAGCGCGATAAAACAGGCCGAATATGTCGAAAATAGACATTACTGGCATAGTAAAGGGCCCATGGAGCGGCATAATTCTGTCCAAAACTGGGAAAATAATGGTAATAAAAATTCTGGTAGGGGACTAAGTAACAAAATAATCCACAAACATAACCGCAATAATCATTCGGGTAACAAGAATCAAGGTCAAGGAAATTGGTGTGACTGTGGCAATGATGGTTGGTATAATAACGCAAATCAGTGGAACCAATTTAGGCAATCACAACAGAATCAGAGATGGCGTAAAAGTAGCCCGAATGGCTTCCAAGAGCAAAACAGTGTTAACCGGGTACAGCAACAAAGTCAGTGGAGAAATAATAATAGTAATACGGTGGATCTTAAAGTAATCCCGCGAAGAGGTGTGAAAACTGTTAAGACCACGAATCCAGCACTCTCAAACAATAACAACACCAGGAATAAGGCCGTAATTGACGTAATGTCCTTGCACAATGTGCGACCCAGGAGCCGAAGAACCACTCGGATCTAGCGCACTATATCTCTTGGTGTGTATAAAAAAATTGTATTAATTTAAGATTTTGTCATGCCATAATATATAATTTTCTAAATGTAGGATTTTTATAGAATTTCCACTATTTTCATCTGTTAAAAAAAGTTTAAATGCTTGTAAAGCTAATGCGACTAAACTGCGGGGTCATCAGTCCCTAAAAATACAAACTACTTATTGAATTAACTTATACTAAAGACAATACAACCTTCCATATCCGAGGGAGGATTCGATCGTCCGACGCAGGAGCCTGCCCGATCCGCAACGTGGCGCTCCAGACCGTTCGGCTACTCCTGCGCAGCATTTTGGTCTGTTACATCGTTGCTACAGAATGGACAGTGTGCTGAAAGGTCCAGAAACAATAAAGGAGGTAGATGAGTTTTGTTACTTGGGCAGTAAAATAACAAATGATGGTCGCAGTACAGAGGATATAAAATGCAGAATGGCAATGGGTAGAAAAGCATTCTTGAAAAAGAGAAATTTGTTAACGTCGAATATTGATTTAAGCCTAAGGAAGTCCTTTCTGAAGGCATTTGTGTGGAGTGTTGCCTTGTGTGTGAAACATGGACGATAAACAGTGCGGATAGGAAGAGGATAGAGGCTTTTGAAATGTGGTACGACAGAAGAATGCTTAAGATTAGATGGGTGGATCGCGTAACTAATGAGGAGGTACTGACCAGAATTGGGGAGACAAGGAATTTTTGGCATACCGTGACTAAAAGAATGAATCGATTGGTAGGACACATTCTTAGACATCAAGGAATTGTAAATTTAGCGTTGTAGGGAAGTGTATGGGGTAAAAACCGCAGAGGAAGACCAAGAGATGGACACAGTAAGCAGATTCAAAGCAATGTAGGTTGCCGTTCTTATGTGGAGTTGAAGAGGCTTGCTCAGGATAGGGTATTATGGAGAGCTGCATCAAACCAGTCTCCGGACTGAAGACCACAGCAGCAACAACAAAAACAACAACAAGAACATCGTTCCTGCCAAGGAATACATTTTGGATAGAAAATTCCAGGCGGATATTCGTTTCGGACGAAATGAACAGACACCATATCGATAACTGTAAATGTGCCCACAACAAGCAATGACAACTTCATTGTGGTCGCTTTAATACGCTAGGCCCTTGCGGGAATACAGTATAGACAGTAAGGAAGAGGAACTAATGAGCAGGGTGCACTAACCTTCGCAGTGTGCTATAAGTTGAGAATTTCGGCTAGGAGAGAAGCGTACCTGGCTAGCCTAAATGGTTAAGGCAACAGCTGGCCAGAAGCGGAAAATCCGTGTTCGAGTCACGGTCAAGCACAAATTTTCAACTTTGCAGATGGATTTATTTCAGTGCCCTGAAACGGCCGAAATGTTTAAATATTTCGAATTCTTAATTATCTGTTTGATGAGTCACATGACCCCTTTTTATTCGAAATCTGCGAGTTGTATCCAAAATGAATGTTTTCGGAATACCTTACATGTTAGTATGAAATTCAGAACTAAAACGTGCATTACAGATTTTGTAAAGAATTACATGATTTATCTCCTTGACTTTAAAGTTCTTTTTCTCCACTATTTTTCGTTTCTGTACGGACAGCTCCGCCACCTAAGAACAGTTTTGTATTGTTCAGTCCTCTGTTTGAGAAACCAGTTTCGTCACCTCTCCGTCAAGAGGAAACTTGTGTTTCCTGACGTCATGAGCGTCTTCCAGCAAACACCCAGTGTTGCAACGACAATCCTGCTTTCAGACGACGCCCTTGACGTGTCGCGTGCATCGTTCCAATATTTGCTTTCGCAATGTGAGAAGCTACAGACACGGTCCGTGGATTTTTTTCTGGAGCCAAATAATACGTGAGAGTTGTGTTTGTACTCGCGGCATGCTGACGCACACAGGCCGAACTAAAAAGAGCAGCTCTGTGGGAGGTGTTGCCCAACCCCCACACGTTGACATAGGCACGACTCACAGTTCAATACATTTGTAGAAAACATAAGGGCAGGAAAAAACAAAAAGAAGGAACGAACTATTACACTCCTAGACATTGAAATTGCTACACCACGAATAAGAAGAGCTACAGACGCGAGATTTAACAGACAGGAAGAAGGTGCTGTGATATGCAAATGATTAGCTTTTCAGAGCATTCACACAAGGTTGGCGCCGGTGGCGACACCTACAACGTGCTGACATGAGGGAAGTTTCCAATCGATTTCTCATACCCAAATAGCAGTTGACCGGCGTTGTCTGGTGAAAGGTTATTCTGATGCCTCGTGTAAGGAGGAGAAATGCGTACGATCACGACTTTGATAAAGGTCGGATTCTAGCCTATCGCGATTGCGGTTTATCGTATCGCGACATTGCTGCTCGTGTTGGTCGCGATCCAATGACTGTCAGCAGAATGTGGAATCGGTGAGTTAAGAGGGGGCAATATGGAACGCCGTGCTGGATCGCAACGGTCTCTTATCACTAGCAGTCGAGATGACAGGCATCTTATCTGCATGTCTGTAATGGATCGTGCAGCCACGTCACGATCTTTGAGTCAACACACGGGGACGTTTGAAAGACAACAACTATCTGCATGAACAGTTCGACGATGTTTGCAGCAGCATGGACTATCAGCTCGGAGATCATGGATGCGGTTACCCTTGACACTACATCACAGTAGAGGTCTGCATTATGTCCGATTTTTACCGGCGAGTCCCGCTCGCCCCTCTGTCTCTCGGGAGTATGCGGTCGAGCGTCCTCTTCTACCGGTCGCGGGCAACCGATCGCCAGCGCTCGGTCGAGCGCGTCGAACGCTCGGTCGGTCGCCAAACCGGCGCAGTCAGCGACGGGGAGCTGCACCACGTCACACTGCTTACATTAATACTTAGACATTAATACTGCTTAGATTAATACTTGTTCCGTAGATCACGAATACAACACTTCGTAATGATGTGGAACGTGTCAGGGCAATAAAAGGTGCCTGTACAAGATATTACATTACACAAAATGTTATACGACACAAATATATTTTTGTATGATTTTTTTCTTTTTCTTTCTATGATAATTTTTACTTTTTTATTTTTTGTTTTTAGTTTTACTAATTCATATCTAAAAATTCATGCATTGAGTAGAAGGAGTTGTCATTCAGAGATTCTTTTAATTTGTAAATGCTAGTTAGCTATCTGTCAGGTTTTGATGATGTTTGATAGGTGACCGAAGACTTTTGTGGCAGCATAATTCATCCCTTTACGTGCCAAAGTGAGAGTTAACCCTGCGTAGTAATATAATCGTTTCTCCTGTTGTTGCCGGCCGCGGTGGCCGAGGTGACTGAGGCGCTCCAGTCACGGTCAGCACGGCCACTACGGTCGGGGGTTCGAATCCCCCCTCGGGCATGGATATTTGTGACGTCCTAGTTCGTAAGTAGTTCATAAGTAGTTTGTAAGTTTAGGGACTGATGACCCCGTAGTTAAGTCCCATAAGCTTAACAAACATTTGAACATTTTTTTCTCCTGTTGTTACACCTATGCACACTGCTATTACTTTTGAACTGGGTTTGCCGCAGCGGATTAGCTATGCGCGATGCTCACGGCCGTTCGCCATCTGGGGTTCGGGTCCCCTCTCAGGCATGGATGTCTGTGTTGTCCTTAGGTTAGTTTACCTTAGTTTAAATTGTTTCCAAGCTACGGACTAATAGCCAAGCAGTTGAGTCCGATAGATTTACAAACATGTAAACAACTGGTCTCCAGGATGATCTTGGGTCCGCTCCAGCAATTATTCTGATTACACGATTTTGTGCAATGAATACTTTTTTACTGAATGGTGAATTACCTCAGAATATGATGCCATACGAAAGCAGTAAATGAAAATAGGCGTAGTAAACTAATTTACTGAGATTCTTATCGCCAAACTTTGCAAAAGCCCTAATAGGATAAGTAGCTGAACCCAAAACTTTTAGCAGACGATCAATGTGTTGCTTCAAGTTTAATCTCTCATCAATTCACACATCTAAAATTTTTGAAAATCTCTGGTTTCCCTTCAAAACGAACGAATAATTTTGAAAATTCTGCCTTAGCTACGGACTTCAGTTCAAAGTCTATATTTATCACTGGAGTTGTGCCATTTACTGTACGGGACGGTATATGCTGTGTTTTATCAAAAGTTAATGAGAGTCCGTTTGGTTAGAACAATAATTTTGTGGAAGGCGTTATTTACGATTACATCAGTTAGTTCTCGATTTTTGGATGTGATTACTTTACTTGTATTATCAGCAAAAACAACTAACCTTCATCGACTTAGAATGGCAAGTAACTAATGTATATCAGAGATGAGAGACCACCGCTTCATATTAACAACTTATTTCTTTTACAAATGTCTTTCGTTGTTTACTATCAGTTCTATAACCCAAATACTACAATTGTATATGTTACATTTGATGTCTGATGTTGTAAGTTTAGAGAATAATGACCCCGCAAGTTAAGTCCCATGATCTTTACAAACATTTAAACATTTTTAACTATTTTGCAAACTACTGGAGTTTCGACTATTGAGGTGATCATGTCTTCCAGTAACTGCAACGTTAAAAACTGTAATTTCCGTATATAGTACTTTGTTCTGTTCGGTAGACAAACGTTAATACAGTAGTCTAATCGTGCGTTATGAGCAGAGTATATCCAAACTCGGCCACGTATACATTGTACTGATATTGACTGCGTTGCTCAAAGCCAGGTCGGTTTCCAATGTGATTCCGCAGTGAGGAGCGCGCGGCGGTCGCACTGTCACCGGCCGAGACTGCGAGAGCGCTCGAGCGCTCGAGCGCCCGGCAGCGCTCGACGGTTGCGCCGATAACCGAGAGGCGGAGGGCGACCGGCCACAAATGCTGCATTAGACGGCTGCAGCCGTGTCGCAGCGTGCGCCTACCCCAGCCGTCGAGCAGCGGCACGAAACGGGAAAGGCTCGAGCGGTTGTTTTCATCGAAATGCAGAGCTCTACATCACAGACAGGAACGCTTGCGATGGTGTACGCAACGACGATCCTCGATGCACGAATGGCAAATCGTTGTTTTTTTTCGGATGAATCGAGGTTCTGTTTACAGCATCAAGTTGGTCGCATCCGTGTTTGGCGACATCGCGGTGAACGCACATTGAAAGCGTGTATTCGTCATCGCCATACTGGCGTATCACCTGGCGTGATGGTATGGAGTGCCATTATTTACTCGTCTCGGTCACCTCTTGTTTGCATTGACGGCACTTTGAACAGTGACCGTTACGTTTCAGATGTGTTACGACCCGTGGCTCTACCTTTCATTCGATCCCTGCGAAACACTACATTCCAGCAGGATAATGTACGACCGCATGGTACAGGTCCTGTCGCGCCTTTGTAGTTACGGAAAATGTTCAACTGCTGCCCTAGCCAGCACATTCTCCAGATCTCTCACCAATTGAAAACGTCTGGTCAATGGTGGCCGAGCAACTGGTTCGTCACAATACGCCAGTCACTACTCTTGATGAACTGTGGTATCGTATTGAAGCTGTACCTGTACACGCCATCCAAGCTCTGACTCAATGCCCAGGCGTATTAAGGCCTTTATTACGGCCAGAGGTGGTTGTTCTGCGTACTGATTTCTCACTATCTATGTACCCAAATTGCTTGAAAATGTAATCACGTGTCAGTTCTAGTATAATATATTTGTCAAATGAATACCCGTTTAACATCTGCATTTCTTCTTGGTGTAGCAATTTTAATAGCGAGTAGTGTACATTTTAAACAGTTTGGAAATTTATATTCTTCAGACAATAGTGCAATTAAGATGTAATGATATCTTCAACTGATTTAAATCTTATAAATCGGGTAATCTGTACCAAACGTGTATATAGCGTGTCCAGGGAAGGTGTCCCTGATTTCAATATGAAATATCTCGAAAACTAAGATGGATAGACCAGTGCAACAAAAGCATTTTTGTTGTGATCGCTGTAAGAATGTTATACAGAAGTTCAGAAAAAGTGCGAAATAGTTGAACAGGTGGCATTCTCCGCAGTGCATGACGAAACTTGTCCGTCGTATACCGTCTTTGCAGTCACACGCCGGCCGCGGTGGCCGAGGGGACTGAGGCGCTCCAGTCACGGTCTGCACGGCCACTACGGTCAGGGGTTCGAATCCCCCCTCGGGCATGGATATTTGTGCCGTCCTTAGTATAAAGTAGTTGATAAGTAGTTTGTAAGTTTAGGGACTGATGACCCCGTAGTTAAGTCCCATAAGCTTAACAAACATTTGAACATTTGAATTTTTTGCAGTCACATCAGCCGTAAACAAACAATAAAATTTGCCATCGCATGCTGCAGTGACTCAACGGAAACGAATCTTTGATTCAAGCTCGTCCAGTGTCGTCGGGTGGTTCCGGCAGAGAGTGTTTTTCAATGTAGTGACACGGAGTCAGTTCGGGCGAATATGGAGGCCAATCCATGCCTTCGCCATTCAGTTTGGAATAATCCAATGCCGTTACCTTATTGGCGAAGAAAGCGAAACGCTTGTTCCGTGCGATGTGGTCTGGCCTCCTCTTGCACGAACTCGGTTGATGATCGATTCTCGACCGCTACCTGTGCGACGAAAAATTTTGCCAAAATTACAATATAACATTCACTAGTGATAGTTTCTCGCATGAAAAAGAGCAAATAATGCCTCTGCTGTATACCGCATCCCACACAATAACTCTGAGACAATAAAGTGTTTCTGCTTCACACAAATGAGGATTTTCAGAGCCCCAAAATCGGCAGTTTCGCTGATTCACGATTCCAGTCAGGTGCAAGTTGTAACATGTCTTGGTTTTTGTCGTTACTGCATGTCTGCAAGCTATCTCTTTTGATATGAAAATTGCAACAACACCAAAAATACACGTTGTGCTTTATTTAATCTGACAATTTAGTACGCAAACAATTTAATGGTTTGTATATACAAAATAGATGAAGTGTCCGCTATGGACAACAACAGGATACTGATAGGGCGACCAGCTATCAAGGTTAATAAAACAGAGCAAACGAAGAATTCAGTGTTAATCCTTGCAACGGCCTTCTTCATTCATAATTGAATAACAGAATCCATAGAAGAGTTCAGATCTCCTAGACTGTTCAACATGTTCAAATGTTTGCAAATCTATCGGACTTAACTGCGTGATCATCAGTCCGTAGCTTACAAACTACTTAAACTAAGGCAAACTAACCCGAGGAAAATACAAACATCCACACCCGAGGGGGGATTCGAACCCACGGCGGCGGTCGGCCGCGCGCACCGCAGCACGGCGCTCCATCGTGCGCGGCTAACCCGCCGCGGCTCCTAGACTGCTTGTACTAACTCTTCCAAGTGGAAATAAATTACACACCATATTCAATGCCCATGCACCAATCAATGAAGACAATAGGAAGAACCCAGAGAAGGTAGAAGAACTGTTCGGAACCCCAGAAAAACATGTCAAGATCCTTATGGGGGACTTCGATGGCCAGATTGGAAAAGACAGATAAAGATAATGTCAGCAGTTTGTGAATTCTGTTGATCGTTCCACGACAAGTTCAAATCCATGGGAGACTGTCAGAAGGATATCAGGGAGAGGAGGGAGGGGCCCAGTGGCTGCTGTAATGGACACAAGTCCTGAGAACATCGCCCAGTTTCTAGCGGCCACTTATTTCCAGGTTACTGCCACCGCCAGTCAAGGAATACTGTAAGATATTGGGAAAAGTAAGTCAGACATTTAAAGGAATTCCATATGTAAAAAATGTCCTTTACACGCAATGTGGGTGAATAGATCCCGATAAATAAATACCCGGAACAACCACCTCTGGTCGTAAAAACAGCCTTGATATGCCTTGGCTTTCAGTCAGACATTGGATGCAGCTTCAACACGATACCACAGTTCATCAAGAGTGGTGACTAGCGTATTGTGACGATCCAGTTGCTCGGCCACCATTGACCAGACGTTTTCAATTGGTGAGAGATCTGGAGAATGTGCTGGAAAGGGCAGCAGTCGAACAGTTTCCTTATACAGGAAGGTCCGTATAGGACCTGCAACATGCGGTCGTGCATAATCCTGCTGAAATGTAGGGTTTCGCAGGGATCAAAGAAGGTTAGAGCCACGGATCTTAACACATCCGAAATGCAACGGCCACTGTTCAAACTGCCGTAGAGGCGAACAAGAGGTGACCGAGACATGTAACACGCCGGCTGATACGCCAGTAAGGCGATGACGAATACACGCTTCCTATGTGCGTTCTCCGCGATGTCGCCAAACACGAATGCGACCATCATGATGCTGCAAACTGAACCTGGATTCATCCGAAAAAATTATGATTTTCCATTCGTGCACCCAGGTTCGTCGTTGCGTACACCATCGTAGGCGCTCCTGTCTGTGATGCTGCGTCAAGGGTAACCGCTTCCATGGCCTTCGAGCTGATAGTCCACGCTGCTGCAAACGTCGTCGAACTATTCGTGCAGATGGTTGGTGCCTTGTAAACGTCTCCATCTGTTGACTAAGGCATCGAGACGTGGCTGTACGATCCGTTACAGCCATGCGGATAAGATGCCTGTCATCTCGACTGCTAGTCATTGGATCGCGACCAACGAGAGCAGCAATGTCGCGATACGATAAACTGCAATCACGATAGGCCGATAGGCTACAATCCGACCTTTATCAAAGACGGAAGCGTGATGGTACGCATTTCTCCTCCTTACACGAGGAATCACAACAACGTTTCACCAGACAACGCTTGTCAAGTGCTGTTGGTGTATGACAAATACACGTGTCAGCACGTTGCAGTTGTCACCACCGCCGCCAGCTTTGTGTGAATGCACTGAAAAGCTAATCATTTGCATATCACAGCACCTTCTTTCTGTCGGTTAAATTTCGCGTCTGTAAGACGTCATCTTCGCGGTGTAGCAATTTTAATGGCCAGGATTGTATTTATCGGTTATGTTTCCGCGGAGACGATTAAACGCGTTCGCCAATCAACGGGCGAAAGTGTACAGAATGTTACCGAGAGGACTGTAGCCGTTGCCCCTGCCTGGGCTGTTCCGTTAACTCTCATGACTACCAATCTAGCGTACTCTCTCTCTCTCTCTGCTAGGGGTTGGGCTATTCCAGTTAAGAGATTTTAATGGTTAATTGACTTTCATTATGTCTTGGTCCTGCAGCGAGACTAGTTATTATCACTTCTACATTTGATTACGAATGTAACCGTCTTTCATGTGTAACAGGCTACCACAGATTCGTCTTGCTTAAAGGAACTTTTGTGTCCCAGCCTCGTCGCCGCTTTTGTGTCTCGTTTCCGTCGTAGGTGTCGGTGGCCGAGTGGAATGAGACCGACACAGGAATAAAGATAGCACGCTGGTGCAGGTACGGAGGGAAGCAGCCAGAAACTAGAAACACTAGAGTAAATTAGAACGAGATATATATTTCTTAGAGACTTAGTAATACTTAACTTTTACATAGCTCAGTACTGCAGAATGCTGATACATAGTTGAGCTAGAGGCCTGCCTAGTGCCTATCCGTTAGCTAAGTCTTCACTGGTGCCTATCTGATTCTGAAAGTCTTAACTGGTTCCTATCTCAGTCCCAAGTGAACGATGTCGTTCAGTGGTGGCCACGAGCGGAGTTGTAGCAGAGGGCGGTCGTGGCTGTCGTCGTAAGAACGCCGCGCCGTGCGTGCATGGCGGCGCGCGGCGAAAGTAGGTGGCGCGCACTTTGTACTTGTGCGACACCACAGGAACAATACAGATAATTTAACCAGATAAACCTATTTACTTACTTGGTCTGTAAATCCTCCACTGCTGTCCTGTTACTAATACCAATAGCACTGAAACCCTGCTAGAAGTGAAGGAGTTCGATGCCAGCCACGGCCAGGCAGCAGCAGAAGTAAAGGTAAGGTGCTGATCGCCACTTTTCCAGTGGAGCAAGTAGCAAGCATCCATTTCCAACAAAACGAACATTCCCACCATACAAGCAGGTGTACACACCGACGTGACGTTCAGACACTGCTAGCTGCCTGTAAAGTGTCCAGTCTGCTCTACTGAGCGCCCAACGTGGCGGCTACCTGACAGGTTCCAATCCACCTAGCAGAGGGACCTAGACTGGGGAGTGGTCACTTCCCTGTAGATTGTAGCGGTACGGAATATTTCCGTAACATTATGTTACAGTCGATTTTTCGCTGCTAACTCGGTCGAAGTTTATCGCCTGATTTGTTTACAGCTTTGAAACTTTATCGAAAAATTTATTATAAAATTGTATTCTTATAGTGTATTAATTATTTCTGTAAATATGTTGCATGTAAACTTGTAAAAATGTCATATGGCATATTGTTTGAAAGAATTGGCGAGCATGTCAAGTTGTTGTTGGCAACAGGCTGTGATCGAGAGACTTTTACACAGAATGATGAAGAATAGAGTAAGGAATGAGTTAAGTTTCTATCCTGAAATTCTGTTTTAGGTAGTTTGGGGAGTAATTATGATTTTATTGTGATGATAATGTGTTACTATTAAGTTATGAATGCATTGTTTAATTTTTAAAAGTAAATGAACTACTTGAGGAGTTTACTGAGTACTAATGGAATATTAGATATGTTTAATGTAATAAAAATGAATATGTTTTGTTGGAGTGGTGTTAATTGTGGTGTCGCACAAGTATGAAGTGCGCGCCACGTACTTTCGCCGCGCGCCGCCATGCACGCACGGCGCGGCGTTCTTACGACGTCAGCCACGAGCGCCCTCTGCTGCAACTCCGCTCGTGCCCACGACTGCTGCATCGGCCACTTGGGAATCAGATAGGCACCAGTTAATACTTGGCTATCGGATAGGCACTAGGAATCATCAGTAGGCAGGCCTCTACCTAAACTATGTATCAACTTTCTACTAGTCTGCTGCTCTCCAAATTAAGTACTGTATTATTTCTATGAAATATATCTCTTATACTAATCTAGCTTAGTGTTTCTAGTTTCTGCTGTCCCACTGGCTGGTCACCTCCGTACCTGCACACGCGTGCATCCTATTTTCCTGTGTCGGTCTCTCTCTACTCGGCCACCGACACCCAGGACAACCGGCGGAAACGAGACACAAAAGCGGCGACGAGGATCGGACACAAAATTCATAGCCTCTGATGTTTTAGTAATAAGAGAAACTGTTTGATGTAAAAAGTAAAGTTCAGAGTAGAGTCATTATTGGAGTTAAAAAATCAATTTGACTACCTCTAATAATTCTCATAATTTAGAAATAATGAGAAATTAATGAATGGTACTGGAGAAAATTTTAGAACAAGTTGCAGCTGGGGCGGGGCTACTGTCGCGGTACGGAATATTTCCGTAACGTTATGTTACAGTCGATTTTTTGCTGCTAAGTCGGTCGAAGTTTATCGCCAGATTTGTTTACAGGTTTGAAACTTTATCGAAAGATTTATAATAAAGTTGTATCCTTATAGTGTATTAATTATTTCTGTAAATATGTTGCATGTAAACTTTTGCTGAGAAATGTGTGGGAGTCATGGCATTATGTGGGGCTAACCAAAATGGCTGCCATGGATGCAAATACATGTTCCGAAGAGGGCTTCTGGGGCTACCATTATGGCTGCTAGGAGTAATCCAGCGGTCACGGAGATCAAAGAAAAAAAACGGAAAATTATATTGATTGTTAATTATGAGTAGTTGAAGTCTGTCCGAGGCTACGTAGTGTATCTGTTCGGGAATACTTCAATCAATTTGGCTAAAAGAAAGAGAGTATGACATCCAAGGTACACATCGTCTGATTGTGGAAGTAACCCAGCATTTGGGCCTGAATTCAGCATACTGCGCCGCAGTGTGTTCGTACTGAGTCGATACACACCTGGGAAGAATTAGGGAATGTGTTGGAGAGATACTATTCCATTTTTTTTAAAAATACTGATTGTCCTTATGAGGTCTGGTCGAGAGTCGAGAGAAGTTAAACTGTTCTTATTGTTGTAATATTGTGGAAAAGAGGTATAAGAAATTACAGTATTCAAGTGTTCCTGTGTGCATCATATCGTAATTTGCTGTTGATGTGTGGAGTTTTTGTGAGAGTTGCAGTTGTTATTGGTACTCTTGTGGTTCATATAAAGTAAGGTATTGGTTACTGACAAAGTTTCAGGCGGAGATATATTTATAAAGGTACCTAAACGTTACTGTTCATTCGAGTGGTGCTGGAGTATGCCCACAGGACCCTTGTATTTTGGTAAACTTCGATAGGGACGGAGACTGGTATTGAAAGTTTGGACAAAATGATTAGGTAACTCAACTGTGATGTATGTGTGCGACTGATTAATTTTATTGGACTGATGGCTTGTAGTTGAATCTTAAAATAAGACCTAATTTGAAAGATAGTTCCATTAACTGAATTCAGGGACATAGGATTCTGCGTAGGTGAAGGATGACTTTAATTGCTCATAATCAGGGTTATTAAATAATAAAGACTGTACTTGAGCAATTACAACAAATGCTTCCCCTTTTCTTTCTTCTCAATATTGATGTTAAACCTGCTTGATGTAAAAATGATTATGTTTGTATTGAAGTAGCCATGCCGTTGACAGAGCTACCATAATTCGTAAGAAAATCTTTTTCTATCATAATTCTTTCTACTACTGTTCTTTACAAAACCTCATTAGTTGATGCACGCTCAAGTTTAAAAAAATAAAGAAGAAAGAATAAATGTTGTTTACAAATCAGTCATAAATTATCCTGATGGGAATATATTTATATTTCATAAATAATAAAATAGTTCATTGGTTTAGAACTGGGTGTACTTACTTTGTAAAAACTAATATCGGTCGTTCGGGCTTTGTCCAGTAATAAAAGTTCTAGCGATCGATATTTATAATTTTTTAAATTATTATACATGATGAAGTATTTATCTAGATAAAATGGTGGTTCTTTTCTAGCACGAACTTGACATATTGAGCACTTGTATTTTATCTAAAAGGAATTTCGATGCAAATGCTGCTAGTAATTACGACGAAGTTTTCAAACACCAGAGATCCTATATTGCCGTAGTTGGAACAGCTACCGGAGTGAAAGTAACATTCATACTTTTCACAAGAGAACGCAACTCGCTGTTTATCTTTGTTTAGTAAGCACGTCAGATGCATGCAACAACAACAGCAAAAAAGAACCTGTCTGCAGTGATTGGAATTCTGGTACAGTAGAATTAGTCTACGGGGCTTGGTATTTTCTGATTAAAAAAAGAAATTATTATTCGCAGTCAGATGTGTACAGGAGGTATAATTTGGTAGGAGAGTTAGGACAGTTACAAGATGGTCGACCAATTCCCATTGAGTAATGGGGCCAAGGGCGGGAGAGCAAAGCGAAAGGTCGATAGCAGAACATGACACTGTATGCTCTGACCTATATTTAACAGTGTGTACTAGAGAACATTAACACCCTCTCAATTGCTCTACCCCCCCCAAAAAATAAGGTCTTCAAAACAGGGATTACTACACAATTTTGCTGAATCGCGAAATTTTAATTTACACTGCTTTTCATTTATTTGTGGCTGATACACTTTATAAACCTTAATTACTATATGGAGTGAGGGAAAAATAGGAGAATAGATAATGAGATATGAGTTTAAGTCTGTTTATAATGTTACGTGCGGGATACAAAAATTTCTGTAGACTGCCGATCCCGTCATTTGACGGAATTCGATTTTTCATGTTTGTAAATACGAAATCCCGTCCATTGACGGTCTCACCGTCTCGTCATTATGCCGCAAGGGGTAAGTAGAATGTTAGAAAAAGAGAAGACAGGTCTTGTTCGAACTGTAATGACAAACAGGAAGGGAATGCCTCAGGCTTTGAAATCACCCAACATACAAAGAAGGGAACAGATATTCCGGAGGAGTGGAAATCTTTTGACTGTGTGCTGGAAAGACAAAAGATATGTATATATTCTAAGTACAAGACACAGGGCAGAAATGATATAATTATGAAGACAGAAGAGGTAAACAAAAAACAAAAACCTGCTTGTGGAGTACAACAAAAAGAAGGTCGGGGTTGATCTGTCAGATAAAAGGTATGTCATACGGGGCTTTCGAACATAGAACAGTGAAATGGTGAAAGAAACTTGCATTTCACTGTCTCCTTATGGTGCCTGGTGGATGCATGTATTCTCCATAACAAAATAAAAGCTGAGGAGATGCCTCTATCCAAGTTCATAAAGGTGTTGTGTGCAGAATTGCCAATGTGTGAAGACGATACTCCCAAACCAACTTCCGATGGAGGCCACCTGAGCAGTTTATCTACAGGAAAGCATTTTCTAGAAAAAATTCCACCTCCCACAGATAAAAGTAGAATTCAAAGGATGTGAAAAGTATGTTCAACCAGAGGAAAAAAGCAAACTGGAAAGGCTGTAAGTGTTTTTATCAGTCTTTTATTATTGAAAGTGGAATAAAAGCTTTTCTACTACGACAAGAATGATGTAAAAACATTTTGATTTCCGTAAACTTTTTTCTTTTTCCCAAAAAATGATATTGTTTGAAAATATGTGGAAAAGGAAGTAAACATTCAAAGAACCTGAATGTAGGTTATCAGGAAGAAGAAGGCCAAAGCTTTCAGAAAAGGTTATTACCACATTAAAATGTTGTCTAGTTTTTCTAATACAAAATACTAAATATTGCTAAAAACACCTAGCATTCTTAGAAATGGCAAAGTTTACAGGGCCGGCAGTCAGTGTTAAATTAGGTGTAATTCACGTGCTGTAGGCGCGAGAAGAATAATACAGTTTTAGTAGATAATATTGCGCATGAGCAAAACTACAATCTTAGCAGTGCTGCGGGAATAAAATCGGAACGTAATTATTTAGGAAAATGGAAGAAATCCGTTCGAAGAATTGCTGCAGAGGCTCGTTTGAAGCGTTACAGCTCGCACAAATTACTGCGGAGCCTACAGCTGTTTCCATTCACAATTCACTGCTACCAGGCCACACCTGTACGAGCAGTGCGGCATAGGGCTGAGTTTGGGAATCAGATTCTGACATTGATTGATAAGGAAGGGTTTGATGTTGGCTACGTCTGGTTCACAGATGAAGCACAGTTTGAAAATTGGTGATTCTTCTGGACAATTTATTTTTCAAATTTCTCGTCTCCAATATCCTATTTCTAATTTATGTATGATGTTAGGTGTTAACTGCATGTAATAATTTCATTATTCTTATTCTCTGACTTCTATAATCAGTAAGAGGTTGACAGACATATGTCAGGACTCTTGTTAATTTATTTGATTGTTTATTAGAGTATTTCAGTTATTCCTTTTCTATGGTTACTCATGGCAGTGGCGAGCGAGCTGTTTTGAGCTGTAGGAAGCTGTGACTTCGGTCGAGGCTGGTTTCAGATGCAGGTGAAGCGTAGGAACTCGTTGTTGCATGGGCCAGCCATCAGTTTTTCGCAGCAAGGTCTCAAAGCAGTACTCAGGCGAAGGCCTCGGCACCATCCCGTGGTGTCAGTGATGCACAGTGGGGGCCAAGGTACCAGCGAGCAGTGTCCTTGGAGAAGACAATGCTTTACCGTAAAAGCGACTAGCGCAGGTTCGGTCAGCATGGAATGTTCTCTTGTTAGCACCATAGGAATGGTCCTGACGTCATTGAATTTCTTTAGCTTTTTTGGCGACGGACAACCACACGTTTTATGGTAAGGGATGACTCCCCGCTATCCCTGCATTCCAAACTGTCAGCAGAGGTTAGCTTCGTTTACGACATAATAAATGGCAGTTTGCTGCATGTACAGTGGCCTGCGTGGAGAGTCAGTAGGGAGTCAACGTGTCAGTCCGACCTGTGGAGGTTCTTACTTGTCGGGAAAAATTGACTTTTTGAAGTTAAATTTGCAAATAATTTATGCTACTTGTAAACTGGGCCGATCGCCAGCGACCGATACTATTCGATTCGTAATTTCACGAATTTGTTGTCAAAATCACGAGATTAATTTTATTACGGCACTCTCCTTTTGTCTCAAGGCTGTACTGCCTTTTGCATCCGTCTTTCTCCTGCAGTTAGGTAGCCCAAGATATTGGTGCTACAAGTGTCCCAGGATGGGTGGATCGTATCAGCTACACAATTTTCCACACGGCTGATGCATGCAGTCCACAGTCATCGGAGCAACCGAAAAGGTAGCCTGTCGCTCGTTGGAATAACGAATGTCATTCTGCTATCCAGACGAGGTGGGCGGCATTGCATCGGTTCAGGTGTTGGCCGACTACAGAGGACCTCACAGCCTTTTAGGTAGCAAGGGCAAAACTTAGACGCGTTATTCGCGAGTGCAAAAGAGATCATGGCAGCAGTTCCTGAATTCTGTTGAACGTTTCACGGAAAGTTCAAACCTATGGGAGACTATCAGGAGGATAGGAGGCAGGGGTCCAGTGGCTGCTGTAATGGACACAAGTCCTGAGAACATCGCCCAGCCTCTAGCGACCACTTTTTTTCCAGGTTACTGCCACCGCCAGTCAAGGAAAACTATAAGATATTGGGAAAAGTAAGTCAGAGTCAATCTAAAGAAATTCCACACGTAAAAAAGTCCTTGAAAAATATATACTAGCCTTTACAAATACACTACTGACCATTAAAATTCCTACACCAAGAAGAAATGCAGATGATAAACTGGTACTCATTGGACAAATATACTAGATCTGATACGTGATTACATTTCCACACAATTTAGGTACATAGATCCTGAGATATCAGTACCAACAACAACCACCTCTGGCCATAATAAAAGCCTTGATACGCCTGGGCATTGAGTCAAACAGAGCTTGAATGGCGTGTACAGGTAGAGATTCACATGCAGCTTCAACGCGATACCACAGTTAATCAAGTGTAGTGACTGGCGTATTTTGACGAGCCAGTTGCTCGGCCACCATTGACCAGACGTTTTCAATTGATGAGAGATCTGAAGAATGTGCTGGGCAGGGCAGCAGTCGAACATTTTCCGTATCCAGAAAGATCCGTACAGGACTTGCAACATGCGGTCGTGCATTATCCTGCTGAAATGTAGGGTTTTGCAGAGATCGAATGAAGGGTAGAGCCACGGGTCGTAACTCATCTGAAATGTAACAGCCACTCTTCAGACTGCCGTCGATGCAACAAGAGGTGACCGAGACGTGTAACCAATGGCACCCCATACCATCACGCCGGGTGATACGCCAGTATGGCGATGACGAATACATGCTTCCAATGTGCGTTATCCCCGCAATGTCGCCAAACACGGTTGCGACCATCTGTAAATCGAACCTAGATTCATCCGAAAAAATTACGACAGGCGCTCCTGTCTGTGATGCAGCTTCAAGGGTAACAGCTTCCATGGCCTTCGAGCTGATAGTCCATGCTGCTGCAAAGGTCGTCGAACTGTTCGCGCAGTGCTTGTTGTCTTGCAAGCGTCCCCATCTGTTGACTAGGGCATTGAGACGTGGCTGCACGATCCGTTACAACCATGCTGATAAGATGTCTGTCATCTCGGCTGCTAGTGATAAGAGACCTTTGCGATCCAGCACGGCGTTCCGTATTGCCCTCCTAAACCCACCGATTCCATATTCTGCCTACAGTAATTGGATCGCGACAAACGCAAGCAGCAATGTCGCAATACGATAAACCGCAATCGCGATAGGTTACAATCCGACCTTTATCAAAGTCGGAAACGTGATGCTACGCATTTCTGTCCCTTACACGAGGTATCACAACAACGTTTCACCAGGCAACGCTGGTCAGCTGCTGTTTGTGTATCATAAATCGGTTGGAAACTTTCCTCATGTCAGCACGTTGTAGGTGTCGCCACCGGCGCCAAACTTGTGTGAATGCTCTGAAAAGCTAATCATTTGCATATCACAGCACCTTCTTCCTGTCGGTTAAATTTCGCAACTATAGGACGTCATCTTCGTGGTGTAACAATTTTAAAGGCCAGGAGTGTACTATGCCTATTACAGTGTCTCCATTTGGGAGTTGGTGCGATCATCAAATTAAGGTATGTTTTCATGGTCCCCCTGCATGAATAATTTCTTAAATGTTTAATTTAAAACATTTGCCGTCATTGTGCCGTCATGAAGACCTAATGCATTAACTATGAGGCAACAGAACACATAAACAATTTGGGAGAAAATCTAAGTAGCCCTTTGAAAAGGCTTATGACCGTGTCGCTAGGAGGAAACTACTGTCAGTTCTACAAGATTATGGTATAGGAGGCAAACTTCTGCAGGCAATTAAAGGGCTTTACGTAGACTGTCATGCAGCAGTTAGAGTAGATGACAAATTAAGTTCATGGTTCAGGGTAGTTTCAGGGCTAAGACAAGGCTGTAACCTGTCACCACTGTTGTTCCTACTATTCATGGATCATATGCTAAAAACAGTAGACTGGCAGGGCGAGATTAAAATTGGTGAAAACAAAATAAGCAGTGTCGCATATGCGGATGACTTAGTTCAGTTGAAAGGTTGCAAAATGTTCAAATATTTGTAAATCTATCGGACCAAACTGCGTGGTCATCAGTCCATAGCTTACAAACTACCACAAGAACCTAGGTAAGCTAACCTAAGGACAACACATACACCCATGCCCCAGGGAGGACTCGAACCTCCACGGCGAGCAACCGCGCGCTCCGCAGCGAGGCGCTTTAGACCGCTCGGTTTGAGTGCCAAATAAGAGGAACAAAGCTAGAACAGGTAGACAGTTTCAAGTACCTGGGATGTATTTTCTCACAGGATGGCAACATAGCCAACTAACTGGAGTCGAGGTGCAGCAAAGCTAATGCAGTGAGTCCTCAGCTAAGATCTACTCTCTCCTGCAAGAAGGAAGTAAGTACCAAGACTAAGTTAGCGGTGCACTGCTCTATCTTTCTACCATCTTTATTGGATGGGAGTGAAAGTTGGGTGGATACAGGTTACATTATTTACAAGGTAGAGGTTACAGATATGAAAGTAGCAAAAATGATTGCAGGCACTAATACATGGGAACAATGGCAGAAGGGTGACCATAATGAGGAAATCAAGATAAAACTGAGAGTGAACACCATAGATGAAGCAGCTAGAGCGAACAGACTGAGATGGTGCGATCATGTTAAACGCATGGGAGAAGCAAGTTTACCTAAGAGACTCATGAGCTCGGCAGCGGAGGGTAAGAGGAGTCGAGGTAGATCAAGAAGAATGATTTTTAAGTTCGAATCCCCCCTCGGGCATGGATATTTGTGCCGTCCTAGTTCGTAAGTAGTTCATAAGTAGTTTGTAAGTTTAGGGACTGATGACCCCGTAGTTAAGTCCCATAAGCTTAACAAACATTTGAACATTTTTTGATTTTTAAGTAAAAGGCATAACATCAGACGATGCACCAATGTTAGCATTGAATAGGGGATCATGGAGGAATTTTATTAGAGGTACTATGCTCCAGACTGAACGCTGAAAGGCATAATCAGTCTCTAATGATGATGATGATGATCTAAGTAGCTCTCTAGGTTGTTTGCAGATGACTCCGTCATTTACCTTCTAGTAAAATCATCTGAAGATCAAAACCAACTGCAGAACGATCTAAATAAGATATCACAATGGTGTAAAAATTGGCAATTGACTCTAAATAATGCGAAGTGTGATGTCGTTCACATGAGTATGAAAAGAAATCCGTTAAACTTTGTTTACAAGATAAATCAATCAAACGTGAAGGCCATAAACTCTACAAAATATCTAGGAATTACAATTACTTCAGACTTAAAGTGGAAAGAAAACGTAGATAATGTCGTGGGAAAGGCGAATCAGAGACTGCGTTTTATTGTCAGAACCCTTAAAAGATGCAACAGAACTACTAAAGAGACTGCATACACTACGCTTGTCCGTCCTGTTTTCGAGTATTACTGCCCAGTGTGGGATCTTTATCAGGTGGGTTTGATGGAGGACATAGAAATAGTTCAAAGAAGGGCAGCACGTTTTGTATTGTCACGATACAGAGGAGACAGCGTCACGGAAATGATACAGGACCTGGGATGGGTATCATTACAACAACGGCGTTTATCGCTGCGGCGTGATCTACTTACGAAACTCCAATCACCAGCATTCTCCTCCAATGCGAAAATATATTGTTGACTCCCACTTATATAGGTAGAAATGATCATCAGAATAAAAAACGAGAAATCAGAGCTCGAACGGAGAGATTCAGATGTTCTTTCTTCCCGCGCGCTATTCCAGAATGGAATGGGAGATGAATAGTATAACGGTGGTTCGATGAACCCTCTGCCGGGCACTTAAATGTGATTTGCAGAGTATCCCATGTAGATTTAGATGTAGATGTAGAACGGCGCTTATCGCTGCGGCGTGATCTACTTACGAAACTCCAATCACCAACATTCTTCTCCGAATACGAAAATATATTAGTAACTCCAACCTACATAGGTAGAAATGATCATCAGAATAAAATACGAGAAATCAGAGCTCGAACTGGGAGATTCAGGTGTTCTTTCTTCCCGCGCGCTATTCGAGAATGGAAGGGGAGATTAATAGTGCCGGCCGCAGTGGCCGAGGGGACTCAGGCGCTTCAGTCACGGTCTGCACGGTCACTACGGTCGGGGGTTCGAATCCCCCCTCGGGCATGGATATTTGTGCCGTCCTTAGCTGTAAGTAGTTCATAAGTAGTTTGTAAGTTTAGGGACTGATGACCCCGTAGTTAAGTCCCATAGACTCTACAAACATTTGAACATTTTTTGAGATTAATAGTATAAAGGTGGTTAGATGAACCCTCTGCCAGGCAATCAAATGTGATTTGCAGAGTATCCCATGTATATGTAGATGTTATTTGGTCATAGAGTCTCGTTTGGCACTATTTCCATCTTCTGGCTGAGTTTACATCTCAAGAGTAAACTTGTAGGGCGTTTCTTAATGATTTGGGCAGCCGTGTCATGATATTCCTTGGCCTCTACGATTACTGTGGTAAGTCGAATTACTGCAGAGAATTGTACCACGATTTTAGCTGATCAGGATCATGCCATGGCACAATGTTTGTTCGTGAATGCTGATGCACTGGCCAAAGACTACAGGGCCCATGTTCGAACAGTTGGAATTGTAGAGGCATGGTTTTGGTTGGCTTGTGAGACAGTGGCTGTAATTAGTCTATTTTTCATGCTAACCTTGTGTTACTGTATCTTTCTCTTTACGCTAATTATTGAAATATGTAACATTTTTCTTTGTAGATCTTTATTTATTTGGTTTCTGTGCCTTTGGAGACACATCAGGGGTGATGGGCTCCTGGGATTGTAGTACATTCTATGTTTATATGAAAATTTCAGGATTTTAATGTTTACTGGCACAGCTTGGCTGCTAAAAAGTGGTTTTGCGTGTTCGGCACGGTCAGGCCACGCAGTGCAGAGACGCTCTTGGGGGTTTCCCTCTCCCACCAACTTTCGCTCGCCTTCGGGGAAGGACGAGAGGGGCTGGCTTGACCTGTTTGGCGCCAACGCTACAGGCAGCAGAGTATGTGGGACGCTTTACAATGCTGGCCGGCGGTTTACGGTGGGCGATAGTGGGGACTGCCTTGCTTAGTCATTTGACTGTTTCGCAAGAGAGGAATTTGCCGGATACAAACAATAGCAGAGTGCTCTGGGCCCCGGGCTGTTTATGGCGACGTATTGCCCTTAGGCGTTATCTAAAAAAACTTCCTAGAAAGCAGCAGAGATTGAACACAGTTAGTGTGACAAATGGTTAGGTTGAGAGGAAAGCTTTCTGCCCGTCTGGCGCCCCAGGGGTTTGACTCCAACGTTAACATTTTTAGGTCGTGTGACCGTTGCTAGGAGCAAGGTGAAATTCCTTGCAGAGCATTCACCCTGGGAACGGTGAAATCCGCGGGAAGCTTTGGTGGCATGGGCGGAGCCCAGAGAACGCGTCCTAATTCGGAAAATTATTTTAGAATGACAGCTAAACAATTTGTCAACGACGCTACGCCATCCGATTGATTTGACTATTAGCCGTTAGCAGATATTGGTGCGTCTTTTCGCGCGTGGGTGTGGCCGCCGTCACTTGCCGTGAGCTGCGGCAGAGCGCGAGGAGGGACAGACTCCTGTCTGAGCGTCCGAAGTGAACGGACGTCGGACACTCTCTAGTGTCTAAGCGTCCGAAGTGTACGGACCTCGCTAGTCTCCTATTTGAGCGTCCGAAGTGTACGGACCTCGCAAGACACGGAATACTCCGTTTAGATTCGCGGGGAGGACATCGTCTTAAACGGTCCTCTGGTTAAAATTGTGTGTGATCCGGAGATTCGGACGTTGTAGAACTTGAGTTTACTTCGCGGACGTTACATTGTCCTGTGGTTACGCTGTGAGCGGCCACAGTTTAGTTTTCGTTTTGCTAGAAGTCTCTATTTGAGCATTCGCGCCTTTGCGAATCGGGCTTTGTTTTTAGAGATCTTATTACGCAAGTGACTGATCGATTTGTGCCAAGTGGCCTTTGCATCACCTATGCAAAATATTGATTAGTCTACTAGCGTGATAGAATCGCACAGCAACTGCCTAGCGACGCCGACGCAAGTGACGTTGTGTTAAGTTACTTGTCGACCCTGCTTAACAGGTCGCAGCAATTACGGTCGGATAAAAAAAATTGAGCTAATCCGCTCCCACCGACTGCTGCCTGCGGGCCTGAGACGCAGCCGTCAATGATCATCTGTGTCGGTAAGGTGACGCACTTGCTGGAGGGTTATATGAATCAGACTTGTTGGATTCTGTCCCTTATTTTATTCTTTTGAGATCTGCCTATTTACTCTGGGGAGCTTAGGGCTAACGATAATTTCAAGCCCTTGTATAACCAATCTAATAGCATTCTGTTTGCAAAACCTCCGACCTTTGACTCAGCCAGTCATTTTTTGTGTCTCAATGTTTCAACATTTGTAAAAGATTGTGTGAATACCATTATCTGTTTTACATGATAGGAAATGTCATCTGAATGTTTAATTATAATAAATTGATTTTGAACAGATCGTCTTTCATTTAAGAACGTTCCTTTGTCACTATTTTGGAGGGGAAACAGAATAGTTAAATTCCTCGTTTTACCATTAATTTTTCAAGCACTTTTATTGTTTTGTGCAACTAATACACTGCAATACATTAGGAATAATTATTACATGTTTGAATCTATGCTCACATCATAGCTGATCAATAACATTTTAATTTTCCATATTTTGGATAAATATTGTGGCGACCCAAGATAATTAATTGCTGTCCTAAATATATATAAATATATTAATTTAGAACTAACGACATAGTTCACACTTAGCATCTCCTGCCACAGAACAATCGACTTCGTTACACTTGGCGACTCCTGCCATAGGATTATTGATTGTTAGGAGATTCTGTGATGTGGTCATATGTTGTTCAGTTGCAGGCAGGCCAAACCCCTTATTTGTAATTAGTTTTTAGAAATTTTCATGTGCGCAACGCGTCATCAAGTGTTTCTTTGCAGCGTTCATGTAATGTGGTTTCTGCACCACACAACGGCGTTCTTTTTACGGTGTTCACATTGACGGCGTGGTTTTGCTTGTGTCATTTGGTGGGCAAATATTTATGTACGTGTTTTTAACAGTTATTCGCGTATGAAATTTTTCATGTCATGGACGTTATGATGTGTTTTAATCTCCAATACTCAGGCCAATACGTTGTATGCCGGATAGACACTTGCATATAAAAGTAGGTAAATTTGTATATTAAAAATGTATGATTACTAGGAGTAAGGCTAGGCTTTTAGAAATTAATGGTGTTTCAGTAAACAGTGCCACAATGAGTGACACGGAGCGCCATTCAGATGATTCTGACTTTTCTAGTCGTCGTGAATCATGTAGAAAATGCGACTTGAGTAAAGTGTCAAGAAAAGCTTCTAGAGAAATATTAAATAGGCAGAGTTCAGTAAACAACTCAAGTGAAAGTGAGATTGAAATTCCTCACAGTCACAATAAGTGCAAACTGTATGCTCATAGTGATGAGGGAACTTCGTATACAAAAACGCAAAGCCAAAAGCCAACATTATCAAGGTCGTCCACGCCAGCTGGAAATTATGAGGATATTCAGCTGGGGGTTTTATGGGATATTTAATTCATGATAATCAAGAAAGAAAGAAATACAAAAACTAGAAAGAGTTATAGATGCTCGTGTTAGTGAAAATGCCGAACCGGCCGCGGTGGCCGAGGAGACTGAGGCGCTTCAGTCACGGTCTGCACGGCCACTACGTTCGGGGGTTCGAATCCCCCCTCGGGCATGATTATTTGTGCCGTCCTAGTTCGTAAGTAGTTCATAAGTAGTTTGTAAGTTTAGGGACTGATGACCCTGTAGTTAAGTCCCATAAGCTTTACAATCATTTGAACATTTTTTTTTTTTTTTTTTTTTTTTTGAAAATGCCGACAAATTAGGGAGAGTTATCGATGCCCGTGTGGGTGAACTCAAAGAGGAATTGTCGGTAGTCCGGCAAGAACTTGTTTCTATCGGTAAAACAGCGACTGAAGAAAAGTATACGGCAATAGAGGCAAAGAAAGACTCCAGAATTGCTCGCTACGAAGCAGCTGCTGCAAGAAAGACGGCCGAATTGGCCAAAAGAGTCGCAGTAAAGTCACGGGTTGACATCGCTAATGTCAAGAAAGTAGTTGCCACATTACGCGAACAAGGAAAGGAAATTCTGAAGCAGGCAACGGAAAAAATCACAGAAAATTCAAAAGCGATCGCTGAGATTACAAATCAGCATACAGAAATAGTGGAAATCAAAGAGGCACAAGCTAACATTTCTTCACAACAGAAGAAATTGAGTCGCGATATAATAAAAACTCACGGCGATGTAGAGAGAATTGCGACATTGCCGACAGCGACCACAAGTACGTGAAATGCGGGAGAAAGTGCTGATAGTGTACCACGCGAAATAGATAGACTCACAGAACCGCGACAGGACGAAAGAACTCATGTCTTCCGTCACCATTCGCCAGTCATAGAGGAATCAAACACTCGGGGGGGGGGGGGGGGGAATTTCACACGGTGTACGCACACGATCCGAGGCAGATGATAATTGCTGTCATCTACGTAGGACAGACTCCCACCTACACGGATCAGCTGTTTCTGAGAGGTATGCCGCAGCTGGCAATAATCAGCAGAGCATGAGAACGGAAGGGCACGCGCAATACGGCGGTGGAGCCACAGCGTATAAGCCATTCGATCTGAATCATTTCCTGCCTGTACAGAATTTTCAGATCTATCGTGAATCGAACAATGTACTGCACCTGAAGTCGTTCATTCCACAGTTTTATAGAATACTCCAGCCAGAGTGGCCACTGCAGTATAAATTTGATTTCATTTGCGGCCCTCTACAAGGGAGCGTGGCGTAACACATGCGCTCTGTGGCGGAATCTCGTACGTCATATGAGCAGTTCAGGAAAACGTTTCTTGTTTCGTATTGGCCTTCACAAGTGCAGGAGCGAATCCGAGATGACATTGTTACGGGATGCGACATGTTGTCCGCCGATTTTAAGAATCAAGTCAAGTTTCTGGATTCACTAATAAAGAAAAACAGAGTCCTTGATAACCCATATTCGGACAAAGAAATTATGAAGCACTGTTTTACCACGCTCCCTGAAGGATACCAGAGGAGCATGATAGGAAAATGCGACGGAACTCTTGACCAATTTATTTCCGCGCTTAGAGAGGCAGAATACGTAGAAATCCGACACAGGAGGCGTCCTCAAGATAACAGGGACGAAAATCCTCCGCAAAATGGAGGCAATAATTCTTGGGGAAACAACGGCGACCGTGGGCGAGAGAAGAATCGCAAACACGGGTGGAATAGCGGCAAAGATTGGAAAAAGAGGAATCATAACAACGAAAACTGGCACAATAATGATAATGACGGCCAGCAGAACCCATCCTTTTCCAATAATAATAATAATAGTTCAGGAGAGGGCCAAAACAATGCACAATGGCAAAGTAACGGTCCACCCTGGTTCAAGAACCAGAATAATGGTAATTGGCAGTCACAACAAGTACAGCAGTGGGGTGCACCACGTCTGCCACATTAAGCCTTTTATTGAATAGACTTCTGGTTTTTGTATGTACTGTAGATATATATTTCCCGTGTGAATATAAGTTTGTGTTTGTGCTATAATTTGCTGATTGTTAATGTGTCCCTTTTGTTTTTAGAAATAAGTTGTGTGTAATCAATTGGCACATTTACAGGTTTTCCCTAAGTTTGTTTATCGTCGTATTTCAGCATGTAATTTGGTTTTGTGATAGGGATTGGATTATCTCGACTTGCGTCCTTGAACACCTTAGGGCGGACTTTTGTTATTTAATTTCTGTCTTTTCTGAGGTGTCAGCTGTCCAACTTCTTAGTCATGTTGTTCTGTGTTTATCGTTGCTTATCTGAATTTAAATTGCCAGGTAATATATTAATCTCTAGGCTGCGTCAGCGTTGCTGACTGCGAATGCCATTGTATATGTCGTCTTGTGTTGGTTGAGTCTGTCTCTGTAGCGACTCTGCGAAAGTGGATGGATAATTCTCGCTGTAGACGTAATTTTTTTCCTCAAATTGTTTTGTGGGTGTTTGTTTCGCTGTGTTTTTGTTGCATCTGTGAGCGCAAGTCGTTGTGAGTAAGACTTGATGGAACGGCTATCGACGAGTGATTTGCCTAGTCAGTCTTTGGGATCCGTAACCTTGACATGGGTGTGGGGTTACGCGTCTTTTTCGTTGTGATTTCGTGGTGTCCGCGCATATGGCGTGTTGACATATTTTTTGTATCGTGTAGTGTACTGCTTAAGGAATTGGTCAGGGAGTATAAACAAATATGTATACGTTCCCTATAATCCAGTATTCCTACACTTTCCATTGGCATATCTGAGGTACGAGCTCGATAGATAGTTTCCTTGAGCATGCACTTCAGTAAGCTTGGTAATTGAAAAAATAATGTTTGTTTGCATGGACACAAAAGCATGTACTAACGAACTATTAATAATAATAATATCATAACACTATTATTGAAACAATTATGTTAATATTTTGATTAATTTTTACTTTTTACTAAAAAATAAGCAACCCATATAATATGTTATTATTTATATAGCTACAGTGGTACCATGATAACGTAAGAAGATTTAATGTTTTTATTTAAAGGAACTAAAAAAAATTGAATAGGATCTATATAATTTTGTATTGTATTTTTTTTATATTCCCTGTCTTATATGTGAATGTTTGTATGTCCAGAGACATTCTCATGGCACATGGGGGGCACTTCAGGCAGCTGGTGATGTGCAAGAAGAGACATATATCTTAAAAAAAAAAAAAAAAATTCTGCTGCTGGTGGTGGTGTAAACGGGGCGATGCACTGGTGCCTTCTGATTCAGGTACAGATCTGCAATCAATCTCCTCTCCTTCCACTTTACCTCTATTCCTTATCAAGATATGTAACAGCTTATCCCACTGCATCAGATGCCTTTTCCTACACTTCTTTGTCCTTTTGCGTGTTTCTTTCGCCAGTGTTCTTAGAAGTCATTTTGAATTTCGGGCATCCGCAGCCATATGTTTTCATTTTGATACCAAATCCGCTTGGGCTGCAATTAACTTTTATTTTAAAAAAGCACTAACGGTTTCGCGTCCTGTAGACGCATCATCAGGTGCTCTGCAATGTACATAAATGAAAGAGACTTACAAGGGCGTCTTTTGAAGTTAAGAGAAAATATACAATAACAATGATGACTGTAAAATAAAATTAAACAAACCGTAGCAAAGTACTCACTAAAATTACTTAGAAAAACATATCTGCTTTCTAGCCTTCCCCAGCGTTTACGTAAAATTTAAAACAATTAAAAGCTTCTTAACTTTACGTCCTCATTAAAAATATAAAACTTTTACGCTGTTGCGTTAGTCATCTTTTTTTTTTAATATTTTGGGGGTGGAGGGCAGGTGAAAGCTATAAGAAAATGCAATATTTTTAAAAAAAAGTGTCTTGGATTTACACCGTACTCGTACGCGAAAATCGATTGTACTTTTAGTAAAGAGATGGGGTTTCTTAACGTGCCATGTGGAAGCGGTGTTGGCGCGGCACTGGCCGAGGCAGTACTGAACGCTGGGGAAGGCTAAAAGGCAAATATGTTTTTCTAAGGAATTTTAGTGAGTACCTTTCTACGGTTTATTTAATTTTATTTTACAATCATCAATGTTATTGTATATGTTCTCTTAACTTCAAAAGACGGCCATTTCATCTATGTACATTGAAGAGCACCTGATGATAAGTCTACAGGACGCGAAACCGGTAGTACCTTTTTGAATAAAAGTTAATTGCAGCCGAAGCGGATTTGGTATCAAAATGAGTTCTTAGAAGTTCAATAGCATCTCGTGTTCCCTTTCCCCTTCTGAAACCATATTGACCTTCTCCAAGTTCTACTTCCAGCGTTGTATATATCCCCCTACTCAGAACTCGAAGATCTACTTTTGCTGCTGCGATATTAGGCTGCCCTGTGATCTCCACACTTTTTCCGATTATTAGTCCTTGGGATTTGGACTATTATGCTGATGAGAAAGTTCTCCAGCCATTCCCCTTGGCCATAGATGTAGTTGCAAAGAGATGTCAACTCATTTTCGCCTGTTTCAAGCTTAGAACTATATCTTGGTATTTCGCTATTCTTCTTGTTTTTCTTTCGGATTTGTGCAGCATGCGCAGGACTGGCGTGGGTGATTACGGACTTGTCGCGGTTAACTTAAGTCCTAAAGGGGTGTTCTCCCTGCTGTCTCCGCATTACCACCCATGGGGGGAAATGTGCTGCCAACTTCGACACTTTAAACTGTGCGGGTAATTGGGCGGATCATGCTATTAAAACGTTGTTGTGTGAGATAAATTTCATGGGTTTTCTCAACTTCATTAGAGTTTGTGGAAGGACCTAGATCAATAAAGTAATAATACTGCAATTTGGTGTATTTTTCATTTCATTTGCCATTTACAATGACGACACCAACTTGGGGTTGGAGCAGCAGCAAATAATATACGAGGCGCGTCCAGAAAGTAAGTTCCGTTTGGTTATATAAAACGAACGGGTATAGATACAGAAAAAATATTGATTGTACAAAAATCTACAACTGTTAAGCTACTTTTCTACATGGCTTCCGAAATTTTGTAGGCAATTGTCATAGCATGGCACAAGGTTTTGTGTGCCTTTTTCCATATAATGTTGCCGCCTGTGTATTCAACCATGCGGTAACATGTTCTTTCAGCTCGTCATCATCGTCGAAGTGTTGTCCACTAAGGACAGATTTTAGGTGTAAGAAGAAGATTACTGTCAAAAGATTTCTTTTTCATGGTAATGTCTGACCTCACACACCGAATGTGACAAAACAATTCTTACGGAAAATTCAATGGGACCTCTTTGATCATCCTCCATACAGTTCGGACCTCTCTCCTAGCGACTTTCATCTCTTCTTACACCTAAAATCTGTCCTTGGTGGTCAACACTTCAACGATGATAAAGAGCTGTTACCACATGGTTGAATACACAGGCGGCAACCTTCTGTGAAGGATGCATGCAAAAACTTGGGGCACGCTATGACAAGTGCCTACAAAATTTCGGCAGTTATGTGGAAAAGTAGTTTAATAGTTGTAGAATTTTCCTCAATAAACATTTCTTCTGTATCTGTGTACAATTTCATTTTATTACCAAACGGAACTTACTTTCTGGACGCGCCTCGTAGTTTTAGGCCGAGTTGCATCGTGGTGCGAAATCCATGTTAAACTGTAGGAGTCCATAATATAACTAGCTGGGTAAGTCAATAGAAAGCCAATATCAACGACAAACGTGAAACTCTTTGTTTCTTTTCCATGGCCTTTAATTCTGTTTCAAATTTTCTCCTTGTTTTGCTTCACAGCTTGCTCAGCGTACTGCCTGAATAGCTTAGTCAGTACAAAGCCAATATCAACGACAAACGTGAAACTCTTTATTTCTTCTCCCTGGGCTTTAATTCTGTTTCCTGATTTCTCCTTCTTTTGCTTCACAGATTGCTCAGTGTACTGACTGAATAGCTTTGGGCAAAGACTACAACCCCGTCTTACTTTCTTCCCAACTGCAGGGTGTCCAGAAAAGGACTCCCTTATTTCAAAATTAAATACCTTGAAAACAAAGATCGATAGAGGAATACAGTAAACGGTATGTTTATTATGAAAGCTGTAAGAATTTTATACAGCAGTTTGAAATAATAGTTACAAAAGCTGCTAACAGATGGCGCTGTAATCGCCATACGTAATGCCTAGTATAAATAGTGATCCGTAGCCCAGAGCGAGCAGTTCCACTATTGAAACGTGAAAGGAGGTTAACATACCGAGCCGGCCCCGGTGGCCGAGGGGACTGAGGCGCTCCAGTCACGGTCTGTACGGCCACTACGGTCGGGATTTCGAATCCCCCATCGGACATGGATATTTGTGCCGTCCTTAGTGTTAGCTAGTTCATAAGTAGTTTGTAAGTTTAGGGACTGGTGACCGCGTAGTTAAGTCCCATAGACTGTACAAACATTTGAACATTTTTATTTAGCGTACCGAAGGAAGAGATTAAAACTTTGTACTCCATTGAACAACGCGTTTTTCTGGTGCTAGAGTACCGCAGGTTAGAAGAGAGTCATACGGCAACAAGGCGAAGTTTTCAAGCACGATTTAATGTTCTAAAAGGACCCGATGCGAAAGCCATTCGTACGCTCTTCGCAAAATTTCAACGAACAGGCCGCGTAACTGATGATCTAGTGGGGCATGTTGGCCGCAAGCAAACCGCAGTTACGCCTGAAAATATCGCCACAGTTTCTGGAATTATTCAGCGAAATCCAATGTCATCCGTCCGTAGAATTGCATCTGAGACTGGTTTCAAGCGTTCCAGCACGCAGAAGATACTGAGAAAGGGCCTACACATATTTCCATTCAAAATTCAAACGCACCAGACCTCACCCGTAAGAGCTGTGCAACAAAGGGTTGTGAAGGATTTGAAGTTGGCTGCATCTGGTTTACAGATGAAGCACACTTCCAACTGAATGGATAAGTGAATAACCAGAACTGGCGATTTTGTGGTTCCCAAAAGCCATATTGGTTTGAAGCGAAACCCTTGTATTCTCCTCAGGTTACTGTATGGGCTGCAGTATGCAGCAGAGGCATTATTAGCCCTTTCTTCATTCGACAAACGGTCACTGGTCCGCGTTACATTGCAAATTTGGAACAATTTGTCGCCACACAGCAAGCGTTAGAGGATCGACCAGGTACTGAATGGTTTATGCAAGATGGAGCCCGACCACATCGGACCGAACAAGTGTTTCGCTTTCTTGAGGAATACTTCGGGAATCGAGTCATTGCTTTGGAATATTCCAAATTTACTGGTGCAGGCATGGATTGGCCTCCATATTCGCCGGATTTGACTCTCTGTGATATTTCTTTCTTTCTCTCCTTTTTTTTTTTTTTTTTTTTTTTTTTTTTGGCACAGTGGGAGACATGGACTATCTGAAGTATCCCGCCACGCTGGACGAGCTTGAATCGGCGATCTCTGTGGCATGTGAATCCACATTATTTCACTTATGTATGCTGATATGAGCTATACAGCGTACAGCGCCATCTGTTAGCAGCTTTTGTAACTTATTTCAAACTGCTGTATAAACTTCTTACAGCTTTCACAATAAATATACCGTTTACTGCATTCCTCTATCGATCTTTGTTTTCGATATATTTAATTTTGAAATCAGAGAGCCCTTTTCTGGACATCCTGTACCACGTTCCTTTCATACTCTCCCACTAGCTGTCTGATTTCTGTAGAAATTGTAAATAACTTTTCATTGCCTAAATTTTACCCCTGATATCTTCATAATTTTAAACAATGTTTTCCAATCACCTTACTCGAAAGCTCTCTCCAAATCTACAAAAGTTAATAAAGTAGCTTCAATTTTATTCTAAGATAAGTCGAAAGGTTAGTATTGCCTCTTGCGTTCCTACATTTCCCCTAAATCCGTACTGATCTTCTTCCAGATCACATTCTACCAGGACGCAGGAAGGCAGCGGTTTACCACATCCATTAAGTTCAAATGTTTGTAAATCTATGAGACATAACTACTCTGGTCATCAGTCCCTACGCTTACGAAATACTTAAATTAATTTATGCTAAAGACAAAATAAATGCACTCATGCGCGAGGGAGGATTCGAACCGCCGACGGCGAGCGGCGGCGCGCTTCGCAGCTATACGCCTTGGAGCACTTGGCGACTCCACCGCGGCTTCCATTAGGTCCATGCCTAATACGAAGGAAAGGAAGCTTAGGGTTTAACGTCATGCCTGCAGCGTGGACAATACAGACGGAGCTAGAACTCAGATGTTTGGGTAAAGGAGGGGAAGGAAATCGGCCATGCCTTTTCAAAGGAACCATCCAGGCATTTGCCTGGAGTAATTTAGGGAAATCACAAGACCTAAATATGGATGGCCGGGGGTGGAAATGAACCATCGTCCTCTACATCTACATCAAAATACATACATTTTGTCTAAGTCATTCTGTATGCTATTACAGTCAGTTAAAGACGACTCCCTCCCATACACCACAGCATCATCAGCAAACAACCGCAAATTACTACTTACTCTGTCCATCAGATCATTTATATATATAGAAAATAATAGCGGTCCTATCACACTTCCCTGGGGCACGCCTGTCGATAGACTCGTCTCTGATGAACACTCACCGTCGAGAACAACGTACTGCGTTCTATTACTTAGGAAGTCTTCCAGTCAGTCACAAATCTGTGAACCTATTCCATAAGCTCGTATCATCGTTAGTAGTCTGCAAAGTGGCACCGCGTCGAACGCCATTTTGAAGTCGAGAAAAACACAATCCGTTTTTTGCCCTTCATCGATGGCTCGCAAGATGTCATGTGAGAAAAGGGCAAGCTGAGTTTCACATGAACGATGTTTCCTAATCCCGTGCTGATTCATAGAAAGAATGTTTCCCGTTTCAAGGAAATTTTCTATATTCGAACTGAGAATATGCTCCAAAATCGTCCATGAAACTGATGTCAACGATATTGGCCTGTAATTGTGTGGGTCAGTTCTCTTTCCTTTCTTATAAACGGGAGTCACCTGCGCTTTTTTCCAATCACTAGGAACTTTGCGCTGAATTAAAGATTCGCGATAGATGCAAGCTAAGTAGGGAGCCAATGCCGCAGAATACTCTTTGTAAAATCGAACTGGTATTCCATCTGGACCAGCAGACTTTTTCGTATTTAGCTCTCTCAGCTGCTTCTCTGCACCGGAAATACCTATTACAATGTCCTCAATTTCGGAATTAGTACGCTGATCAAATGATGGTACATTTGTGCGGTCCTCCTGCGCCAAAGATTCCTTAAAGCTTAAATTTAGAACTTCAGCTTTCCGTTTGCTTTCTTCTATTACTGCCCCGGAATGGTCAACGAGTGACTGGACAGTGGGCTTTGACCCTCTTTTCGATTTTACATATGACCAGAATTTTTTCGGGTTCTCGGAAAGTTCTTTTTGTAAGGTATGGCTGTGATAATTATTGTATGCTTCGCGCATCGATCTTTTTATAGACGCACAAATCTCTACTAACTTTTGCCTGTCATCATTTGCGTGTTCTTTTTTGAATCGAGAGTGCCACAGTCTTTGCTTTCTCAGCAGCTTTTTAACATTATTATACCACGATGGATCTTTTCCATTCTTAATCGTCTGTACTGCCACATATTTCTCTAACCCTTTATTTAGAATGCACTTAAATTTAGTCCACAATTCCTCTACATCCACAGTCCCAGAATTAAACGATGCCCTAACATTTGCTTATTGGCTCTTTCCAACAAAAACACGCTCCTAGCCTTCTTGATTGGTTTATGAACTTTGATCACCCATCGACGCTATGACGATATCATGATCACTAATTCCCGTCTCTATACAGACATCGTTAATAAGGTCAGGCCTCTTCGAGGCTATAAGGTCTAAAATATTTCCATTGCGCGTGCTCAAGACAGTTTTCGGAGAACGTGTCCAAAAGTAGCTCGCAAGACTGCTTGTCTGTACCGTCTGAAATGTAACTAGAGAGGTCCCAATCTATACTCTTAAGGTTGAAGTCTCCTCCGACTGATATTACATGGCCCGGATACCTATGCAGTACCTGGTGTAGACTTTCTTTGAATGATTCTAAAACTGCTACAGTAGCACTGGGGGACCGGTAAAAAAAAACCAACTATTAACTTTACTTCTTTTAGACCTGTTATACGTGCCCAGATAACTTCACAGTTACTTTCAACCTCGATCTCAGTAGAAACAATATCTTTGTCCACAGCGATGAACACTCCTCCTCCAGTTGTATCTGATCTATCTTTCCGATATATATTACACGCTTCGCTAAATATTTCTGAACTTGCCTCCCGAATGTGTGTCCAGTGCGCTACCACCGCGTCACCTCGCTCGGTGCCTTGCCCAGTAAAGCACAGTGGTGTTGAAACCAATCTACGGATTGATTACTGCTTTACCTTACGTTTCTACCTTAGGTATCCCACAGCAACTCGAAAGGTAGCCGGGAACTGGACTTTGTGAAGGACGGGCAGAGTGCCCTGGATTTCTGAGCCACGCGCGGTGAACTTTCTCTCTGGTCATCAACCCACGGCTGGTGGCTCTCTTCCTTGAAGGCCGACCGAGGCGTTACTTCAGCTTAAAATTGTCGGCCACTGCAGTGAAACGTCGGGTGCTAACAAGAAGTGACACGAAACCCTGTGTCGGGCCATGCAAATAGGCTCTCTTCTGCAAATCTCATCGCTGCCTCGTGCATTGCAACCGCTGCAAGCCAAGCCTGCCTGTACAGTCATAGTACGCACACTTCTGTCACTTACCGAAATAACTATTGTCTGAACGTGCGGTAACAGCCTGGCCGCACTTTCATTTGTATCGTAAGGATTTTTTGCTCTTTGATCCGTTCAGTACTTCCAAATTGTTAACGCGATGTAACCATTCCACCTTCAGCATCTATGAGAAAAAATTTCAATTAATATTTATAAATGTGAATGTCTGTTCGGTGTACGTTTATCACGTCTGAACCACAAAACATTAAGAGCTAAAAATTTGTACAGTTGCTAATGTCTACCCGGGGAAGGCTTCAGGCATGGTTTTATGGCGATCGGGTAGCTATATATATATATATATATATATATATATATATATATATATATATATATATACTAATGTGAATGTTCGGTGTACGCTTATCACGTCCGAACGACAAGACGCTGAGAATTAAATATTTGTACAGTTACTAATTTTTACCTGAGGAAGGTTTTAGGCGCCGGTTTATAGCGATCTGATAGATATTAACAATTTGAAGAATATAACGCGAAATGCAGAACAATAATTATTCTTTGAAAATTATATTTACTCTTTGAAATTGGTATTATTGGTTGTATTGTTGCATGAGGGTTGATAATGATAAAAGGGTAGAGTATATTGGGTCGCTCTGCAGCGAAAACTGCAGAACGCAAACGAATGGTCTGTGTGTAATTGTTTCCGAAGTCTCCCGTTGTACACCATAGCAGTTCCATGCCGATAGCTATAAGGGGGTGGAAGATTTGGTGGTTGAAAGTCGTCAAGTTATAACAAACTTCGGACTGAAGGCCAGCAATGACGTTTGCGAGTCTATAGCAAGGAGGTTACATACAGCGAAACGTAATGTCACAGATGCATGCTATGCATGCTAATATGTCTTCAGCTCTTTCTCTGTAAGGATGAGCATACGAATAAGGAAATGTAAGAATAAATAAATAAAGCAGTAAAAAAGAAATTTCTTTTATACATCTCTTTAAAAATAATCGATTTGACGTTTCGCACATTACATCAAGTGATCGATTTGTGATATTAATACAATCATTATCGTTGAATTTCGTGATTTGATCTACACTACTTACTTCACATAATTTTATTTTTTTATTTGAATGTTGATGAAAATGTTTGTTTCTAAAGAAGGTATTGTATTTCATTTCATCCTTCAAAACCAGTCTCATAGCACACTACTGAAAGATAACTTATCTATCACAATCAACCAACACGCGAGCGGAGCCGCGGGTTTAAGCTAGTTAATTATAATCTGTTCCCCTCTGCGGCGTTAATAGTTGATATTTGACTCTGTGTAACGTTGCGTTACGGACAAATAGTTTCAAAAAAGTTCTTCCAACATTAGTTAGCTACTCTCATATTCTGTAGATCATTTGCAAGATAAAGCGTAATGATTTCCAGCGATTCACTTTACATTTTACTAGCAAAATAATTTTTAAATATGTACACCTACTGACCAATTAAATGTTTTATATAAGTGAGTTAGTAATTCATTTCCAGTATCACTTACACATTACAATATTAGACAACTTCAAATCTCCTACGCAATAGAAAATCTGTCCATGAGACAGATTTGCAGTCTGTTTCGAAATTATACTTTGCTGCATGTCAGTGATTTTATATCTTTGGGTAAGTATTCGGAAATTTTCGTTGCTGCATTATAGATTCCTTTATGTGCTAATGACAATTTAATGTAAAGAAGTTAACATTATATTTATGTACATTATTCTTACTTATTAACTGCAGTGGATTATTTACAGCGAAACTAAATGAGGCAGTAACGAAATATACTGTGAAGCAGTGAAATGCCTGGCTTCTAATAAACACATGATTGTTCGTACAGCAAGGTTTATAGAAATGAAGACTTCCTTTATTAAACATCACTTGGCCCAGAAAATAATTTCATGCGACATTAGTGAGTAAAGTATTCGCTATACTTCACTGATTTGCCTCTTCCCAAGGCGTGCATTCTTTCTAAGTGCGACTGAGGCTAACTAAGTTATTTTAGGGTTTCTAAAAATGTCATTTTTTCTGTTCAAATTCTCACTAATGTACACATCTAAAAATATTCAAAATTCTAGGCTACTTATTATTTCCTCACTATGTGCTAAAATAATTGTTCATGATGTGTCTCTTCTTATGCACAAAAGTATACGGTTCGCCTATTTAAATTCAGTGAAAGACCACACAAGAACAATGAGTCAACAATACATTGCTGCTGTTTGTGTGGTTGAATTGAGTACAATACTATTTTCATCCGCAAAAAGATCTAATATTGCCTGATGTTTTTCCCTAACGATTGTTTAGCTGTACTGTATGACGAAACGTATCAGGCTTAGGCTGAGTCTAAATTCATATTAGATTTTTCTGTTCTGCAGGAAAGCGTAGCTTCTTTCCGTTCGTGTACAGCTTTTGGTACACTTTAGGTTACGGTAGTAACACTAAAAGTGGGCCTTTGCGATCGTCTTTTGACAGATCGAAATTTAAATTAAAATAACGGCTTAACCATTCATCTGACACGAAAATTAAACAACCGAATTTGTAGAGGAGACAATTCTCTACAACTGTGCTCTCTTATGCTTTTTTCATAACTCGTATCGTTTCAGAGATATATGCAAAAATAACGGCGATTTTGGGATGTCTGTCTGTCTGTCTGTCCGTAACGTGTTCCCTGTTTATAAGACGAACTGTTCAACCGATCAGCAGTAAATTTTATATATATAATTGTAGGCGGCCAGAGACCAGAACCTCCCTTTTTCAACTTTTCTAAAAGAAAAAACTACGCTAGTAATACCAAAAAAAGCCGTTTGTAAATAAATGTAATTGCCAACGAACCGTTCATCTGACACGAAAATTGAATATCCTCATTGGTAGGTGGGAAAATTCTCCACAACTTCGCTCTGTTACGTTTTTTTCATATCTTGCATTGTTGCAGAGATATTAGAAAAAATAACGGTGATTTGACGATGTCTGTCTGGCTGTAAAGTGTTCCCACTTTTTAGGTCGAACCGTTCAACCGATCGGCACCAAATTTTACAGACAGAATTGTTGGCTACCAAAAACCAGAACCTCGCTTTTTGAAATATTTCGGAGCAGAAATACATTAGTAATACAGAAAAAAGCCGTTTGTAATGTAATTTTAATTGCAAATAAGACGTTCATCCTACGCCAAAATTGAATAAATGAATGTGTAGAGGAGAAAATTCTCTACAACTTTGTTCCCCAATGTTTTTTTCACATCTCATATCGTTTGAGAGATATTTGCAAAAATAACAGAGTTTTGACACCCTCCATTGAATTACCCGAAACCAGCCGTTCGCAGATGTCACGTGACATTCCTCGCCCAGAACTCTCTCGGGCATGCGCCATCTTGCGTTGCGTATTTGCTGCTTTCCTTATTGTAACTTACACGTTGTCATTTCAAAGCAATGGTGCACTGAAGAATTAACAAAAACACGTCGTTCTTCGTACGATAAATGATAATCTAGTGTCTACAAACGCTATATTAGCATCAGTTAACGACGGCCATCAATAGTATGAGATTAAAGAACGAAACTTCTTATTGTTAGTCGTAGCGTAGTGGGCAATGCATTGGATTGTGACGCTGCAGGTCAGTGGTTCGGAACCCACCACTACGTAATTTTCTTTTTTTCCTAAAAAGGTTTCAGACACTCTTATTAATTAATTTTTTGTTATTTAGATTATTATTTTGGTCCAAAATGTTTGCAAAATCTTATAAAACTACAAATCTATATTGGGCCGTAAAACACGTCCGTGTGATCTTTTCTCCTTCTTACTTGCGTCTTCTTCAGCTAATTTACTGTCGAATAAGTAAGACTAACTTCTAAAATTGTTACCTTATTCCTCAGCAACATCATATTTAATTCCGTTGCAGACCATTACCCTACCAGGTGAGAGAATTACACTCTCTTTGGTACTTGTGTGTGTGTGTGTGTGTGTGTGTGTTCAAATATGTTTGTTAAACACAAAATTATATTTGAAGAATTCAGTATACATCCAACTTCGTTAATTAATACTGTACACGTGTTCACCTAGGAGGTGGAATGCAGTTCAACTGGCTGTCACTGGCAGTAGCTGAAGACAACGTTTGAGGCACGAAAATCCTTCTTGTGTTGATATGTATCGGTAAGAAACTCAAACCTTGATGATTTTTGTGGTTGAGTGGGGAAGGGGGGGGGGACTGTATTGTTGATGAAGTAAGTTCCGGTACCTAATATTTTAGAAATTAAGCGCCGCAGTGACCTGAAGTCTTACCCCATGCTTACTTGCATCAAGAGCAGCACAGCTGTCGCTACTCCAGTCATTGTAAGAGAGCTACACTTCTCCTTATATCGACGCCATGGGTGCTTGGCATTCGTGTCTCGGCACAATACAAAGACCCTGTAAAAAATAACTAGACTCACTAACGGCGCTGCTGTCGCGGGATAATTTGAACCTTCCGCCGGCCGCCATTATAGGGGTAAGCGTCACATAAATACGAGTGGTGTTAGGAGATAAATCATGTATTATATAGCTACTGCGGTGTATATACCCAATTCATAGTCACGTCTGTACCGTTTTAGTATTGCAGTGTACATGAAGCACGATGGTGAAGAGCTGCTCAGCGTGTAACTGAACAAATCTATTTGACAAAGGTACGAAAAGAATGAATACTGTCTTCCCATTTATATTTGTCAGGAATACAAGTAGCCCTACTAGTTGTGTGTCAGAGATAGTTACTTTTGCTTAACAGACTGTCAGTCATAACAATATAGGACTGAATGACATAAATAACAGACATTCACAATACTGGTAGCTTTTGACATAATTTGTGGTTTAGGTTAAAGCTGCACTGTGTGTTCGAGATCGTAGATAGCCTTTTGCTTTAAAATAAGTTACGAACTTAAATATAACATAATGCCGAAGAGAAAATCAGTGTTAAATATGTGCTCCTGGAGAAAACCAAATCATTCAAGAGAATGATCAAACGAATGTAAGAATTAATGATACATTGTGCTCCGATCAGCTTTGTAATTTTATAAAATATTTGAAAGATTATCAAAGGAAAGAGAACATACCAGAAGCTGAAGTGTGGTGTGCATATTTAAATCAGTGATCTAGTGTTGTTAGTTATGCTGAACTGAAGAAAAGTGTAACCTTCTTTTTTTCTATAACTAGCCATATTGCCGACACAGAACGTGTGCTTGTGAACACACAGTGAAGAAAAGACAGGAATAGATTTAAAATGTACTGTAATTATAGTGTATAATTTCAAACATTTGGAATGCCTGAGCTTTTCTCAGTACTTGTTAAAAAGAAAATAAAACGCTCTTGAGAGAGATTTCGTCGTCCATCAAATATAGTTGGTTCAATAGTAAATAAGACAAGAATCATATAATTGAGAGTAATGATGAGGAATAAACTGTCAAGGTTCATGACATTTCGTTTTCCAATAACCACACACTGTTTTAGTTTGTAGTAGTTTTACGTGGTTCATTAGTAAAGTTGTAAATTACATTATGTTGAAGTGTCCTCTTTTTTATATGAACTGTCCTCTTTTTTGGTGATGAACATATGGTAACCCTATCTGGGAAACGTATTAAACGCACAACAGCAAATGCTTCACTGATGTAACAAACAATGAGTTGATACCTTCCATGCGGAACAATAATGGATAAGCACAGTTATTATTGTGCGTGTTACGGCAACAATGTGGATATAATGCTTCGGACAGCACCACATGTATCTAAAAATTCACAGCCTCTTTTACTGGCAAAAAGATGTAACTGCAGTTACGCTGTTATGTCTTTTAACGCCATAGCACTGCAGAGGGCGGCAAAATGGTGTAAAAGGCAATACGCTATTGTGACATTAAATATCAGAGCGATTTTGTCGTTACGCTGCGCGCTATCTCTGAAACGGTTCAAGATAGGAGTTCCGCTGTTTTCTCATTCAGTAGTTTGGTTTTTCAAGACTTTAATGAAGTAAATAAGTCAAAATGTCCAATTTTGTAGATACGTCGTTATGACTCTAAACTCCAGAATTATTCAGCGTAACAGATATCACAGCTATTTGAACTGCATCTGCAGGTGTAGTTCACGTAAAGGCGCAGCATGGTATATTGGGAAATCATAGCGTTCATGCTCCGACCCTTGTAGAAAAGAATATCCAAAAAATTGTTAGAACGTCCTAGCTGTGGTTTAATGTTGACTTTCCCGTACATCGAAATGCCGAATCAATAAATGTTACTTGGGTTGTAAATAATGATCCAACTGTAAAAGGAAGTTTTTTCGCAACAATATAGCGGTTTGTAAAATAATACTAAAATTTATTGTAGAGGGTTCCTATTGAATCAACCAAGGAAGGCACTAATGTGTGCCTTCTCGGCTCAAAGAAGCCAGTTGCATAATCGGCGAATCGTTTGACAGTTTAGTGTGACCGATGGCACCACTCGACGACATTAGCAGGAATGGGTGAACTACGGCCGAACACAGCGTTAAGAAAAAAAGTTGGCGGCTATAAAATTGTAGATCAATCGACAAAGATGCACATAGAGCATCGGATCAATCGTTATCATTGATAGGAGCGTTCGTGCCCGATGGAAGATTGTCTGAGATATTTGAGATGAAGTATGATTTCAGACTGTCGATGCACTGTCACTTTTTTTCGGTCTGCTGTTAGAATTGATCATGACACGTGCAGAATAATGAAAAAAAATCTGTTTGATCTCAAGGGACATAATAAATAACGAGACTAAAAAAATGTTCAATTGTTTGTAATCCTATTCACCAAACTACGTTGGTCATCAGTGCCTTGTGTTACAAACTACTTAAACTAACGCACACATCCATGCCCGAGGGAGGATTGGAAGTTCAGTCGCGGTAGGCCGCGCGATCCGGAACTCCCGTGTCACAATAACGAGGCACCGTATGGCACTTATAGTGATGAAGCAAAACGAAAGACAGCCATGACAGAAGAAACCAGTTGGTGATTTATTTCGGTAAAAATATGTCACCAGCTACTTTTATGGACATTTTTTATTCGTTCATAACTGGTTTTCGAGGCGCTGAATGCTCATAATAATTGGATAACTTACAAAAGTATCATATTATCTTGCAGCACATGTAGGTTCACGCTGTGATTGGGGTTCTGGCAAAATTATTGACCTTTAGTAGTAGGGAATAGACACAAAACGGAATGAAAGGTTAGATTGTTATATTTTATATACTTACTGTGTTTTTACTACAGGTATCTTTCTTTGCGTCTCCCTGATTGCTGTAGTAGTAGTCCAGTCAGATGTAGATATACCTTGCAAAAGATGGGGTACAAGATTTTATTTTTTTAACTCGTTAATGTGGTTGGAAAGATTAGAAAACGAAGTTTTGCCAACAAAATTTCTCTTGGGAAAACTTTCTGCGTTAAAAAAACTTCGAAAATTTAGGACTTTTTTCAGTTTTTTGAAAATATTTCCGTTATTTGTGCTCCTACCGCTTTTACGTTTCAGTTCTTTTTTAAAGAGCATAAAGTTCTGTGCAAATTTTATTCTTACCATTTTTTTCTACTACCAATACCTAAGGTGCTACAGGTCGTCAAAAATGTCGATTTTTCAAAATTTGTGCAAAGTGGCAAAATACCTAATTTTTGAACACTGTTATTTCAGTTTCTGTCTGTGTGATGTAAATATATTATATATCATGTTATATGCTGTAATTTACCATCTCATTTTCAGGTATTCAGTTTTTCTGTATGCAACACCGTGATTTCTGGCCACTTATCTATTGTGATTCACACACACACACACACACACACACACACACACAAAGTGTGACAGCAAACTGAGCTATTATTAGCTGCAACAGGCAACCTAATTAGGTAACTAATTTTCTTGTATATTAAAAATCACACAGTTAACATTAAATGTAGCTTTATTACAATCAAAATACATGATGAGTTGCTAACAAATATTGGCACTTCTGGGTGTGTAATACTCGTATTATTGTACTTCAACTTTAAGCACTTGAGAAGTGAATGACCATCACTTTCGACGTTTTGATGTGCGAGGTTCCTCGGTGTCACCAGAAATACCTTGGGTTGCAGATTCAGAGTATGTACAGAGATTTGGTCCCAGGTTGATCTCTTCATTAAACAGCGAGTCATGCTCTTTAAGTTCGTAGGTTTCGTCATCAGTTTCCTCAGCATCCCCCATAAAATCTTCTTTACTGTCTTTATATAAAAACTGTGGCACGTTTTCACATTTGGCGCCAATACATTCCTTGCAAACTGAAGAACATTTCAATCCCGCTTTTCTGCAGGAGCACGTCCCGACACGGCTCACCTCGCATGTGTATGAAACAATGTGGAGAAGTGCTTCAGCAGCTGGGGCTTAGCTCATTATAACAGATATCAGACCGATGTCAGTTCATTCTAGTCCCATTTCTCAGGGGGTTTCCAGCTTCCCGTAAAACTTTGGACTTGGTGGTGTGAGATTACCACCCAATAGAAATATTGGTAATTAATAGCATTTGATAATTAAACAGTATGAAGTTCACTGCAAACATTGACCATGCCCATGCACTAAATGTTACACAATTTTAATCTTATTAATTATGGTAGCAATGTATGTACACAGTTGGGTGTCAACATTTATAGTTAGGCCATAGGTAGAAATTCTCCATGTTGAGATTTGCTGTGTGATTGTAGCTGACGGGAGGCCAGCGAGCAGGCCGATGTTGGTGGCTTGTTCCAGCTTAGGATTTTCCAAGTTCGTTTCCGGTGAGGGGAGAGAGGGACAATGGCGAGTGCTACGTGCAGTGCAGTGCACAGCGTCAAATAAAATATTCTAATACTACTTGCATTTGAAGTAATACGATGCAGTTAGGAACCTTTAAGGCCCTCATTACAAAATAGCCTGTTGACAAATAAACAATACATTAGCGATATAGTCACATCTGGCGTAATATGTTTAATTGACAATGAAAAGTAATAAATTACCAATGAATACAAGACAGTTACACAACTAGCATGGCAATGTTTGTTTATAAAAGTAATATATTAACTATTTCTCATTTTATTTTCAATTAATCTTGTGTATTATATCTTGAAATATTCAGTTGAATCACATGTTTATACCAATATAAAAACCTAAGAAGACATCTGTTTAATGTGTAGTGTAATTATTTTGATTTCAAGTAAAGTTTTAGAAATTTATTGGCTGAGCGCTGTACGTTGGGAAGTCGGTTAGAACAGCTCACATGGGGAAGTTGATGACGTAGGGGAAAGAAACCCCGCCAGTTGAGCTTTTGGCGCGCGCGTGCGCGCGAGTGCAGGATGTGATGAGTCGGGAGCAAGTGGGGTAGCTGGCCGGGCGGCGTCGCTCTAGGACAGTCGGCATTGGATCTCCAGGTGGAGACTATAGATTTTTGTGTGGCAATTGCCAAGTGTGGTTGCTCGTCATAGACTGCACCAAGTTGTATCGAGTGCTACTGTGTGTTGTGAATATTTAGCCGGTGGAACAAGGTGTGCATCGCACTAAATTAAAGTGACTGTGTTTTGTTAATATAACACGTGTCGTCGCATAGGCATGAACATAGACGGTGTTTGAGACAGGCACATGGTGTGAAAACAATTTGCGAGAAATATTCACATTGTCTGGGGGCTCACGAGCTATAACTTTATTTGATAAATGTGTCAACGTACAGACGTATCAGCCACAGGGTTTTAATATGGTGTAATAAACAACATAAAGTGAACTTACACGTGTTTTCAAAAATAGTAGTTAGTACACCCATTTTTCTCTCAAGAACTTACTTTATTATGAATTTGTTTTGTTAATCATATGCAGGGAAGGAAAGCTGTGAATGTGTGACTAGAAAACGAGTCAAACAGTAGTAATCACAGTTCCAGTGTTTTTGCGTGTTTAGGAATTTTGTTCGCAGTTGGTGGTTGTGAGTTTTAAAAATTAAACTTTCCCAAATTAAACTCTCACCCCGATCCTCACCCTCGCAGTGGTAAGTCCGTAAAGAGTGTTAGGCAGCATCTTTTGTAGGTAGCAACTTTTAATATTTAATTTGCTTTTTATGGCAGACTTGGCGAATAGCTTGTACCGCAAATGATCTAGTGTGTGGGAGATGCTGACTCCCTCATTATACAAAGCGATAGAAATCTGTTCTCCTGCTTTTATTACTTCTTAACGGGTAGCGTATGATTTATTGAACGTGCCAAGCGCTGAGTTTAGGTGTTCGTTTTTCTTAACGGTGTTGCAGCACTTAACGTTTCCTTGAACGAAAAAAGCGGATGTTGTATCACATTCGCTAAAAGCGTGAGTGAACAGAATATACTCACTGTCAAACTTGTAAGATGCAGTCGAAAACAGTTGTCTTCTGCACTTTCTCTTCCCGCCTTAAAAAGAAAAAAGAAAAAGAAAAATGTTTTCCTTGTCTTGTCCTCAAACAGGTCCACATTTCTTCTACAATGACAACACTTCCAAATTATTTAGTTCTTGAAACATCAGATGTTCCAATCATAAGGTGGCCTATAATAAACTTCGGCTAGTGATGTACGAATCACAATAGATGAGTGGCCAGAAATCACAGTGTTGCATACAGAAAAATTGAATTCCGAAAAATGAGATGGTTAATTCCAACATATAGCATGATATATAATATATTTATATCACACAAACAGAAACTGAAATAATAGTGTTCAAAAATTAGGTATTTTGCCACTTTGCACAAATTTTGAAAAATCAACAAATTTGTAGAGAATTTTGTGCTCTTTAAAAAAACGTAGACGTAAAGGCGGTAGGAGCACAAATAACTGAGATATTTTGAAAAAACTGAAAAAAGTCCGAAATATTGGAAGTTTTTTGACCGCAGAAAGTTTTCCAAAGAGAAATTTTGTTGGAAAAACTTCGTTTTCTAATCTTCCCAACCATATAAAAAATAAAATATTCTGCCCCACCTTTTGCAAGGTATAGGCTTTTTTTCTGACAGTTTGACTGGGCTAGAGGTGGGCCGTGGTTAGCTAGGATGTGGACAGTGTCTGCAACTAAAGTAGTGATTGCTAGTCAAAGGATTTATTGACAGAAGAGATCAATACTTAACTTTAATGTGCTTGTGTTGGTACAAACTTCATGTACTTTTACATAGTTCTGCTACGCAAAAGAAAAGTCTTCCCGCTCGTGCATAGACAGGATGCTGGCTCTTCTGTCATGAACGTCTGGATCTCTAGTATTCCTGGGACTGGCTCACACTCCGTACTCTCCCGTACAGACCGTCGTGGCCACAGTCTATCACAGACAGTCGCGAAACTCTCTAGGAAAAACATTTCAGCTGAAGCGATATTAGCGCTCCAAGCGGCCAGTAGGGAATAACAGTGGAATGGCACAATGCAAACTGAGAAGTTGCCGTTTTTAATGCTGTTACTTTCATATTTCCTGGTCATTGAACGTTGCTGTACACCTTCTAATAAAAATACGAAAACATCATTAATGTAATATCACTGCTTCTGTTAATGTCAGTCTATAACTTAACAAACTATCAGTGCAATGTAATTCATACAGTTCACAGTACCCGAGTCATATTAAAATTGTCTGAAACCTTTTGAAAGCAGAAATGAACTGCAACCTGATGTGCTGAAGTATATAAAAGGAACTGATTATGATTATATTCGCATTCTCGATGCGTACTAACATGTTGCACGAGTTTTGTTTTAGCGAATATCGGACATTATAATGTTTTGAAAAGTACACACGATTTTCACATTGTAGGGAACTAGATTCCACATCGTCGTTTGAACCATCTTTTCACCTCGTCCTTGCTTCTGTGCCTTTCGTGTACCTATCATAATTTTTGAGCTACTTTGCAGGTATCAAACTGAATATCATCAAGAATGTGACGTGCTAACATTAACAGCTTATATATGGACATATTTATTTGTTGCTACGTATTCACTTTATCAAACTAGTAGGTAACTCACAAAATATGTTAATATAGATTATTACAGTGGCGTAACTATGGGAGGATGAGGGGGATAGAACCACCCCCCCCCCCACCCAGAACCCGAAAAAAAAGAAAGAAACAAAAATCGTATAACAGCAATTTGGTAAAGGTAAAGATTGGAAACTTGTGGTGTTTTACCATAAGCTTTCATTGAATGGGATTGAATTACTTTCTTCAACAGGAATGGTAGGTGGTAGTCTGCCTGGAAACTGAGTAAAACTTTCCTCGTCAAGCAGATCTATCCCCCCCAAAGCCACGTCTTAGTTACGCCACTTCAGGGTTATCATATTTGTGAAGCTGAGGTACGAACCTAATGCAGTCATTCATACATTTTTATTCAGCAGTAATATTATGAAATAGTGGTAAAATATTTGCAGTTCTCATTAACAGCAGAAGTTTGTACGTGAATGAATCGTTAAGGATTTACTTCTATGTCTAAAGGTATAACTAACCACAGTAAACGAACACCTGTTATTAATAACGTTATTCTGTTTCTTCTGAGTATCTTTTGCAAATGAGAGACTTCCGAATAAAATTTTTGACAGTTGCTACAATTTATAGCGCCACATATGCTCGTAAGACAAAGTGAAAACTCCAGTATTCAATCCAAGAACAGCTGCCAGCATGCGAAACTTAGAAGTAGATGTTCCTGGAGTAGTACAACAACTTAAGCCACTAAACGAAAATAAATCTTCCGGGCCAGACTGTATACCAACTAGATTCCTCTCAGAGTATGCTGATGCAATAGCTCCGTACTTAGCTATAATTTACAACCGATCACTCACCGAAAGATCCGTACCCAAAGACTGGAAAGTTGCCCAAGTTACTCCAATATTCAAGAAAGGCAATAGGAGTGATCCCCAAAATTACAGGCCTATCTCATTGACGTCGATTTGCAGTAGGATTTTGGAACATATACTTTGTTCGAATATTATGAACTACCTCGAAGAGAACGACCTATTAACCAGTAGTCAACACGGATTCAGAAAGTATCACTCTTGCGAAACACAGCTTGCCCTTTATTCACATGAAGTGTTAAGTGCCATCGACAAGGGATCTCAAATCGATTCTATATTTCTGGATTTCAGGAAGGCTTTTGACACTGTACCCCACAAGCGGCTTCTTATGAAATTGCGTGCTTATGGAATATCTCCCCAATTGTGCGATTGGATTCACAATTTTCTATCACAGAGAACACAGTTCGTTGTAATTGACGGTAAATCATCGAGTAAAACAAAAGTGATATCTGGCGTTCCACAGGGAAGCGTTACAGGTCTCCTACTCGTCCTCGTGTTTATAAACGATTTAGGAGACAATCTGTATAGCTGCCTTAGACTGTTCGCGGATGATGCTGTCGTTTATCGGTTAGTTAAGTCAACAGAGGATCAAAATCAACTACAAAGCGATTTAGACAAAATTTCTGCGTGGTGTGAAAATTGGCAATTAACACTAAATAAAGAAAAGTGTGAAGTTATACACATGACCACTAAAAGAAATTCACTGAACTTTAATGACGGGATAAATCAGTCAAACCTTAAGGTCGTAGATTCTACCAAATACCTAGGAGTAACAATTACGAACAACTTTGACTGGAGAGAACACATAGAAAATATTATGGGGAAGTCGAACCAAAGGTTACGTTTCAGCCAGGCGCGGTGGCCTAGGGGACTGAGGCGCTCCAGTCACGGTCTGCCAGGCCACTACGGTCGGGGGTTCGAATCCCCCCTAGGGCATGGATATTTGTGCCGTTCGTAGTCTTAGCTAGTTCATAAGTAGTTTGTAAGCTTAGGGACTGATAACCCCATAGTTAAGTCCCATAAGTTCTACAAACATTTGAACATTTGATTTGTTACGTTTCATAGGAATAACGCTTCGTAGCTGCAACAGCTCCACCAAAGAGACTGCCTACATCACACTTGTGCGTCCTCTCCTGGAGTACTGTTGCCCCTTGTGGGACCCTCACCAGGTAGGACTGACGGAAGACATTGAGAAGGTTCAGAGAAGGGCAGCTCGTTTTATCATGTTACGGGAGGGGAGGGGAAGCGTCACGAAAATGTTTCACGAATTGGGGTGGAAATCATTAAAAGAAAGACGTTATTCATTGCGGCGTGATCTGTTTGCGAAGTTTCAATCACCGACTTTTAGTTCTGAATGTGAAAATATTTTGCTAGCACCCACCTACTTAGGGAGACATGACCATCCCAATAAAATAAGAGAAATCAGATCGAAAACGGAACGATTTAGGTGTTATTTCTTCCCGCGCGCTATTAGAGAATGGAACGGTAGAGAAAAGTTATGATACTGGTTAATGAACCCTCTGCCAAGCACTTGAATGTGATTTGCAGTGTATCTATGTAGGTGTAGATGTAGATGAAGATGAAATACGAAGTTATTTTGAAAATGCTGCTTCAGTCCAAATACACATGTATTACTCAATCGCTTCGCGGTGTGATTTTACGACTCGGCCGCTTGGCAGCGCTGCAATCGCGAAGTTGCTGAAAATCACTGGGAGTTTCGCGACTCCTTATGTTCGACTCTGGTCGTGGCTGTGGTGCGCCGGTGTATCTAGGCTAGCCCCTGTCTTCCTATTGGCCGGCGGACGAAGCAGGCAAAGAGGTACCGAGACTGCGAGCGCCCCCAGCGGCCGAAGCACTGTGGTGCGACTTACCGCCTCTTCTTCAAGTGGCGCGGCTTGTGTAGACCGCCGGCGTTGTGGCGAACAGCGACGTCATAACAAGCATGGACACTGGCAATGTTCACAGATGACAGAATGTTGTTACCCTTGGCGTTACAATTATTCACATATGGTAAACATTGAATGTGAGTGCAAAAAGTATGATTAAAAATACTAAAAATTTGCGGTCTGTTATGCCGTGGTCTAGTGGATTTATTTTTAAAACTCAACGTTTCGTCCCCGACTGCGGGGAGTAATGCTTTACTTAAGAATGGCAATTCGTCTACAGAGATAAAGGAGAGCTTTGAGACCGACACGTAGAGTTGAAAACGATGATAGGGTTCCTGTGAAATCTAAAGTCTTACTACCTTTTATTAAGGACGTCACCGACCGCATCGGTAAAAGTTTGACGAAACGGAATGTTGCCGTCATTTACAAACCTACTCGGAAGATACAGGATCACCTGAAATCGGCAAAGGATGCTCGCAAACCGCTGGAAAAAGCAGGAATTTATGGGATTCCGTGTAGCTGTGGGGACGTATACGTGGGTACCACAAAAAGAGCAGTCAAAAAACGAATAGATGAGCACAAGGGGAACTGCAGAAGGGGAGAGATTGACAGATCAGCTGTTACTGAACATGTTTTTCAACCAGGGGACCACCTTATTCAGTTTGATAAGACTCAAGTTTTAGCACCCACAAATGGATACCACGAAAGACTGTATAGAGAGGCTATAGAAATTGTAAAACACCCCAATAATTTCAATAGGATGGAGGAGAGCGTGAAACTAAATGATATCTGAATTCCGGTTTTGAAGAAGAAATGTAACAGTCTTCCACTATGGGACGACACTAACGGACGGAGGCAATCGGCAACGACGAATTGCGCGCGCATGTCAAAAACATCTGACGTTACACCACTGTGCGCGAGCCCTTGTAAACGGAATTTGGCTTCAGTCAGTAGCGAGCCAGGGTGTGAATCGGACATCCAAAAGTGCCACGATCCCCCTTGAGAATGTCCTCCGCAGTCGGGGACGAAACGTTGCGTTTTAATAATAAATCCACTAGACCGCGGCATAACAGCCCGGAAATTTTTAGTAATTTTGACCATTCCGGCCGTGAAAGTTTACATTTTACAAAGAGTATGATTATTGTAGATACCACACTTCGCTAGGTAAGATTGTTTGGTTTGAAACATAGTGTAAGCATAAAATTATATATGAGACTGAATTATGTTTTATACATCATACAGCATTTTGCTACTATGTTGTTGCATTAGCAATGAGCATGTGTCATACATTAACAAATGTTGGTAGGATGTACAATTTCGTACGAACCATAAATTGGGGAGAATTTTACGGCATAGCGTAAAACCATCGCCTGACAAATTCTGTAAATCAGGTGTATACAAAATTGTATGTGGGCTTTGCAATAAATTTTATATCGGACAAACGGGAAGGGAGTTTTATATTAGACTAGCTGAAAACCCGGCGTTGCCCGGGTATTTATTTATTCCTGTCATTTTCAGCTATATATTCATTTCTATAAAGGCTGTATGTCTGTAAAATCTCTTAAGAATACAATTAGTAGTAAAGAAGTAATAGATTAAAACTTGGTGCGTAATGGGGAGGTATTCCATGAAAGTTACTGTTTATGTACTCATATCTCATAAAATACGTGTCGTACTGTGATACAATTTAGAAGGTACATTCAGCTATATGTGTGTATACTGTCTGTAAAAATTCCTGCGGTTACAGTTTGTAGTGTACAAATTATAAATTGTAACGTCATACCGAATGCCGTAGTTTTACTCCATTAACAGCGGAAAAGTAGTAAGCGAGAAACTTTTTTCCTTTCACCAATTTGCTATGCTTGTCAGCGAGAAAAAGTTTAATAAAGGTTTGAAATTATGTTTAAAGTTTGTTGCAAGTCGCTAAGTACTGTCATTCTCATACAGTGTATTTAGAAATTCTCGCCGCATTATATGGCATTTTTTGCGATTTTTATTGGTTATGACGTAATATGTGTATACCAAATTTCGTTGAAATCGGTGCAATGGTTTAGGAGAAAATGAGCAGCATTGTCGCAAAATGCTGCAGTTTTTCGCGCATCTCATTCTTTATGACGTCATATCTCGTGAACTACACGTCGTATGTGATTCTTACACTTTCGGCGACCGTCCTCATGGATTGAAGCTTACGTGTACAAAATTTGTTAAAGATTGGATCAAAACTGTAGATTTGTATGCAACACGTACAAACATACGGACACTCTGCTTTATATATTAGAAGAAAATACCGGGAACACGGTTATGCTACTAACAACAGTGCTTTACGAGAAACCATAAGCTACGAAATATAGAGGCAGATTTATCTATTTTGCATATTGGTGCGAAGGGTATTATCTTGGATATCCTTGAAGAGTTAGAAATTTGGACTAGTTATCATAATAATAAAGAATGGTTAATAAATGACTAAATTTTTCGATCCAGACAGTGGTATACTTCCAATTCAGTGGTATTTGCACGTGATCCATCGAGCTAGCAACTTATGCTACAAGTACAGCTGGTGACTGTTAGTGTATTATGAGTATTTACATGCTACTTTTTCCGTTCTCCATTCAGGAGAGGTATGTACTTTATAACTGTAAACGTCACAAATTTGTTTCTTTTTATTTTTTATTAATTTTTTTTAATTTTTTTTTTTTTAATTTTGTTCTTTGTAACTTTTTTTACCTATATATACAGGGTGAGTCACCTAATATTACCGCTGGATATATTTCGTAAACCACAACAGATACTGACGAACCGATTCCACAGACGGAACGTGAGGCGAGGGGCTAGTAAAATTGGTTAATACAAACCATAAAAAAAATGCACGAAAGTATGTTTTTTAACACAATCCTACGTTTTTATTAATTAGAACCCCGTTAGGTTTGTTAGCACATCTGATCATATAAAGAAATACGTAATCAGTGCTGTTTGTTGCATTGTAAAATGTTAATTACATCCGGAGATATTGTAACGTAAAGTTGACGCTTGAGTACCACTCCTCCGCTGTTCGATCATATGTATCGGAGAGCACCGAATTAACTAGGGATCCAAAGGGAACGGTGATGTACCTTAGGTACAGAAGAGACTAGAACAGCACATTACGTCCTCATGCTAACACCTTTATTGTTTTATTATTATTATTATTATTATTATTATTATTATTATTATTATTATTATTATTATTATTATTATTTTGTCTCGTTTCCTCCCGTTGTCGTGGGTGTCGGTGGCCGAGTAGAGAGAGACCGACACAGAGAAATAGCATGCACGCGTGTGCAGGGTGCAGGTACGGAGGTGACCAGCCAGTGGGACAGCAGAAACACTAAGTTAGATTAGTATAAGAGATATATTCCGAAGAAAGATTACAATACTTATCTTTCATAAGTTTCATGACTGCAGAACGCTGATACATTAACTAGTTAGAGGCCTGGCTACTGATGATTCCTAGTGCCTATCCGATAGCCAAGTCTTAACTGGTGCCTATCTGATTCTCAAGAGGCCGATGCAGCAGTCGTGGCTACGAGCGGAGTTGCAGCAGAGGGCGCTCTTGGCTGACGTCGTAAGAACGCCGCGCCGTGCGTACATGGCGGCGCGCGGCGAAAGTATGTGGCGCGCACTTCATACTTGCGCGACACCACATTTTTCACTGACGCACATGTACATTACCATGAGGGGTGAGGTACACGTACCCACGTGGTTTCCGTTTTCAATTACGGAGTGGAATAGAGTGTGTCCCGACGTGTCAGGCCAATAGATGTTCAAAGTGGTGGCCATCATTTGCTGCACACAATTGCAATCTATGGCGTAATGAATGTCGTACACGCCGCAGTAGATCTGGTGTAATGTCGTCGCAGGCTGCCACAATACGTTGTTTCATATCTTCTGGGGTTGTAGGCACATCGCTGTACACATTCTCCTTTAACGTATCCCACAGAAAGAAGTCCAGATGTGTAAGATCAGGAGAACGGGCTGGCCAATTTATGCGTCCTCCACGGAAACCACGTGTGTACGTGTATTTCATCCCTCATGGTAATGTACTTGTGCGTCAGTGAAAAAAGACCAATAAAGGTGTTAGCATGTGGACGTCATGTGCTGTTCTAGTCTCTTCTGTACCTAAGGTACACTTGACAGCAAAAAAAGTGGATCACCCCTGAATTCCAAAGTGGAGGTCGCACCTGACGCTATGCTACCACCATAACATAGCTGTGTCGCAGGTCGTCAAATCATTCCACATTACAGTTATTCCCTACCCACAATAGGTACTAAGTAAGTCTCCTATTTCTCCTTATGGCATTCAGGCAAGGTGCAAACCAATACTTTCTTACAACAAATATTAGAATACACGTCATTAGAGATGAGACAGTAACACTTTTAAATTAAATTTCGTTGCAATAAGTGAAAAGTCAGATACGTTATCACACTTGTTTAATGACATGATATGTTTTTGTTCGTGATCTGAATCTCAACGCACTGTTAAGCAAACAACAGTGCTTGCGATTACAGGTCACGCACTTTTCTGTGGCCCCTCTCTGATCGGCGGAAGTCGGCTGAGTTCGTGTGTCTACAGAATGTTTATGCTCTCTACCAACCTTACCTCGAAACAGCATTGTACACCGTAGGCCTCGTCAATGTATTGTTGATTTGCGCTTGGTATTGATTATTGTTTACACTTTGATATTTGTTAAAATACGTCGACATACCCCGATGACTTCTTTTAGAAAAAAGAAGGCTGTCCTTGAATGTGGTATGAAGAATGTTAATTCCGATTGTTATTCAGTTACGACAGTAAAATGAAGCATAAAGCGTTGCTCCCAACATTCTCTGCTCAGAGGCCACGTTAAGTGCGTGATCTCTAGGTATAAATAGACGTAAAACACTGACGTTTTCATTAGTATCGGTTTGCAAGACCGATTTTTGAACCAAGAAATAAATAATAATCTTAGCATTGCACCAGGAATTGCATGAGGCTCATATTGTTGCTGAGAGGTAACCGCTGAAGATATGCAATATAGTCATACATCATAAAGTTGTGGAACAGAATGCAGTATATTGATGATTTGTTACCTAAGCGCAATCAGAAGTCAGATATTAAATATGTTCACAAATAGCGTTATACTAGTACCTGAAACGACGATACAACTAATTTTTTTTCCCGGCAGGAACTCGAACCCGGCACTATTTGCTATTGTATAATAGGAAGGAATACTGCTGATGTTGTTTCTTCCGGGGACGCCAACCCCGCACACATCGTCACTCTTGACCTGACACGATGAGGCGCCAACTATCACATTGTCGTTCAATAATAGTTAGCATCATACCGTTCGTACAGACATGGAGGGGTTTGGTATTATGCGAAAACTTTGTTTAACTTAGTAGCGCTTGGACATGTTCAATGTTGATTTGAAACAACGCAGAGTCCTGCGTTCTTTAGTTGTCATTACTGTAGGTGCAGATGGTATTTTTGTGGCCGTTAAAAACTGTTACCCCCGCGGGAACCGGGTCCATCCCGGCCTCCATTGAATTATAGATGTGTTAGCTTAATGTTTTGTCATAATGGAGTACTCATTAGACGATGCAACCAGCCAAAGAGCTCAGAGGTGTCTGACTAGGTAAGACATTCTTGGCCGCACGGGAAGGCCACGTAGTCTGAGGCGCCTTATTGCGAATTTTGCATGAAATTATATTACGTTTTAGTATCCTATATTACGATTTGGTGGAATTTTGCTATAAGCTTATTCAACTGCTGGCTCATTTTAATCAAGAATGTTGGGTAATTGTTGCCACGATAACTTGAATATTACGCATTTTTAAAGTTACGAGGAGCGTGGATTATGCATTAGAAAAAGGATTCTGAAATTGGGAAAATAACTTAGTTTTGACATCTATTATTCACCATGTTCATGAACAAAACCAGACTTCGATGAAGGAGGTATCTGTGATTTACTAGTATGGTCAATGACAAGGTATCCGATAACTGGCAAATGTAACGAGCAATTATTCTTCACGGTGTGGTTGCCTTCAATAGTGATATTGAGGTTATATATAAAAAAAAAAAAAAAAAAAAAAAAAAAAAAAAATAAAAAAAAAAAACAGAACTGGATTCTGATAGAATGTCGCATCGAAACTGCGATGCTAAGTACAATATCCAACTGGGAATGTTGGGGGAGAACATCAGTCTTTGCCCTTCCAAGGGTTGGATACTGGGTTTTATCGGAATAGATGCCCATTTCAATGGCGACATCAGTGCTTGCACGGTAAGGTTCAGTTGTCCATTATATTCACGAGCTTTTCGAGTGCCAACGGCAGAGAAATAACGACAGTGATTAAAAAAAATAGCACGTGGATGCAGATAAATATATCAATGGAGGGGTAGTAGGAGAGAGGGCGGGATCTACGAATGAATAGGAGTGCAGGAATGGAAAATAAAAGAGTAAGTGCTTCCAAAGTACTCCTTATTTAGGCATATATCACAGTTTGTTTTAGGGCCGATAGAAAAGCAACGAATGTTTTTCAGAACGAAGGATGGATTATCGGAGATATAAAAGAACACTGCTTCATAGAGAGGGCCGATGGACAGTAAAGAAAGCAGACATTAAAAGAGACAGTATTGTTTTAACGGAAACCACAATTTTTTACACGTTTTGAGGGAATAGACGAGAAGGGAAACTGAGGTTATAATGTAAGGAAGGTGACAGAGATAGAGAGAGAGAGAGATTGGAGGAGAAATTAACAACGAAAAAATGCACTTAGTCGTTTGCATATTTTGTGAAGGACGGAGGGTCTATTAATGGATGGAAGGAGGGAAAGAGACGTATTTGAAATAACATAAATTACTTTATCAGCGTCCATAAAAAAGGTTATAAATCTATCGGATCAAACTGCGTGGTTATCAATCCGTAGCTGACAAATTACTTAAAGTAAGGTAAACTAACATACGGACAACACACACACCCACGCCCCAGGGAGGACTCGAACCTCCAACGGCGAGCAACCGCAGCATCCATCTAAACGTATTACTCTGTATGCATGGAGTTTGGGTGTAAATGAAATAAAAAATAGGATATTGAGTGAAATAAGAAGCACAGAATTAAAATTTGTGCTACGATCGGGAATCGAACCCAGACATCCATACTTAACACTAATTCAATACTTTTCCTTCCACTCAATGTCTTTCACATATTGGCACGGAAAACTGTCTCTAGATATATACATAATGAAACAGGATAATGAAGGAACTATATATATAAAGAAACTTCAATTTAAAGGTAGCTCAAAGGAAAAAGAAACTCATATTTTATTTCACTTCCCAAGAGATCTTCCATAGTCTCTCACTTAGGAGATTTAAAACAAATTAAAGGACGAATAATTTATTCAGAGTCCCTCATGCATCTCAACATATAATCTGTACGTCATAGGACCAGCTTCTCTTCAGTAAAAGAGACGACTCTATCTCGAGTTGATTACTCACAGTGAGACGGCCAGATTTGTATTTCTGCTTTCCGCACTTACTATGAAGCCAGGAAGTAACCATTCTGTATTTACGTCAGAGCCCTGCTTTGCGCAGTGCTGGGGGCTGTTGCCCGCTGCCGCGACCGCCAGCTGGCTGGTTTCCGCCAAGCCTCGCCACGGCATGAGCTGTGGTTGACCGGCCAACTCGTAGCTAGCAAGCCATGGCTAATACAGGCCTCAGTCCCAAAGCCAGGCTCAACTCTTGAAGTATCAAAAGTTTCTGCAAACCTACCCAAATGTGTAGTATAAACTACCATAGATAGAGGTATTTTGCTATAAAATGAGTAGCCATTTTATCTTTTGATATTTCATTCGAATATTTAACGAAGTTAAAGAATAGGTACATAAACGTAGTTGCCACATAATGTTTCACCTAGATAGCAATCAACTACACAGTAAACTATTCCCTCTTTTCAGCGCTCTGCATTAGATCTAGACGTAATGAAATATTTATTAATCTTAGAAATGTAAGCATGTTGTTAAATTAAACAGTTCTGGTGGCAACAACACAAATGTATAAATGTAGTATATCATTCACGTTTTGTGCACTTATAAAGTGTTCTCAATTTGTCTGAAACAATAAGTGCTACATAACGGAAATTACCTTCTGATAGGGCCCTTCATCTACACGATTGTTCTGTTATTCACAGGGAAACTTTTCGTAATGGGTTCATATAATCGCTTTAGTTTCAAATGTTCAAATGTTTGTAAATCTCTACGGACCAAACTGCGTGGTCATCAGTCCGTAGCTTACAAACTACTTAAACCTAGGTAAACTAACCTAAGGACAAACACACAGATCCAAGCGGCAGGGAGGACTCGAACCTCCACGGCGAGCAACCGCGCGCTCCGCAGCGAGAGGCTTTAGACCGCTCGGCTACTCCACCGCGGCTCGCTTCAGTTTCTCGACTGATCCATGCTTATGCGAAGATCGAGAAAAACAAGTACCAAAACGGATATGTGCGAGTTCTAATTACCATTATGTTATTTTTAAAATTCAAATCAAATGTTCGAATGTGTGTGAAATCTTAAAGGACTTCAATGCTGGGGTCAACAGTCCCTAAGCTTACACACTACATAACTAACCTCTTCTAACAACAACACACACAGTCCCATGCCCGATGGAGGACTCGACCCTCCTACGCGAGCAGCAGCCTGATCCATGACATGGGACTTCAGACCGCACGGCTAATCTGCGCGGCCTCGTTACAATTCTAACATCATACTTTGTACGGTAATGAGTACAAAAGCTCTTTGCACTCGCAGGAGAAGGTTGGTGATTGAAATCTCATAGAAGAAGCATGCAACACGGAAAACGAAATTTGTTTTTGTATTGAGTCCCCACCTCATCCCCCTGCCCTCTCAGCCCCCACCCCAACCTAAATAAGAAAACGGAAAACATCCGAGACCTTCTTTCTGCTTATACAGTATACCGCACAATATGATATCTTTTTGCAACTTTTTAAACTTTTTCAACCCTCCCTCTATACCATCCGGTAATAATCACACATTGCTCAGCAATACTGCGGAAGAGGTGGAGCAATTGTAGTGTTGGCAGTCTCCTTGGGAGACGTTTTAATCTTCTAATGATTGTGTCAAGAACAGACCGCTTGTTTTATCTTCACCAAAATAAGTATTTTTTTCCCCAGTTAAAGTTGTTTTCAATTTTATCCACCAGGAATTTCGTTAGATGTATAGTCCTTAACGATTTCTCAAGACGTGACGAAAATTTTCTGGTAATCATGTGGTGAACTATACACATATTTATGTTTAGGTTCAATTGTCGCAATTAGCGCCGTGAAAATATAACTTCATTATCATTTTAAAATTGGCTTTGCTTTTCTGAGATGTTTACTGGACAGCAGCATAATCAGCCAAAAATATTTCTCAGCTCGATATAGAAGTTTGTAGGTATGTCAGAGAGTGGGTAAAATTTTATTCTCGCTCCAGTTTGTAATTGAGAGCTGCTGCCTCTTAAACTTTAGAGAGCTCCGACATTTTCATGTAGGAAGCGAACAGCTGCAGCGTGAATCGCCTCCTCATTGCCCTTGTGAAGGCTGAAGCAGATAATACAGAAAGTAGGGACCGAAAATAGTTGTAGTTGCTCCGCGAAATTCATTACCCGTGTCTGTAATCGTATATTTGATAAGTAAGTGACGCAAAGAAGTTCAATTTACAGACATTTTAATTGGAATACCACCAATAAGTGAATCTTGAAAGATTCTTCTATATACATAGAAGTGTGGTGACCGTTCTTTCGAAAGAACAGACACCACATAAATATACATAATTAAGGAGAAGATGACAACAGATCCAGTCTTTAGTGCAAATGCACACTACGCCTGAACTCTTAAGGTAATCGGCAAAGTGCCACAAGCAGTGAGTGCAAATTTCAAACGGCAACTAAATAAGCAATGTGAGGAAATTTGAGTCTTGTTCGTGACGAGGGGTGAAGGGGGGGGGGGGGGGGGCGTTGCCCGCGCACCTGACCTGATACATAAAAAAAATAAAAGTAATCCACTGAGTTACAGATCCATTGTATTGAAATCGACATGTAGCAGGACTTTTGAACAAATACTTTTTCTAGCATTATGAAATATCTATAAATATATCACATATTAACACCAAACCGGCAAGGGTTTCTAAATCTTTACTCTTGTGACACTTTGGCGATACTATATTTGCATGAACTACTGAGTACTCTCAAACTAATTCCATATTTATAGAGTGCCGAAACGATTTTTAGTATCTTCAGCCATAATCAACTTCAAACCATATCGCTTTCCTAAGTATAGTCACAGTTGCGCGACTGGGATCATATGCAAGGTTATATTTTGCAGTAAATGACGAGGTGTCGACTAGTGAAAAGGACGTGACAAGTGTAATTCTTCCAGCAAAGTGAAGTAGACTTCTCCTGTTTCTAATATATATTCGAAATATTTAAAGAGAAATCAGAACATTGCTCTTAGGTTTGAGGCAGTTAATGCTGCTGACTAGTAAACTTCTCAGAAAAGCAAAGTCAATTGCGAAATGATTTTGAATTTGTATCTTCACGGCGCAAATGGTGACAATTGACCTTAAATATTGATATGCATTTGGCTCTGAACATGGATACTAAAAGAGTTTCGTCAGCATTCTATATATCGACAAGAAAAATAAATTTGAAGTTTATACATACAACGAAATTCCTAGGGGTGCAATTAAAAACAATGTTACATGTGAATAACACATGTTTTGGCGAAGTTGAAATAAAATCTGTTATCAGGAGATCTAAACTTATCCTAAGGAGACTGCCGACCCTACAATTGTTCCACCTCTTCTGCAGTATTGCTGAGCAGTGTCCCATTATTACCTGACGGGATAGAGGGAGGACGTCGAAAAAATTAAAAGAATATATCAAACTCGCACATACGCCATTTGGCACTTGTATTTATTATTATTTCGAGCTTCGTATAAGCGTGGATCAGTTGAGAATCTGAAGTGATTCTATGAACCCATTACGAAACACCTCATTGTGAATAACAGAATAATCGTGTAGATGAAGGGCCCGAGCAGAAGGTAATTTCCGTTGTGTAGCACTTATTGTTTCAGTCACATTAAGAATACTTTATAAGTGCACAAAACGTGAATGATATACTACATGTATACATTTGTGTTGTTGCCACCAGAACTGTTTAATTTTACAACATGCTTACATTTCTAAGATGAACACGTATTTCATTACATTTAGATCTAACGCAGAGCGCTGAAAAGAGAGAATAGTTTCCTGTGTCGTAGGATTGCTATCTAGGTGAATCATTATATGGCAGCTACGTTTATCATGATTCTATTCTTTCAACTTCGTTAAATATTTGAATGAAATGTCAAAAGATAATGTGACTACTCATTTAATTGCGAAATAGCTCTATCTGTGGTAGTTTATACTACACATTTGGGTAGGTTTGCAGAAACTTTTGATACTTCAAGGGTTGAGCCTGGCTTTGCGACCGGGGCCTGTATTAGCCGTGGCTTGCGAGCTACGGGCAGGCCGGTCAACCACAGCGCATGCCGAGGCGAGGCTTGTCGGAAACCAGCTAGCTGGCGGTCGCGGCGGCAGCCAACAGCCCCCAGCACTGCGCAAAGCGAGGCTCTGACGTAAATACAGAATGTTTACTTGCTGTAAGTAAGTTCATAGTAAGAGCGGAAAGCAGAAATTCAAGTCAGGCCGTCTCGCTGCGAGTAATCAACTCGAGATAGAATCGTCTCTTTTACTGAAGACAAGCTGGTCCGATGGCGTTATAGATTACATGCTGAGATGCATTAAGGAAGAAATAAATAATGAGGGATTCTGAATAAATTATTAGTTTTTTTAAAAAAAATTTTAAATTCTTGTCTCTATTTTCATATTGCCTAAGTGAGAGACTGTAGAAGATCTCTTGGCAACTGACATAAAATATGAGTTTCTTTTTCCTTTGAGCTACCTTTAAACTGATTTTTTTAATATACAGTTCCTTTATTATCCTGTTTTTCTTATAAATTTATATACCTAGAGACAGTTTTTCGTGTCAGTATGGGAAAAGCATTGAGCGAAAGGAAAAGTATTGGTGACGTGGCCGAGCTCATTGAGGCGCTATGCTACGATGTGCGAGGCCATTCCCCGTCGTGGGTTCGAATTCCCCCACGGGCATGGATGTTTGTGCCGTCTAGTATAAGCTAGTTTATAATTAGTTTGTAAGTTATGGGACTGATGACTCCGTAATTAAGTCCCTTAAACTTAACAAACATTTGAACATTTTAGATAAGTGACATGTCACAGTTTGTTATAGGGCAGATAGTAAAGAAACGGATGTTTTACAGAACGAAAGATGTATTATAGGAGATATAAAAGAACACTGCTTCATGGAGAGGACCGATGGACAGTAAAGAAAGCAGACATTAAAAGAGACCGTATGGTTTTAACGGAAACCACTATCTTTTTTTTTTTTTTTTTTTTTTTTTTTTTTTTTTTTTTTTTTACTTCTTGGAGGAATAGACCAGAAGGGCGACTGAGGATATAATGCAAGGGAGGTGACAGACAGAAAGAGAGAGAGAGAGGTAGAATGGAGGAGAAATTAACAACGAATAAATGCAAGACCGAATCGTTTGCATTTGCATACTTTGTGAAGCTCATAGAGTGTATTAATGGATGGAGGGGACGAAAGAGGCTCATTTGAAATAACAAATCATGCTTTGAGAGCGCTAATGTAAACCGATTACTCTGTGTGTATGGAGACAGGGTATAATTGAAGTAAACTTAGATTAATAAACGAACTGTATATTGAAAACACCGCAATTAAAAAGGCAACTAAGAGGAATAACTAACTCATATTTTATTACTTTTGGCAGTTGATCTTCCACCGGCTCTCACTTAAAAAGAAAAGAAAAGAAAAGAAAAGGAAGACGAATAAAATGGTGACAATTGACCTTAAACATTGATATGCATTTGGCTCTGAACATGGATACTAAAAGAGTTTCGTCAGCATTCTACATATCGACAAGCAAAATAAATTTGAAGTTTATACATGTAACGAAATTCCTAGGGGTGCAATTAAAAACAATGTTACATGTGAATAAAACATGTTTTGGCGAAGGTGAAATAAAGTCTGTTATCAGGAGATCTAAACTTCTCCTAAGGACTTTAACATTTTATCCATAATGTGGTGTCGCACAAGTACAAAGTGCGCGCCACCTACTTTCGCCACGCGCCGCCATGCACGCACGGCGCGGCGTTCTCACGACGACAGCCACGAACGCCCTCTGCGGCAACTCCGCTCGTGGCCACCAGTGAACGACATCGTTCACTTGGGACTGAGTTAGGAACCAGTAAAGACTTCGGAATCCAATAGGCACCAGTGAAGACTTGGCTATCAGTTAGGCACTAGGCAGGACTCTAGCTCAACTATGTATCAACATTCTGCAGTACTATGTAAAAGTTAAGTATTGTATAAATTCTGTGCAATATATATCTCGTTCTAATTTACTCTAGTGTTTCTAGTTTCTGGCTGCTCCTCTCCGTACCTGCACCAGCGTGATATCTTTGTTCCTGTGTCGGTCTCATTCCACTCGGCCACCGACACCTACGACGGAAACGAGACACAAAAGCGGCGACGAGGCTGGGACACAAAACATAACCCATTATGTTTTACTTCTATCAGGCGTCTTGGCATAGATTCTATAAGTCGAAGGACGTAAACGTCCTCCCATGCCTCCAGAACGCAGTCTCAAAGAGCGTCCGGTGTAGTGAGCTGGTTTCGTGGCCAGTTCTCTGTTAACTTCCTGGCGAGCTCAGCCCACATATTTTCCATGGGGTTCATGTCAGCCGCCAGCCGAGGCCAGTCCATGACATTGACGCCAATCGTGGAGAGCCGCTGCTAGACGAATGCAGACGTGAGCAGAATGGTCCTCTTGCAGCATGAAGTCCTCTTCTGCATACAGCATTCTCACTGACGGAATCATCACGTTTTTCATATCATTGTGCACTAAAAACAATAAGTGCTGAACGACTGATGCCCTTCATTTACATGATTGTTCTGTTATTCAGAGTTAAGTGATCCGTAATGGGTTTATAAAGTCGCTTCAATTTCTCGACTGTTCCACGCTTATACGAAGCTCGAAAAAAGTGCCAAAAAGCGTATGCGCAAGTTCTACTTACTCTTATGCTATCCTTACAGTTGTAATAATATACTTTGTGCAGGAGTGGGAAAAAAGCTCTTTGGATTCGAAGGAGAAGCTTGGTGATTCAAATGTCAATAAAAAAAATCGGAACCGGCTGCGGTGGCCAAGCAGTCTCTGACGCGCCAGTCACGGTCTGCACGGCCACTACGGTCGGGGGTTCGAATCCCCCATCGGGCATGGATATTTGTGCCGTCCTTAGTATTAGCCAGTTCATAAGTAGTTTGTAAGTTTAGGGACTGATGTCCCCGTAGTTAAGTCCCATAAACTCTACAAATATTTGAAAAATCGAAGAGCACTGAAAATGTTCTTCTTTTAATTTTGCGTCCGCACCCCCTTCCCACCCCCCCCCCCCAACTCCAACTTGAAGGAGAAAAAACGGAAAACAACCAAGACCTTGATTCCCATAATTCACTACATTGCACAATCTGATATATTATTACTACTTTTTCGACGTCCTCCCTCTATCCCGTCAGCTAATAATGGGACACTGCTCAGCAATACTGCAGAAGAGGTGGAACAATTATAGGGTTGGCAGTTTCCCTATGAGACGTTTAAATCTTCCAATGGTTGGGTCAATAACAGACCGTTTGTTTCACCTTTGCCAAAATAAGTATTATTCCCAGTTAACGTTGTTTTCAATTGCACCCTAGGAATTTCGTTATATGTATAACCTTCAAATTTATTTTGCTTGTCGAAGTCTAGAATGCTGACGAAACTCTTTTGGTAATCATGTTCAGAGACAAATTCATATCAATGTTTAAGGTCAATTCTCACCATTTGCGCCGTGAAGATACAAATTCAAAATCATTTCGCAATTGACTTTGCTTTTCTGAGAAGTTTACTAGTCGGCAGCATTAACTGCCTCAAATCTAAGAGCAATGTTCTGATTGCTCTTTAAATATTTCGAATATATATTCGAAACAGGAGTAGTCTACTTCACTTTGCTGGAAGAATTACACTTGTCACGTCCTTTTCACTAGTCGACACCTCGTCAGTTACTTCAGACTGTTACCTTGCAGACAGGACATCACGATCCCAATCGCACAACTGTGACTATACTCCTTAGGAAAGTGATATGGTTCGAACTTTATTACGACTGAAGATACCAAAAATCATTTTGGCACTCTATAAATACTGAATTAGTTTCAGAGTACTCTGTACTTCATGCAAATATAGTATCGCTAAAGTCTCACAAGAGTACAGATTTCGAAATCCATACTGGTTTGATGTTAGTTAATACGTGATAAGTTTCTACATATTTCATAACGTTGGGTAAAGTATTTGTTCAAACGTCCTGCTACAGTCGATATCAATACGATGCATCTGTAACTCAGTGGATTACTTTTATTTTCTTTCTTATGTATCTGTGCAACATTCCATTCGTCTCCCTCACTGTAAATACTTCAATGCTCAGCATCAGGTCGTAGGAGAAGTCATTGCATAATTGAGTCATTGCATAATGTGTGAAAAAGGTGTTCTCCTGTGGTGTTGGACCACTCGAGAAAGACATGGCCTGTAGAAAAATTGTCTTCCTGGTACGAATATGGTAGTGAAATGACAACATGGTGGATTATGTCTGGTGATTCTAATAGTTGTGTTGCTTCCTGGAATGACAGAGAATGGGAGAGTTGTTACCTTGTCGTCCAAGGTCAACGCTGACGATAGACGCGGGGTTGGAGTCCCAGGCAGCACAAAGCTATTTATTGCGCTACTTCAAAAGGTTTGGTTATGTTTGTAAATCTATCGGACTCAATTGCTTGGTCATTAGTCCGTACCCTACAAACTACTTAAACCAAGCTAAGGACAACACAAACATCCATACCCGAAGGGAGGACTCGAACCTCCGACGGCGAAGGGCCGCGCGCACCGCAGCACGGCGCCCCAGTGCACTCGGCTAATCCGCCGCAGTTTGCGCTACTTGTAGCGGAACATGTGCATATCCCGCAAATGGTGAGAAAACAGTAACTATTTCATGTCTTTGCGTATATAATAAATAGCGAATGTAGCCGGGTTTGAGTCCATGCCGGGAAAGAAGTCAATTGTATCGTAGTTTCAAGTTGAAATACAGCGCTGTTTCTGAATTTATTTAATACCTTACGTGTGATCATGCTTAGTTAACGATTCATATTGTCACCTTTAGTGGTTACCTCTCAGCAACAATTTGAACTTCATGCAGATCCTGATGCAATGCTAAAGTTAACAATACATTTCTGGGTTCGGACATTGCCCTTGTAAACCGATACCAATGAAAACGTCAATGTTTTACGTCTCTTTATGCCTAATCGAGTCTAGATCAGAAACGCAAGCTGTTTTTGGTCAACGGTGCGTTCAAATTCAGAGCATGAACAAAAACTCATTGTGTCATTGAATGAGTTTGATAAGGTATACGATTTGTCACTTATTGTAATGAAATTAAATTTACCTTGCTTTCTCTTCTCTAATAACCTGTATTCTAATGTTTTTGTTGTGGACTGCCTGCCATAATGAGTAATATTCTCTACTGCTTCTTTGGTACCCATTGTGAATAGTCGAAGGACTGTACTCTACGGGGGTTTGAATGTGGAGTACCAGCAACACAGCTACGTTAGTTGGGTTGCATTCAGCAGTGATCCACTTTTTTTGCTGTCAAGTGTACATCACCGTTCCCTTTGGATCCCTACTTTATTCGGTGCTCTCCGATACAGACGATCGAACAGCGGAGGAGTAGTATTCAATCGTCAACTTTAGGTTACAGTATCTCTGGATGTAATTAACATTTTACAATGTAACAAACGGTACTGATTACGTATTTGTTTATATATTCAGATGTGCTAACAAAACTAACGGGGTTCCATTTTAAAATACGTAGGTTTGTGTTAAAAAACATACTTCCGTGCATTTTTTATGGTTTGTATTAACCGATTACACTAGCCCCTCTCCTCACGTTCGGTCTGTGGCATCGGTTCGTCAGTATTTGATGTGGTTTACGAAATATATCCAGCGGTAATGTTAGGTGACACATCTGGTACATACTGTATCCTGTACTTCGTCACTGGCCGCTCCGATGGTGGGCTGGGCCCGAAACGCGTCAGCGTAAAGACAAAAAATCGCACTGTCGTGTTTTACGGTCCACTTTAGATTTGTAGTTTTATAAGTTTTTGCAAACATTTTGAACCAAATTAATAATCTAAATAATAAATAATTAAGAATGTCTGAAACCCTTTTAGGGAAAAAAATTTAGGTAGTGGCGGGTTCCGAACTACCGACCTTTAGCGTCATAGCCCAACGCCTAGCCCACTACGCTATCAATCGAAACATGCGTCGTTTAATCTCATACTATTGATGGCCGGTGTAAACTGACGCTAATATGGCATTTGTAGACATTAGATTATCATTATCGTACGAAGAACGATGTGTTTTTGTTAATTCTTCAGAGCGCCACTGCTTTGAAATGACAACGTGTAAGTTACAATAAGAAAATCATCAAATACGCAACGCAAGATGGCGTATGCCACAGAAATTTCTAGGCGAGAAATGTCACGTGACATCTCCGAACGGCTGGTTTTCGTTAATTCACGGGAGGGTGTCAAATCTCCGTTATTTTTGCAAATATGTCTCAAACGATACGAGATATGAAAAAAAAACATAAGGGAGCTAGGTTGTAGAGAATTTGCTCCTCTACCAATCAGGTTATTCAATTTTCGTGTCAGATGAACGGTTCGTTTGCAATTACAATTATATTAGAATCGCCTTTTTTGGTATTACTGCCGTATTTTATGTCCGAAAAATTTGAAAAAGGGAGGTTCTGGTCTCCGACGGCCTACAATCATGTCTGTAAAATTTGGTGCTGATCGGTTGAACGGTTCGTCTTAAAAACTGGGAACACGTTACGGATAGACAGACAGACGGACAGACAGACATACATCTTAAAATCGCCGTTACTTTTGCAAATATCTTTGAAACGCTACGAGATACGAAAAAAACAACATAAGAAAGCAAAATTGTAGAGAATTTTCTTCTCTACAAATTCGGTTATTAAATTTTCGTGTCAGATGAATAGTTAAGCCGTTATTTTCATTTAAATATCGTGCTGTCAAAAGACGATCGCAAAGGCCCACTTTTAGTGTTACCACAGTAACCTTCCTGGCCTGATTGTATACCAAATAGATTCCACTCAGAGTATGCTTATGCAATAGCTCTGTACTTAGCTATAATTTACAACCGATCACTCAGCGAAAGATCCGTACCCAAAGACTGGAAAGTTGCCCAAGTTACTACAATATTCAAGAAAGGCAATAGGAGTGATACCCAAAATTACAGGCCTATCTCATTGACGTCGATTTGCAGTAGGATTTTAGAACATATACTTTGTTCGAATATTATGAACTACCTCGAAGAGAACGACCTATTAACCAGTAGTCAACACGGATTCAGAATGAATCACTCTTGCGAAACACAGCTTGCCCTTTATTCACATGAAGTGTTCACAAGGGATCTCAAATCGACTCCATATTTCTGGATTTCAGGAAGGCTTTTAACACTGTACCCCACAGGCGGCTTCTTATGAAATTGCGTGCTTATGGAATATCTCCCAAATTGTGCGCTTGGATTCACGATTTTCTATCAGAAAGAAGACAGTTCGTTGTAATAGACGGTAAGTCATCGAGTAAAACAGACGTGACATCTGGCGTTCCACAGGGAAGTGTTATAGGTCCCCTACTCTTCCTCGTGTTATAAACGATTTAGGAGACAATCTGAATAGCTCCCTTAGATTGTTCGCGGATGATGCTGTTGTTTATCGGTTAGTGAAGTCAACAGAGGATCAAAAGCAACTGCAAAGCAATTTCGACAAAATTTCTGCACGGTGCGAAAATTGGCAATTGACACTAAATAAAGAAAAGTGTGAAGTAATACACATGACCACTAAAAGAAATCCGCTGAACTTTAATTACGCGATCAATCAGTCAAACCTTAAGGTCGTAGATTCTACCAAATACCTAGGAGTTACAATTACGAACAACTTTGACTGGAGAGAACACACAGAAAATATTGTGGGGAAAGCGAACCAAAGGTTACGTTTCATCGGCAGAACGCTTCGAAGATGCAACAGCTCCACCAGAGAGACTGCCTACATCACACTTGTGCGTCCTCTCCTGAAGTACTGTTGCCCCTTGTGGGACCCTCACCAGGTGGGATTGACGGAAGACATTGAGAAGGTTCAGAGAAGGGCAGCTCGTTTTGTTTTATAACGGTACCGGGGGGAAAGTGTCACGGAAATGTTGCACGAATTGGGGTGGAAATCATTAAAAGAAAGACGTTATTCATTGCGACGTGATCCTTTTGCGAAGTTTCAATCACCGACTTTTACTTCTGAATGTGAAAATATTTTGCTAGCACTCACCTACTTAGGGAGACATGACCATCCCAATAAAATAAGAGAAAGCAGATCGAAAACGGAACGATTTAGGTGCTTTTTCTACCCGCGCGCTATTAGAGAATGGAACGGTAGAGAAAAGTTATGAAAGTGGTTAATGAACCCTCTGCCAGGCACTTGAATGTGATTTGCAGAGTATCTATGTAGATCACACACTAAAATAGTGAGTGAGGTAAATATAGGAAAGGTTGGGGAAATGCCAGCCGACTACATTATAACCCCACACTGCTTCAACAAGCCTTTCAATATAACAATTGGAAGTAGGGAGCAGTGGGAGAAAATAGTTCGACACCGTACGGGGGATATTGCCTGGTTCACTGACGGGTCAAAATCCGACCAAGGTGTTGGGGCCGGGGTATACGGGGTGCAGCCAAGACTGGAGGGCGTCATCTCTCTAGGAAAACTGGCCTCAGTATTCCAGGCCGAAATCACTGCCATCAGGGCGTGTGTGGAGGAGAATTTGCGTAGGTGCTACAAAGATCGTAGCATCTATATCTATTCAGACAGCCAGGCAGCCCTGAGAACACTGGCAGCTCCTGCAACAAGGTCTAAAATTGTTGCAGAATGTCACAGGGTTCTGGTGGAGCTAGGGGAAAGCAATAGAGTGAACCTATTGTGGGTCCCTGGCCACTCGAGGATCAGTGGCAACGAACATGCCGACAGATTAGCCAGGATGGGGGCAGATACTCCATTTATTGGACCGGAACCTGTTCTGACAATCACCAAGGCAATGATCAAATTGGAGCTACGTAACTGGCTCAGAAGACAGCACGTAGAATATTGGACCAAAGTCTACCAACAAAAACATGGCAAGGTAATGATGCCAAAGCCATGTTTTAAAAGAAGCTCTGCAATCCTGGGCCTGAACAGGAGAGATTAGACTCATGGTTGGATTGCTGCCAGGCCATGGGAATTTCAAGAATACACCTATATACAATGGGAATAACAGAAGAGGACCCTAAATGTAGGATCTGTGATGACGGTGATGAAACTGCATCACAACTAATCTTCGGGTGCATTGCATTGGAGAGTAAAAGGCACAGAACATTTGGGACAACCAGACCCGAAGAAATTGTGTCAAATAAAGAACTGGTAAAGGGACTCCTTGCTCTGATCAAGGGCATTGGTTGGCTTTACTAGATAAACATGGAGCAATACCGCACAATAAACTTAGTTTCGGTGCGGGCAGTGGCGGGTTAGACCAAGACTGTTTTGGCTTCCCTGGAAAAATCTAATCAAATCAATCTATGTAGATGTAGATGTAGAACGAAAAGTGGGCCAAAATGAAGGATATTACGACATCTACAACTCCTTCATTACTGCAGCCAGTCAGCTTTCTTAGGAATCATTTGATTTGGGAAAGTCACAGGAATTGCAGAAGTGAGGAACAGGTGTAAGGAGGAGAGCAGCGAGAGGAGGGAGCGTGTGGAGGGGAGAGGCTTGCCCTTGGCCCTCTTGCGTGGTGGAGGGGCGACCGCCGACTTGCAGAGCCGCCGCCGCCTCCAGCCCAGCAGAAGCCCTCCGTCCGCCGCCGCCGCCGCCAGCCATGCAGACCACCGCCTCCGCCTCCTCCGCCTCCACCGCCGCCGCCGTCTTCTCGGCGAGTCTGCTGCTCCTGGCCGCGGAGGCAGCGCACCTACGTGAGTAGCCAAAGCCCTGCGTATGAAACTTTGTAGAGGACAAGTCTGCCAGCGAGCACAGAATAACGTAGAGAGGCTCTACCGCCTACATCAGCGTGTAGGCAGTGAAGGCAGTAAACTGAAACCACTTTGTAAAAAAGGAGAAAGGAATAATGCAGACAACTACAGACCTGAATGAAACTTTCACTCTGCAGCGGAGTGTGCGCTGATATGAAACTTCCTGGCCGATTAAAATTGTGTGCCGGAACCGGGACTCGAACCTGGGACCTTTGCCTTTCGCGGGCAAGCGCACTACCGACTGTGCTATCCCGACACGACTCACGATGCCACCTCACAACTTTACTTCCGCCAGTACCTCGCCTCCTACTTTCCAAACTTCACAGAAGCTCTCCTGCGAACCATGCAAGACTAGCACTCGTGGAAGAAAGGATATGGTGGAGGCATGGCTTAGCCACAGCCTAGGGGATGTTTCCAGAATGAAACTTTCACTCTGCAGCGGAGTGTGCGCTGATATGAAATTTCCTGGCAGATTAAAATTGTGTGCCGGAACCGGGACTCGAACCTGGGACCTTTGCCTTTCGCGGGCAAGCGCACTACCGACTGTGCTATCCCGACACGACTCACGATGCCACCTCACAACTTTACTTCCGCCAGTACCTCGCCTCCTACTTTCCAAACTTCACAGAAGCTCTCCTGCGAACCATGCAAGACTAGCACTCGTGGAAGAAAGGATATGGTGGAGGCATGGCTTAGCCACAGCCTAGGGGATGTTTCCAGAATGAAACTTTCACTCTGCAGCGGAGTGTGCGCTGATATGAAATTTCCTGGCAGATTAAAATTGTGTGCCGGAACCGGGACTCGAACCTGGGACCTTTGCCTTTCGCGGGCAAGCGCACTACCTGGAAACATCCCCTAGGCTGTGGCTAAGCCATGTCTCCACCATTTCCTTTCTTCCAGGAGTGCTAGTCTTGCATGGTTCGCAGGAGAGTTTCTGTGAAGTTTGGAAAGTAGGAGGCGAGGTACAGGCGGAAGTAAAGTTGTGAGGCGGCATCGTGAGTCGTGTCGGGATAGCACAGTCGGTAGTGCGCTTGCCCGCGAAAGGCAAAGGTCCCAGGTTCGAGTCCCGGTTCCAGCACACAATTTTAATCGGTCAGGAAGTTTCATAACTACAGACCTATTTCTATGCCATCAGTTTTTCTAAAGTTATTGAAAAGGCTGTATATTCAAGATTAATTGATCATTTCAGTTCCGAAAAATGTCATTAAAAATGCAAAAAGTGTGTGGTACGCAAAAAGAATAGCAAACTCTCTGGATAAAATTAAAACTATCTGGTCAGTCGTGAAGGAAGGGTCTGGTCAGTAGCAGCAGGTAGAAGATATAACGTCAGTGCGTAGTAGGAATGTTTCTGTTACTGACAAGTTAGATATATGTGCAATATTCAATAATCACTTTCTGAATATAGTAGGGGAACTAAACAAAACTCTAGTTTCTACAGGTAATCATATAACATTTTTAGAAAATGCCTTTCCGAGGATGTTACCTGAAATGGTCCCTCATGATACTTCCATAGGGGAGATTGAGTCAATAATTAAATCACTGAAGACTAAGGACTCTTGTGGATATGATGGGGTATAAAAAAGGAGAAAGGGATAATGTAGACAACTATAGACCTATTTCTATGCCATCGGTTTTTTCTAAAGTTGTTGAAAAGGGTGTATATTCAAGATTAATTGATCATTTCAGTTCACATAATTTGTTGGCAAACAGTTTGGTTTTAGAAGTGGTTTAACGATTCAAAATGCTATATTTTCGTTTCTATGTGAGGCACTTGATGGGTTAAATAAGAGGCTACGGACATTACGCGTCTTGTAATCGGAGGCTTCCGCAGCCGTTGTCATCTATATCTATAAATGTGAATGTCTTGCCGCGGTGGAGTAGCCGAGCGGTCTAAAGCGTCTCGCTGCGGAGCGCGCGTGTGCTCGACGTGGAGGCTCGAGTCCTCTCTGGGGCATGGGTGTGTGTGTTTGTCCTTAGGTTAGTTTACCTAGGTTTAAGTAGTTTCTAAGCTACGGACTGATGACCACGCAGTTTGGTCCGATAGATTTACAAACATTTGAACATTTGTGAATGTCTTTTCGGTGTACGTTTATCACGTCTGAACCACAAGACATAAAGAGTTAAAAATGTGTACAATTACTAATGTCTAGTGCTTTAGGCACGGTTTTATGGCGATCGGATATGTAAATGTCTGTTCGGTGTACGCATATCACGTCCGAACGACGAGACGCAGAGAGTTAAATATTTGTACAGTTTCTGATTTATACCTGAGGAAGGTTTTAGACACGGTTTTATAGCGATCTGATAGATATTCAGTAATGTGAAGAATATAACGCGAAATGCGGAACAATAATTACTCCTTGAAAATTATATTTACTCTTTGAAACTGGTTTCAAGTTTCATAATGATCATTTAGATTATTCTTTCATATTTTATGGTAATTGTAAACTAGGATGTTCAATCTAGTTTTTGTTTTGTATTGGATTTTCATTGTGAGTCTTTTTTCTGCTTAACGGTAATAATAAACGTATTGTTAAAAACGGAAGGATGTTTTTCTAACATCAATAGTTGTCAGATCCTAGCTAGCTTATTAGATTTTTTCGTGGGGAGATATTATTGATTTATATTTTATGCCGCTTGCAGGAAGTGGAAGAGATATTGTCAATTAGTATTGAATCAGGGCCATATTCTATCAATCAAATAATTTTTAATATCATGATTTATTATCGCAGTTATTAATTCATGGTCAGCCGCTCCTGTCTCTCATTGCAATTTAATTCACATCCCCACCTTATATATTTAGCGTCCCCTGCCAGTTTCCGTTACCCTTTTTTATTTTTTTTATTTTTTTTTTTCAATACCCCACACACTTACTACACTTTACAATTCGTCATCTTAGACTTATCGTCATCGTACCCTACCTGCTCCTAATTGCTTCCATTGCCTGTACTGCTATTGAGTAGTTTTATACGAGGCGCGTCCAGAAAGTAAGTTCCGTTCGGTAATAAAATGAAATTGTACACAGATACAGAAGAAATTTTTATTGCACAAAATTCTACAACTCTTAAACTATTGTTCCACATAACTGCCGAAATTTTGTAGGCACTTATCATTGCGTGCCACAAGTTTTTGCATGCATCCTTCACAGAAGGTTGTCGCCTGTGTATTCAACCATGTGGTAACAGCTCTTTATCAACGTTGAAGTGTTCACCACCAAGGACAGATTTTAGGTGTAAGAACAGATGAAAGTCGCTAGGAGAGAGGTCCGAGGTGTATGGAGGATGATCAAACAGGTCCCATTGAAATTTCTGTAAGAATTGTTTGGTCACATTCGGTGTGTGATGTCAGGCATTATCATGAAAAAAAAAATCTTTTGACAGTAATCTTCTTCTTACACCTAACATCTGTCCTTTGTGGACAACACTTCAACGATGTTGACGAGCTGAAAGAACATGTTACCACATGGTTGAATACACAGGCGGCAACACTCTATGAAAAAGGCACACAAAACCTTGTGCCATGCTATGACAATTGCCTACAAAATTTTGGAAGCTACGCAGAAAAGTAGTTTAACAGTTGTAGATTTTTGAATAATCAATATTTTTTCTGTATCTGTACCCGTTCGTTTTATATAACCAAAGGGAACATACTTTCTGGACGCGCCTCGTAATAAAAGACCTTTGTATCTAGGTAAACGCTGCACTTTACACTCGTTTATGTTGTGGGTCAATTGCCATTCTCTGCACCACGCGACGATAGGCTGCGGACCCTTCTACATTTCGCTACACTTCTCCAGTGTTGACTTCTCGATAAACTACAGCATCATCCATGAAAAGTGGCATTGAATTTATGGTGTTACTAGCTGAAAACCCGGCGTTGCCCGGCTTTTTATATATTTATTCCTGCCATTTTTCAGTTATATATTCATTTGTATAAGCGCTGTATGTGTGTAAAATCTCTTGGGAATACAATTAGTAGTAAAGAAGTAATAGATTGAGACTTGGTGTGGGAAGGGGCTGTTTTCCATGAACGTTACTGTTTATGTGGTCATATCTCATGAACTACGTATCGTACTGTGATGCAATTTCGAAGCTACATTCAACTATATATATGTATACTGTCTGTAAAATTTCCTGTCGCTACAATTTGTAGTGTTCAAGTTATAAATTGTAACGACATACCGAGAGCCGTAGTTTTACTCCATAAACAGCGGAAAAATAGTAAGCGAGAACCTTTTTCCCTTTCATCATTTTACTATCGTTGCCAGCGAGAAAAAGTTTAATAAAGGTTTGAAATTATGTTCAAAGTTTGTTGCAAGTCGCTAAGTACTGTCATTCTCATACAGTGTATTTCTAAAGTCTCGCCGCATTATATGGCATTTTTTACGATTTCTATTGGTTATGACGTAATATCTTTTGAACCATGTGCCGTATGTGATTCTTAACCATACAGAAATTGTTACCACACGGTAAGGAATGTGTGTACTTAATTTGGGTGAAATCGGTCCAATGGTTTAGGAGAAAATGAGCAGCATTGTCGCAAAATGCAGCAGTTTTTCGCGCATCTCATTGTTTATGACGTCATATCTCGTGAACTATATATCGTATGTGATTCTTACACTTACGGCGACCATCCTCATGGATTGAAGGTTATGTGTACAAAATTTCATAACGATTGGAACAAAATTGTAGATTTGTATGCTAGACGTACAAACTTACGGACACTCTGCTTTATGTATTACATTTACGAGGTCATTCATGAAGTATTACACCCCTAGCGTGTTCAGAAGTATGAAAGGAATGAAACAGTAAAGGGAAGTACAGACAAAATTTTTATGTATTGATAGTATACAAGAGGTGCTATAAAAAGCGACCACCAACAGCGATACAAGATTCATATCACTCGTAAACGCCTTGTGTATGAGAGTTGCGTCACATCTGACGAAGATCTAGTAGCCCTCGTGTCTGTTGCCGCTGGACATGTGGTCGACATGCTTGACGTCTTCTCTATTGTACGCCGATCCATGTACCATCGCTGTAAACCTTGTATCGCTGTTGGTGGTTCCTCTTTCGAACACTTCCTGTAGACTATCAATTAATTTTTTTTCCTTTATGCCCATTTTCAGTTTCTTTCTTCCACACTTCTGTAGACTCTAGCGCAGTAATATTGTCGCGTTGAAATGGAAGCAGGCTTGACTTCGAAGGCAACTGTACACAGCAGTTATACTGAAAGCAGGTTTATTGTGAACTTAACATACACGCAGCTACTAACTGCCTCTCGGGCAGAGTGCTCTGCTATTTACACAGACAGTATGTACCACAAATTAGAAAACCAGTTAACATAAGAAACAAGTAAAAATTACAAGTGAACATAAGAATGATGTGGAACATTCTGGAAATGTTAAATACAAAGAAAGAACTATTTTCCGGTGGACGGGATTGAACCAGCGATCTTTAGCACCGCAGCCCTGCACTTTTTTTTTTCTCGGGGCTCCCTCTCCATCCTACACCCCGTCCTTACTCTCACCATGAACGCCTTCTTCGGCGAGCTTTCTACTGCTATTGTCAGGAGGTGCTGTGTTCTCCTGATTCATTGTGGAAAATATAACTGAATATCTTCTTCTGAGAGACGGAGAACCAAAACAAGGCATGATGGTGCCCATGTGCTTCTTGCAAAATAACGCATAACGTAATATCTTCTATAGACATAAAGAAGCGACATCAGAAAAATAAGAAGTACATTTCACAAAGACGTCAGTCTCGCAATGCTGTGCGAAAGTCAACACCAGCTAACAGAAAATTGAAAAGATAGATAATAATTCTGAACAAAGTCGTATTTCCGAACGCTTCCCCCGACGTGAGCAGTGAGAACTTGCATTTTGGAATTACACTGTTAATCTTTCGTAATTGTATTCATTAGTACAGAAATGTTGGTACGACATCTCAGCATACTTATATATGATGTGACCCAAATTACCTGTCCTCGGTTACAACGGTTAATGAGAAAGTCAAAAATGAGATCAAATTAAAAACATGCACTATAACAAAAAGCACTCCATTGTGCAGAAAATTGTGCCTTGATAATTTCAGTCCTGTTAGAGACACACAATTAAACTGAAAACACAACCAACTTGCAGGACATAATAAACACTATCTTCTTTACATTTATTTCTTCATTAATTAATATTTCGAGCTTTTGTTTTCGTTTCCTTTTCGTTCCTATTACCCGCCATGTCAAGGCGTTATGCATATTACATTACATCTGTCCTAAGAAGTCAATAAAGCATTGTCGGTGACGCTATCCCCTGCGCCACGCCGGCAGTTGGTTTACGTGCAGTCTCGCGGCAGTATGTCATTACAGACCATACATTTCTATACGAAATCTGCTTATTTCGGTCTCCTCTACCAGCCGTTTCACTTTTGACCCTCCTGTAACCACCCTATAACCACAGTCTAATATATACAGTCGCGACACTCACTGCTGTTAAAGCTGTTACCGCCTGACATTTGGAGCGACACTAGCGCTCCAAGCGGTCGTAAAGCCGTCTGCTCCTTAACGCCGTATACGACACATTAATAATGACCGCTTGTAATTACTTTTCTGTGTGGTTTGCTAAATATTGTATATATTCTTGCATTCCAAGCTTTATTTAAGTATCTTGTCACATGACTGAGTGTAAAAGAAACGTAAACCGAGCAAAAACTCGTTGTGATCGGACACAAACTGCAATTGTGCAATACGTTACGAAATATTTCTTTAGAATTTGCTTGCAGCTTACCTTGCCGGTAGTGATAGATAAATATAGTATTTTGTGCAAACAACCCTATAATAGAACTTCTAAGGGCCAGTTGAATATCAACAAATGTAAATTTAGTAACAACTCGTGAATAAACTGACGCTAACTGCAACATATTTATGACGAAATTCTTCAGACATTGCACCTTACTTTGCTGGTAAACATAGTATTTCGCACATGAGAAGCATGCAATTGGCCTTCCCTGTGTTAAAAGGTGCGAAACAATGTTTTTCTCCTGCTTTTTAGTTATGAGAACACCCACTGGCTATGAAACTTTCATCTAATATAATTTTGCTACGAGGTTATTTTAATTATATGTTGTTTTAAGATAATATTACGTCGATTACACGACAGTCTAAATGTCATATTATATGAATGGTCCTAAGTCATTATCACAGTCTGCCATTCTATGGTTCGTTGATGAGGGGGGAGTGGGAGGGGGCGGGGCGACAATCGTCTGTAAAATAAGACGGCTCTGTGGTTTCCATTAGATAAAACAGAAAACATTTAACCTTTCAAACATTAAAACGGTAACAATGAACACTTATTTTCCATACATTTCTTATATATTTGCCTCAATAATGAATTACTTTCGAATACCCAGACAAAAATATTTCTAGCTGTGATGTCGCAGCAACCACAGTCGTAATACTTGTTTCAGGACACAGTTTAATTTCTTCCGCCTTTATATTATCACGTCTTTGCGGTAGTTTCCTCTTCATTTCCAGTTTCGGTGGTTTGTTTGGAACATCGAACAATGTAGGCACAGCATTCCACACCAACTTCTTCCGTTCATCATTCATGAACTGGTTTGCATCGAAGTGTAGCGAGCAGAACTTCACATTATCATGTAAATACGCGGCAACTTTATCCAAAGGATCTTGTCTGCTATTTATAAGCCATTTCTTGATCGTAAAAAGAAATAATCTTCAATATGTGTCTGTTGCTTACAAGATAATTGTAAATAAGCATTACCGAATCTTGATGTCACATACCTCTCAGGCCCTGTAGGAAACCTAAAGAATGATAAATGAGACGTGTTCTTGTTGTTGTTGTTGCTGCAATTTATTGTACTACGCACGCTTCCCTTCGTAAAAACCATTTCGTACACCAAAACACACAACAAACACACGTCTCGTATAAGATACAGAGCAACGTGGCTTTACGTCCGCAAGGAGCGCTGCAGTCGCCTAGTATAACAAAAATCAGCGGTAGTGTCGCGACTGTATATATTAGACTGTGCTATAACTGTGTCTTGCAGCGCGCTATAAATCACTTTCACGTCTGAAGACTTCTCTCCGTTGAGAATGACATACTGCGTTCTGTTAGCTGAAACACTTCAATCCGGTTACTCCGATATTCCATACGATCTTATTTTATTTAACAGGCGACGGTGCGAAGTCGTATAAAAAACCTTGCGGTTCAAGTCAATAAACACGGCATCTACTTGCGGGATCGAATGAGGTCTTAGTTACACAATAAGTCTTCTTTAAGACAATTATCTGTGATAAGGTTTCAAACCCCCATGTAGAGGAACGGTTCAAAAAACTAAGCAAATGTCCTGCATGGACTCTTCGGCAACTATAGGTGTCAAATCCAAGAAATACATTCACAGCTGCGAATATGTATCAGCCTCAGCCTTATGATTTAACGCTGCTTACCAACATTTGTCCTTGACCGGTACTCGAACTCGTTTTTCTCGCTTTCCACGAGAGATCCCGTTGCAATACTCTATCCGTGAAGGCCTCTTAGTCCAGTCAATGAGTGCTCAAAAGAGGACTGTAGCGTGCATGGAATATGCGAGAATTTTTGACTTCAGGACTTTATTAGGGATAGTTAAGAGGTGAACATACTAAAAGTCCCCGCCCATGGGGGGTGAGCTAAAGCGGGGAGGGGAGTACCATTTTTTGGTTTTTCGCATATATCTCGAAAATGGTCCGCTTTAGGAAGAAATCGTTCCAAATAAAAATGAAAGATAATTGAATTTGCTATAAAATTGTTGCAATACATAAACGTCGAATTCCTAGCGGTTTTCAAGATATACGTTATTGAAAATTGACCATTTCGGAAAAAATTATCTTTACTTCACTAATTTTGTCAAACATTTACTTCTAGTGACTCACTCGATCGTTTCTCAGGAAATTTGTCAAAATGAAACTTGTAGAGCATTAAATTTCCTTCAATTTGATATCCATGTTTGCTACGTTAACTTTAGACAATCAGAAGTTAACATTATTCATAAGATGTGCGCTCAGTGTCGCCCGTCCTCCTATAAATGTTTTGAGGGGCTGTGACGATTTTATTTTATGAAAGGTGTTCGCATGGTAAATAATACTTTAACACTATTAATAAGGTAATTGCAACTGAAACAGAACACCTTTTTATAATTCTTATGAATCATACAATGAAAGTATTTACAAGCACGGATAGTGATTCAAAACGGAAAAAAGTGCATTCAACGCATATCTTCGTTTTTCTGAGGCGGAGGAGTGGAAGCTCATTTATTGTCGTGTACAGTGGACACGACATCAAGGTCGCCGGTACCTAACGCCCCATGACGAACATCATAGGCCTGTCACTGGCCTGTTGCAAGACACCGGACTGTGGTGTGGAATGGAGTGTTCACACTAACTTCTTACTTCAGTTCACTTCAAAAGTTCGCCAAGCGTAGAGTAAGTTTGTGTGTCGGTATTTTGTGTCGGTTACCCGTGATATTTTTTATTTATTTGACTGTGTACTGCACACATTGGCTACTCGATGTTTTTTATGTGATGAAACAATAGCTGGACCAATTGTTGGTGTTTCCACAGTGACAAAAAAAGGAATACTATCACTCATCAAAGCAAGTCGAGAAAGGGGAGATATCAAGGGCTCATCTTTGGAAGGTTTCGACATCCTTCTGATTCATACTGAATGTCGAAAGAATTGCATCATTCCACAATCTATTAAAGCTCATTTAAAGAGACAGTCCCTCTCATCGTCCTCTGAAGCACGTCAGCCTGCAACTTTGAGATCCAGAAAACCGAAACGCGATTCCAAAACAAAATGTTTCTTGTGTGCCGAAAGTGTTGACGGCGAGCAAAAGAACCCCAAGGAGAGACGTAGGAAGATATTTTCAGTTACTAATATCACCAAAAGGACGCAACAGAACTAATATACAAGTAACGAGTATGGATGCTCCTCGAGGTAGGCATGATCAGTGGAGAGAGGAAGTGATGAGGCGTCTTTCCACCTCAAATGATTTAGGCTGTGTATCATGATGAACGTTGGTTGGACTTTGTAAGGCCGTTTCACTAGAAACTCTCAAAATCCACGTCTGAAGATTCCGTCGCAAACACAGTGGAAGAAGTTAGTGTCTCACTGGAGGGGAACTGTCAGTTCACTGTAAATGAAATTATGGGTGTTATTACTGGGAGGAAACCTGAGTGGAGAACTATCAGAACAGAACTGTTAAAGAGGTATGGGGATCACATAATCGTGAACGCAGGCTCCAACAGATTTAAGGTTCTAACCAACGCCTGGTATGATAACAAGGAAAAGGATAAGAAAGAAAAGCGACTCAGGATTGTCGAGAAAACTGCTGAGATATTCAAAGTGTACAATTATAATACACACCCGCCAAGAGATACACTTTGAAGGATGCAGATTCTCTCTCACAATCCTTCCAAACCTTTTTTGAGGTTATGTTGAAAAAAAGTTCGAAACATGAGGAATCAAGGAGGAAGTGTGTTGCTATTGGACATGTCATCACATCAGTTGTCAGGCCTCGAACCATCTTACTAGCAATAGTGACACGTATGATTCATAATATTATAATAAAAGCTATAACTATAATAAGGTGTTCTGTTTCAATTGCAATTACCTTCTTGTCATTGTTAAAGTGTTGTTATTTACCATGCCAACGCGTTCCATAAGATAAAAAAACGTCAGAGCCACTCAAAACACTCACTTCTTGAAGGGCATCGGAACTGAGCGAACATCTTATAAATGATGTAACTTCTGATTGGCTGAAGATAAGGTAGCAAATGTGCATATCAAATTGAAGGAAATTTAATGCTCTGCAACTTTCTTTTTGATGAATCTCCTGAGAAACGGTCGAGTGAGTCACTAGAAGTAAATGTTTGACAAAATTAGTGAAGTAAAAATATTTTTTTTCCGAAATGGTCTATTTTCAATAACGTATATCTCGAAAACCGTTAGGAATTCGAAGTTTATTTATCGAAACAATTTCATATCAAATTCAATTATCTTTCGTTTTTATTTGGGACGTTTCCTTCCTAAAGCGGACCGTTTTCGAGATATAATCGGAATACCAAAAAATGGTACATTTCCACCCCCTCCCCACCTTAGCTCACCCTCCAGGGGCGGGGACTTTTAGTATGTTCACCTCTTAACTATCCATAACAAAGTCCTGAAATCAAAAATTCTCCAATATTCCATGCACTCTACAAAGCATTTATTGACTGGACTATCTCGAATCGTCCAAACTTCCACAGGCCACACATAGTGTTGATGTCGTTGATGATGTTTTAAAGGGGACTAAACGGCTCGGTTATCAGTCCCCACACAATACTCTCTGACTTTTAATCTTTAGCAAATTTAAGAAAATGCTTATATTGGTTGCAATGCTCTATCTAAGATTATTCAACACAATGAATATTATACTTACACAGTTGTCTGCGAGTTAATCAATATTTACATTCTATTATCACGGTCTACCACGTACGTAATAGTTTACGTCTGACACTTGGAACGATAGTAGCCGTATCGCCCCTAGCGGCGGAAGAGACAACCGTATTGGTTCTGTCAATGCATAGTCGAACACAACAGTCACTGAAGCGGAGCTAGCGCTCCAAGCGGCAGCACTGCAGTAACAGAAGAGTGGAATGATACAGAGAACTGGCTATTTTAATACTCTTATTTGCATGTTTCCCAGTAACTAAATCTACTGCTGAATTTTGCAATATTGCTACCCGTTAAAACCTGGGGCGCGGTCGATAGTTTCGTATAAATATTTGTATTGCGAAGTTGATCGATTAGGCTAAGTTAGGTGGACATATCTCTGCGAACCTTAAAGTGTTCGTGTTCATGTGTTTCTTTCTGTTCTAATTTATAATTATTTTGCCTTCAACTTGATGAGTACTTTTTGCACTAATTTATGGTCTGTGTACGAAAAGAATGGTTAGTTTACGAAAAAGTATTTATTTACTCTACAATATTTATGTTGCCCTCTTAAAAGTAATCCACCTCAGATACGATACGATACACTTATACCAACGCTTCTTCCAGTCCTTGAAGCGCATCTCATAAACAGTTTTTGGTACAGTCTTCAGAACTTCCACCGATGCAATTTTTATAATTTTTATTTATTAGATCTTTACAAATCTTCAACATTTCACAAGTCTCCTTAGATTTGGGAACAGGAAAAGTCGCAGGGGTAAATCCGGTGAGTTTGGAGGCTGAGACATGATTTTTTTTTTTTTTTTCGCCAAAAATCCTCTCACTAGTAAGGTTGCATTCTCGTGATGCTGAACCATGAAATGTTTTTCCTCAATTTCGGACGTTTTTTTTGCGTATTGCTCCTCGCAAACGCCGCATAGCGTCAACGTAATACTCCTTATTGACTGACCTTGAGTCAAAAATTCATGATGCATTACGCCGTGCTAATTGAAAAAAAAATAGTCAGGAAAACTTTGACACTCATTCCAATTTGGAGTGCTTTTTCGGTCTTGGCCTTGCCTCTCCAGGATGCTTCCATTGGGACTATTGGGCTTTGGTTTCGACGTCGTATTCGTAAACCCATTTTTCGTCACCCTTTTTCATATCAGGATCATCTATGACGTCATTCAAGAGCTCCTGAGCGTTGTTCATGAGACGGTTCTTCCAGTCAAAACGAGAAGTTTTGTGACAAACTTCGTTGACACATGTCTCATGCCTAAAACATCCGAAGAAATTGCATGCTGAGAACCGACCGATATTCCAATATCTTTAGGTAATTCGCAATTTTCCAAAACAATTTTCTTCGCAGCTTCGACGTTATCACTTGTGGTTGATGTGCGAGGTACATCATCGGCATCTTCTCGGCCATTTTGGAAGAGCCTGTGCCACTTGTAAATTTTTTTTCATAGGGAGAGAAGAATCACTGTCAACATTTCGAATATTTTAGAACACTTGATTCTATTTTTCACACTAAATTTAAAGCAAATTCTTTGCTTCCTTTTTTTATTTGGCTAGAAAATCACGAAGACCCTAAGACACGTCTATCCTTACTTTCTATCGAAAACAAACGAAACATGCTTTACATTTGAAATTGTCAACATATGTTCGAGACATGTGTACCGACTTAACAAACAAAAAAATCGTTAATCGAATGTGCAATACGTTGCCCACGCAATTTGGAAAGTCACCTTCCTTTTTGAACAGCTCTCGTACACTGTCTTTCATTCATTGAACCATCAGTTCCATTTCTTGTGCTACAAACATGTGATTGTAGAATGAGTGATCAGTACTTAATCTGATATTTGAGCAAGGGCGCTTTCACTACTCAGCAGCTGCGTGGGAGTAGCCTAGCGGTCTGGAGCGCCACGTGACGGATCGCGCGACCTCTCGCGTCGGAGGTTCGAATCCACTCTTGGGCATGGATGTGTGTGTTATCCTTACGTTAGTTTGACTTAGTTTAAGTAGTTTGAGGGTCTAGGGACTGATGACCAACGTAGTTTGGTCCCATAGGATATCAAACATTTGAAAATTTGAACTTCTCAGCAGGTTCCATTAATTCGTCGTGTTTGTACGGACAGCGCGTTGCATCTACCATTCAAGCCTGTGTTTTATAAGGGTCGGTTGTCTTATTCATGATTCTGTTGTTAATCTTGTTCTGGTCATGCGCTTCCCTCTATTCATTTGGTTTCATTGTTTTAACGGTTCTCTTCAATGTGTTACTCGAAGAGTGTGAGTTTAAGCACGTTTTTCCTTCCTTCCTCTTAAACTTTACGGACGTGGATTTTTAAATCATCACTGACATTATTAACTGGTATAAAACTGTTCGGTAGAGCAACATGCATATGGTGATAGTTATTGCTTAGATAAAGAGTCAGTTTATGCTGACGCACCAGTCAACTATATGTTATGATGTCCCCTTTCTATAACTTCGAAAAAGACTACATGTTCTCATTTAAAGTTAACTCTTCTGGTCCGTTTTAATTGAGTTACCATTCAACAATTTTTCCTATCAAATAGTAGTTTATATAATGACAAATCTGAAGCATAGAATTAAGGTTATGTGTTGCAGCCGGGAGTCGAACTCGGACCGCCACGCTTACCAGGCAGACGTCTTACCGTTAGACCACCACACCACTAACGATTAAGGCGCCTCGGAATAGTCTTTATTGCGATTTTCCTCCACGTCACAAACTTTAATTCAGCTTCTTTGCTCTCCAAGGCTCTCCATGCAGCGGAATAGCACCTCGGCAATGGAAATATTGGAACAGTCCTGTTAAGGTGATATAAATATCAATTTAAATCCGTCTCAGGGATTCTTTATTTGTATTAAATTGTTATTTTATCACCTTAACAGGATTGTTCCAATATGTCCATTGCCAAGGTGCTATTCCGCTGCATGGAGAGCCTTGGCAGTAGTGGCAATTATCTTTGGAACACAGAAGCTGAATTAAAGTTTGTGACTATTCCGAGGCGCCTTAATCTATAGTGGTGTGGTGGTCTAACGGTAAGATATCTGCCTAGTAAGAATGGAAGTACGAGTTAGATTTCCGCCCGCATCGCAAATTTTAATTCTATGCTTCAGGTTTATCATTATTGTCATTGACATATTCGAGACAAAAATCCGTCTCAGGGATTGTTTACTTTTATTAAATTGATAAGTAGTCTATATGTTCATGATATTGCTCCAGTTAGATCTAATTTTATCTTGTGACTGCATAAAATGTTTCATATAAACTGATTTATTCAGATTTCAGTTTGATGACTCAGTCATAGGAGGGTAATTATTGAAGTGAGGACTGATTTGAAATGGAGTAAAAGAGCCGCGGCGGAGTAGCCGATCGGTCGAAGGCGCCTCTCTGCAGAGCGCGCGGTTTCCCGCCGTCACGATATGCACATTTTCTTCCATTAGTCAAGACAGTCAGCATGAAGATTTATACATTAGTCATGATACCAGATTATGCATCACCAGCATTAAATAACAATGCCGACCAACCGTCATGAAACACATGTATTGTTTGTTTGTATAGCTTATAGGACTTAACTACGGGGTCAGCAGTCCCTAAACTTACTAACTACTTACGAACTAGGTAACACTAAGGACGGCACAAACATCCATGCCTGAGGGGGATTCGAACCCCCGACCGTAGTGGCCGTGCAAACCGTGACTGACGCGCCTCAGTCCCCTCGGCCACCGCGGCCGGCACACATGTATTGGCGAATTGCATTATACTTTCTTCAGTCAAATCTTCATTCATATCTGTAGGCCGTCTAGATCAAACCAGGCACTTGATGGTTGGCGAGCAGCATTGGAAATATCCATACGTTTCAAGTTGTGTAGATTAACACATTTTTGCAGACCGACGATCGACGCTGCAAAATAAATAAATAAAATAAATTGACTGTCAGGTACCAGAGATGTTTGATGCTGGGATGCAAAAGTTGGTTCCATGATTGGACAGTTGTTTAAATTTGCATGGTGACTTTCTTGATAAGTGAAAAAAATTTCGAATTTGGTTTCTGATACAATTTACGTTCATAAAAAATTTCCCCTACTCCATTACAAATCGGTTCTTTCTTTAAAAATGATGCTCTTATAAATTTCCCAGTTCGGCCTAGTATGTCAAGTAGTTTTAGTATGTGAAGTTTCTCGATAAACTTGTCTAACTATACAAGTAGTCACTAAATTACTAAAAATTTCCGGGCTGTTATGCCGTGGTGTAGTGGATTTATTGTGGAAAGCCAACGTTTCGTCTCCGACTGCGGAGGACATTCTCAAGGGGGATCGTGGCACTTTTGAATGTCCGATGCACACTCTGGCTCGCTACTAACTGAAGCCAAACTCCGTTTACGAGGGCAGAGGTGTGACGTCAGATGTTTGAGATGCGCGCGCAATTCGTCGTTGCCGATTGCCGCCGTCCCTTAATATCGTCCCGTGGTGGGAGACTGTTACATTTCTTCTCCAAAACCAGAATCCAGAATTCATTTAGTTTTACGCCCTCCTCCATCCTACTGAAATTATTGTGGTGTTTTACAATTTCTATAGCCTCTCAGTACAGTCTTTCGTGGTATCCATTTGTGGCTGCTACAACCTGAGTCTTATCAAATTGAATTAGGTGGTTCCCTGGTTAAAAAGGACGTCATCGACCGCATCGGTAAAATTTTGACGAAACGGAATGTTGCCGTTATTTACAAACCTACTCGGAAAATACAGGATCACCTGAAATCGGCAAAGGATGCTCGCAAACAGCTGGAAAAAGCAGGAATTTATAGGATTCCGTGTAGCTGTGGAGACGTATACGTAGGTACCACAAAAAGGACAGTCAAAAAACGACTAGATGAGCACAAGGGGAACTGTAGAAGGGGAGATATTGACAGATCAGCTGTTGCTGAACATGTTTTTCAACCAGCGGACCACCTCATTCAATTTCATAAGACTCAGGTTTTAGCATCCACAAAATGGATACCACGAATGAACAGAGAGGCTATATAAATTGTAAAACACCACAATAATTTCAATAGGATGGAGGAGGGCGTGATACTGAATGAAATCTGGATTCCGGTTTTGAAGAAGAAATGTAACAGTCTTCCACCATCGGACGATATTATAATGGACGACGACGAATTGCGCGCGCATGTCAAAAACATCTGACGTCACACCTCTGCGCGCGAGCCCTCGTAAACGAAGTTTGGCTTCAGTTAGTATCGAGCCAGGGTGTGCATCGGACATTCAAAAGTGCCACGATCCCCCTTGAGAATGTCCTCCGCAGTGGGGGACGAAACGTTGGGTTTCCACAATCAATCCACTAGACCACGGCATAACAGCCCGGAAAATTTTATTAATTTTGACCATTCCGGCCGTGAAAGTTACCATTTTATAAGTAGTCACTAGTTACGTTAAAATCTTCGCTAATTCTTTTTTTAGGGTTCGAATATTTCATTATATTAAAAAATAAATAAACAATGGGCTAGATGAGATAATCATTTTACGAAATATCATTTTGATATGTTGAATTGTTTGTGAAATTTTAAGACTTCGGCCGGCCGCGGTGGCCGAGGGGACTGAGGCGCTTCAGTCACGGTCTGCACGGCCGCTACGGTCGGGGGTTCGAATCCCCCCTCGGGCATGGATATTTGTGCCGTCCTTAGGATAAGCTAGTTGATAAGTAGTTTGTAAGTGTAGGGACTGATAACCCCGTATTTAAGACCCATAAGCTTAACAAACATTTGAACAGTTTTAAAACTTCGTCCCGTCTGACCTATATAAAATTTGTTACAATTTTCGCAAGTGATTTTATAAATTCCTGAACAGTTAAAGTTGGTTGTGGTTGATATGGCTTTATGGAGTTTTGTTTGTATGTTGTTGTTTGTACGAAATGCAAATTTTATTCGTGTTTGTTTGAATAGTGCGTTGATTTTGTTTGATATATTACCTATGAAGGTTGTAGGAATATACATTTGATTTTTTTATGTTCTGGTTCTTCCTTTACAAGTTTTATTTTTGTGTATATAGAAATTTTATTTTTAGGTTCTTTGCATTTATCATAAATTTTGTGGATTATGTCAGGATTGTAATCGTTTGTATAAGCTATATATTATAAAATTTGGATTTCTGTATCAATACTTTCTGTGTCTAGGGGTAGGTTGTTAATTCTATTTATCATTGAATGAAAGTAGGCATATTTTTGCGATGTAGGGTGGCATGAATTGGCATTTATTATGTTGTCTGTCGTTGTTGGTTTTCGGTAAATTTCAAAGGAATGAAAATTGTGTTTATTGCTAATTTTTAAATCGAGAAAACTGATTGAGCCATTCGTTTCTAAATCTTTGGTAAATTTAATTTTTGGATGTAATTCGCTAAGTAAATAGTGTATTTCATCAATTTCATTATCTGTTCCTTGTATCAGCATCAATGTATCATCAACATAACGGAAATAATATATTATTTTATTTGTTAAATGAGAGTTAGTGCTAAAAAAATTTGTTTCTAATTGGTTTAAAAATATATCTGCCAAGATTCCAGCTATTGAACTTCCCATCGCTACAGCATCTGCTTGGTTGTATATTTTATCATTAAATTGAAAATAATTTTAGGATAAGATTAGTGTTAGCATATGTATCAGTTCTTGTGTTTCTGTTATTGACGCTTTTTTTCTATATAATTAGGTTTGCTTCTTTAATTTGTATGGTCTCTCATACTGAGATGTTCGTATACAGGTTTCATATATCAAAAGATACAAATTTACCGCTTAGTGGGATAGTGATATTTTTTGTGTTTGCAAGAACACGTGAATTTTTTATTGTTTTTCTTTTCTTGTACGTGTATAGTTTGGTAAGTAGTGTGTTAATTTTTTTGCTTATAAGATATGCTGGGCTATCTATACCGTTGACGATAGGTCTTAAAGGGATCGATTGTTTATGTACTTTGGGTTGTGCTCGAAGTGTTGGTGTTTTAAGGTTCATAATAATTAGAGATTTCTTTTCATACTCTGTTATTATATCAGAATTTGTGATACATTTTTTGATGGGAGCAGGATATTTGTTAGTAGGATTTCTCGATATTTCAATTATATTATTTATATACATGTGGCGCCTGTTCCGAAAGAACAGACGTCACTTCTGATGCTGCAGTTGTTATTATTTAATATTCACAGAATATATGACATCAACTGCGATTGGGCAAAGCTGAAAATGTGTACCCAGCCGGGATTCGAACCCGGGTCTCCTGCTTTCTAGGCAGTTGCGCTGACCCCTACACCACTGGGGACACAGTGATCACCACACCTGCAAGGACTACCTAAGCACGCCTCCCGTCAGCTTTGCCCAATCGCAGTTGATGTCATATATTCTGTGAATATTAAATAATAACAACTGCAGGATCAGAAGTGACGTCTGTTCTTTCGGAACAGGCGCCACATGTATATATATAATATGCCGGTGACGGGCAATGACCCTATCGTTAGTTGGGAGGGGTGGGCAAGTTTGAAGCCCTTACTCTTACGGGAATTAGTTTCATAACTACGAGTTTGAGTACTGTGGGCAGGGCAAAGCTGGGAGTTTGTATCTGACGGGAGGCGTGCTTAGGTAGTCCTTGCAGGTGCGGTGATCACTATGTCTCCAGTGGCATATGAAGTAAAAAAGAACAAACAGGAAAAAAAGAAACGAACAAAGGACGAAGAAAGACGAATGTGGGAATAAAGGGACGTGCGGCATCCAGTATTCAAGGTTTGCCACCGTTTATCTATTACTGTTCATTTAGATCATTTTTCTGTAATTCCTTAAGAAGATGGTTTATTTCACCTGGCTAACCTCGACGTAGAGGGGTTGAGTTACCTTTCTTTTATATTTTCCTTTTTATTTTCAAAAGACTTTCATCTCCAGTACTTAGGGAAAGACAAAGGAACTTCATATCCCTGTAAATCACCAGGACATGCGCGACTTTCGGTGACTGGCGCACTCAGGGCTAAGAGACGACAAGATGAGAGAACGCACGATGGAAATGGGTAACCAGGAAAATGAGACCAGGCATACTGCTTGGGGAAACATAATAAAGCACATATCTAGAAGACGAGCCTTGAGTGCTGTCGATATGCTGAGGTTGAAGTATGGAGAAAATAAAAAGAACACACGTTAAATCAGTGACTTAAGAGGTACTGCAGGACAACGTTCCCAAGTTTCTTTCCCGAAGAAATTTTAAGTTTCCTTTGTTAATGTCAGTTTCTATGCAGTGACTTCACTGACGGAAAAAGATTATGCACCTTCTTTTGTAGAGAGCTGCGATATTATTTTATATAGAGCAAAAAAAAGTGGTGTAGGGATCAGCGCAACTGCCTAGAAAGCAGGAGACCCGGGTTCGAATCCCGGCTGGGTACACATTTTCAGCTTTGCCCAATCGCAGTTGATGTCATATATTCTGTGAATATTAAATTATATTATTATCACGAAATATTGGTAGTGTATTGAGTAGAGACTGTATTTATTTTACCGAGTACATTCTTTTTACGGCTCTTGTCGCAGATTACTGAAAACTAATGTAAGCACAAATAATACGATTCAATGCTTATGTTTGACGTAAGCACAGCGTGGTTGCTGCGACAGTCTACCTGCAGCACCGTAGCAGTGTTTGTATGTAATAAAGATGCTGTGGAACGCCTGCCCTGACAGAGTGACTTTGCTTTTCCAGCTGCCGAGTTCGCCGTGTGCAAGAGGGGCTCGCCAGACATGGGGAAGTGTCTCAAGGCGGCGCTGCAGGACGTGGTCGCACACCTCCCACCAGGTACCGTAGCCAGACACTACAAGCTTCCTAGGGTTTTATTTGCGGACGGAGAAGTTAGTACTGCTTCCTCTCACAAGTCCCCTGAAACCTCCGCATCCTTGCGGATGCTGTTGCGTAGCAGTGTGCGTTTGTACCGCCCTACAGTACGGCCGGTATTACACTATCAAATTTTCTTTGACAAAGAATCTTTGTCCAATATTATTTCACAAAGAATCTTTGACGTAGTGAAATGGTGACATTACACTATCAAATTTTCTTTGACAAAGAATCTGTCACAGTGCATCGAAAATGGCGGATGAATATTTGTTATTTGCCTTAGTTGTGGATTACATAGATTACAAATATCTATTTATACACTTAGTTTTGTATCCCATCCTCGTCGCCACTTTTGTGTCCCAGCGTCGTCGCCGCTTTTGTGTCTCGTTTCCGTCGTAGGTGTCGGTGGCAGGGTGGAATGAGACCGACATAGGAATAAAGTTAGCACACTGGTGCAGGTACGGAGGGGAGCAGCGAGAAACTAGAAACACTAGAGTAAATTAGAACGAGATATATATTGCACAGAATTTATACAATACTTAACTTTTACATAGATCAGTACTGCAGATACATAGTTGAGCTAGAGTCCTGCCTAGTGCCTATCCGATAGCCAAGTCTTCACTGGTCCCTATCTGATCCGATGTGTTGACTGGTTCCTATCTCAGTCCCAAGTGAACGATGTCGTTCAGCGGTGGCCACGAGCGGAGTTGTAGCAGAGGGCGCTCGTGGCTGTCGTTGTAAGAACGCCGCGGCGTGCGTGCATGGCGGCGCGCGGCGAAAGTAGGTGGCGCGCACTTTGTACTTGTGCGACACCACACTTAGATTGCTTGTACGCCTACAACAATTGCAACGACTAGACATCTGGAAGCGTGCCTTTATTCACAGAACCCTTTTTTACTTGTACCGCGGCTCTCGCCTCAGGTGTATCGTATAATAAGGTATAACATCAGATATTTGTAGAAAAGGGCGAAGTACTTTTGACTAACTAGACTGTAGACGTCATCGCTCCTTGTTCACTAACAACAATTTAAGCTGTACTCTTAAGACATATTCGAAAAAATAATAATAATTTTAAAAAATGTGAAGTTCTTTTGTTAATCATAATAGACATCTACAGTGTAGCTTGTCAAAGTATTTCGTCGTTTTCTACAAATATGTAATATTAGGCTGCATTACACGATACACCTGAGGCGAGAGCCGCTGTACCACTCGAAAACGGTTCTTCTCGTCGTTTGGAAGACTGGCAATGGTGACGCTTGCGTCTGCAGTGGTGTTCTGCTTTAAATATTGCAGTACATTTGTCGCCGGAAGAAGCCTGTGCCCTGTTTCCGGTTTTGCTAGTACTCGGTCGCGCTTACAGTAAACAAAAACTTTTGAAACATTTATATTTTGTGTTTATATATCGTGTAAATAGCATTTGTCTGACTAAATATATGTAGGCTATTAAACAGTGTCACTATGTACTTTTGCTTTCTCCGCTGCAAAACTGGTGCAGAGACAATTAATTTTCATTTTTACGTCGTCTGCCGTGCAAACAGTACTCAATTGATCGCTACTGAATTCCGCCAATATCTAACTTTCGGCTCGATGCAGCCGGTTTTTATCATCAACCTTATACAACTGCATAAATTTAGTTGTTGCGACTACTCGCAGTACGAATTACGCGGTCACGTTTTCAAACAGTACGTCAAAAACTGCTACAGCGATGCTAGCGCTTAAAGCGGTCATATTTCTCACCGCAGTTAATATAAGACTAACGCTTTCTTTGATCAAATCTACGGTGAGCTGCTAGATTTGATCAAAGAATTTTTGACGAAAGGCAACTTTAACCAAAGTTCCATATTACACTGTCCAATTTTCTTTGACAAAAAATCTTTGTCAAAGAAAATTTGATAGTGTAATACCGGCCTACGCACGAGGTGCCGTAATTGCTGTCCATGTCGTTATGGAAAGCATAGAGTTCTGACTAACCTGTTGTCTTCTATAGTTGTGTCCCCAGCGCAGAAGACAGCACACAGGTCGTTGATTCTTCTAACAGCATACAAGTGAGGCTAAAATAAGTTCTGTATGACGGAAGCATAAGAAGCGACTCGCGAGATTTTTAATTTTCAGGGATGCCATTTATTAAACAAATAATAAAATATGAGCAACTATTGTTAATATGACACGGCCTATGCTGCCCGTAGTTCATGTTGAGACCTCGACCGTTATCACTATTACAAAAATCTTTACTCATGACCGGCGCGGTCCGGCGCGTATAGTGGTCAGCTCGAGACTGAAACTGCGGCGCGTTGCGAGAGGGCACCTGACGCTCTATTTCGCGCCAAAACAGGGCCGTCACGCGCCTTCTGCAAAATCGCTCTTCTCTTGTTACAATAAGAGAAGGCACCTTAAACTTTTTAAACTGTCAAAATCTAGACTGTCCTTGAGAGATATTTATTACAAATTCTCAGCTCTGAATGATTAAATTTAGTATATAATAAACAAAAGTAATTTCAAAAGAAATCACGTGACGTGAAATGCAGCAGCCAATGCGAGGAGAGCACCAGTAACATAGGCGGGCTTTCCCACGGGAACCAGCACCTACTGTCCCATATGCTACTGCTCCCCACCCCACATTTCAACATATGCTGCACTGCTGTCTTTCTTCCGCGTTTAAGACACGTACGATGTTAGCAAAGAAACGGCCAGCGGCCAGAAATATGAAGTGGCCACAGGCCAGGAATATCACAACACGCACGTCTACACAGTCTGACACTGGGAGTGCGGCCCGTCTCCGAGGCCAGGTCTACATCTACATCTACATAGATACTCTGCAAGTAAATGTAAGTGCCTGGCAGAGGGTTCATTAACCACTTTCATAACTTTTCTCTGCCGTTCCATTCTCTAATAGCCCGCGGGAAGAAAAAACGCCTAAATCATTCCGTTTTCGATCTCATTTCTCTTATTTTATTGGGATGGTCATGTCTCCCTAAGAAGGTGGGTGCTATCAAAATATTTCCACATTCAGAAGTAAAATTCTGTGATTGAAATTTCGCAAACAGATCACGCCGCAATGAATAACGTCGTTCTTTTAATGATTTCTACCCCAATTCGTGCAACATTTCCGTGACGCTTTCCCTTCGGTAACGTGATAAAACAAAACGAGCTGCCCTTCTCTGAATCTTCTCAATATCTTCTGTCAGTCCCACCTGGCGAGGTTCCCAAAATGGGCAACAGTACTCCAGGAGAGGACGCACAAGTGTGATGTAGGCAGTCTCTTTGGTGGAGCTGGTGCATCTTCGAAGCGTTCTGCCAATGAAACGTAACATTTGGTTCGCCTTCGCCACAATATTTTCTGTGTGTTCTCTCCAGTCAAAGTTGTTCGTAATTGTAACTCCTAGGTATTTGGTAGAATTTACGACCTTAACGTTTGACTGATTTATCGCGTAATTGAAGTTCAGCGGATTCCTTTTAGTGGTCATGTGTATTACTTCACACTTTTCTTTATTTAGTGTCAATTGCCAATTTTCGCACCATGTAGAAATTTTGTCTAAATCGCTTTGCAGTTGCTTTTCATTTTCTGTTGACTTCACTAACCGGTAAAGGACAGCATCATCCGCGAACAGTCTAAGGGAGCTATTCAGATTGTCTCCTAAATCGTTTATAAACACAAGGAAGAGTAGGGGACCTATAACGGTTCCCTGTGGAACGCCAGATATCACTTCTGTTTTACTCGATGACTTACCGTCAATTACAACGAACTGTGTCCTTTCTGATAGGAAATCGTGAATCCAATCGCACAATTGGGGAGATATTCCATAAGCAAGCAATTTCATTATAAGCCGCTTGTGGGGTATAGTGTCAAAAGCCTTCCGGAAATCCAGAAATATGGAATCGATTTGAGATCCTTGTTGGAGGCACTTATCAATTCATGTGCGCTGTAAAGGGTGCGCTGAGCCTCTGTCCCTGAAGCAAGTGCATCCACACGTCTTCCGGCTGTTGCCTTCCCTCCCATTTTACCGAAGAACTTCATCACCAGCTACAGATCAAGTGCGCTTGCCATACACTTTCTAAAACTGGAATGTAAATTTGTATTTGTGGGTGTTACTTCAACACTGCATTTACAGATTGTAGTTTTAAATAAACAGACTCAAAGAACTTCATTAGACAGTAGTGGAAACGTCCTGTTAATAAATCCTCCTCTGTGATTCTTGGAGTTTTCCCGGCGTACGGAATATTCCATAAAGTTTCGGGATTACAGCCGGATTCCGTCGACATCTTGCCTCGATATTTCGGCTGACTACCGTTCAGCCATCTTCAGGTGAGTGCGTTCCACTGGAGATTGATAGTTCTCTACGACGCCTTTATAGCAAAAATTGGCGCGTAGGCGCATGCGCATCGGTGATCGTCACAAGCGCACCCTCTTTCGAATTTACCGCCCTCTGTGAAAAACAGTTTACAAGCGGCGCGCGGGTGTCTGCGCGAAGTTGAAACTGCATGTCCGCCATCTATCGGAACGCGTCGGTAGTGCATACGGTGGAAAAAACAGTACGTGTCCGCACTCTGTATGAATGCACACTCAGTACATTGCTTGTCAGACGTATAATTTTTTTTAATTATCGCTAGAAACGTCGTCCTGGATAAAATGTTTCCTCTGAGATTATATTAAAGAAATCAGTCTGATATATTTGTGAGCTTTGATGTCGTCTCACTCTACACCAATGTTCCTCTCCGGGACTCATTGTCACTCATCAGCAAAAAGTTCACAGCCAATGTAACAGCACTTTTCATCATGTCCTTTCGTCAACTTACTTTTTATTCAAAAATAAATATTTTAACAAACTGACGGTGTTGCCATGGGCAGTCCCATCTCCCCTCTGGTAGCAAACTTTTTTATGGAAGATTTTGAGGAAAGGGCACTTGATTCTGCACCACATAAACCGACTGTCTTTTAGCGATATGTTGATGACATTTTTGCAGTGTGGCCCCATGGGGAAGAAGAATTGTCACGTTTTCTACAACACCTGAATTCAATCCACCAAAACATTCAGTTCACAATAGAAACTAAAAAGGACGACTGCTTATCCTTTCTTTATGTCCTAGTCAGTAAGAAAGTGGATGGGACCTTGGGGCATTATTTGTACCGGAAACCCACACATACGGACATCTATTTGCAAGCGTCCAGCTGCCACCACCCTGCACAATCTACCGGCGTCCTTCGAACGTTGGTCCATCGCGCACATGTTGTTTTTGATGTAGAAAGCCTTCCTACGGAGTTACAACATCTTAAGTCAGTTTTCAAAGCTAATGGATATTCTCCTCGTCAGATTAGCGGAGCATTGAAGAGGAAGAAACGTGACGACCCTCAACATCAAGAGGATAAGGAGGCGTTCAAGTCAAGAGCTTTCCTTCCATACGTCTTAAACCTTTCGTCGAAACTAAGCAGAATATTAAGAAAACATCAAGTAAAAGTCATCTTCCGGCCACCTGCGGAGATTAGTGCACTTCTCGGCTAGGTTAAAGATGATCTGGGATTGAGGAAAGCCGGAATTTACAGAATACCTTGCAGTGTGGCAAAGCTTACATCGGCCAGACGACACGCACTGTGCAGGAAAGGAGCGTTGAACATGCACGCCACACTCGTCTGTTGCAGCCCAGTAAGTCGGCCGTAGCCGAGCATTGTATTACCACAGGACATTGTATGGATTAATTACTCCGCCACTGAAATCTTGGGCACGACGAGATCCTTCTGGGAATCACTAATCAAAGAAACTGTGGAAATACGTTTAGTCCAAGATCTCATTAATCGTGACGGCGGCTTTCATTTGGACAAGGCTTGGAACCCGGTGATTTCTTTAATATCATCTCAGAGGAAACATTTTATCCAGGACGACGCTTCTAGCGATAATTAAAAAATTTTATACATCTGACAAGCAATGTACTGAGTGCGCATTCAAACAGAGTGCGAACACGTACTGTTTCTCCACCTTATGCAGTACTGACGGGTTCCGATAGATGACGGACATGCAGTTTCAACTTCGCGCAGACACCCGCGCGCCGCTAGTAAACTGTTTTTCACAGAGGGCGGTAAATTCGAAAGAGGGTGCGCTTGTGACGGCCACTGATGCGCATGCGCCTACGCGCCAATTTTTGCCATAAAGGCGTCGTCGGGAACTAACAATCTCCAGTTCACACTCTACAATTTGTTCGCAATGTTTTCAAATCATCATAATACTAAAAGCAAATCTAAAGTGGGCCGTAAAACTCGTCAGTGCCATTTCATTTTTAAGACATTAACAACAAATAAGAAGCAATGAGTTAAAATTTCTGATGCGGACGGGAATCGAGCCCGGACTCCATACTTACTACGCAGACGTCTTACCGTTAGACCATCGCACCACTGACGGATAAGGCGCCTTGGATCAGTCTAAGTACGACTTCCCTCCCCGTCACAAAATTTAATTAAGCTTCTGAGTTCCATAGATAATTGCCACTACTGCCAAGGCTCTCCATGCAGCGGAATAGCACCTCAGCAATGAACATATTCTCGGCCGCATCACAAATTGTAATTCATTGCTTCTTATGTATTGTTAATGTCTTGGACATGTTTGAGACAAAAAACCGTCTCAGGGTATTTGAAATTATATTTAATTTGATATTTATATCACCTTAACAGGAATGTTCCAATATGTCCATTGCCGAGGTGCTATTCCGCTGCATGGAGAGCCTTGGCAGTAGTGGCAATTATCTATGGAATACAGAAGCTGAATTACAGTTTGTGACGTGGAGGGAAGTCGTACATAGACTATTCCAAGGCGCCTTATCTGTTACTGGTACGGTGGTCTAACGTTTAGTATAGTGTTGATGAATAGACTCACAATCAGTCTCGTCGCTGCTGTGGCGGTGTGCGGACATCCGGCGGAGCAGCGCGCCGTGACGAGTTTGTTTACGTCTGCGCGGTGAGTCGCGCGCATGCAGCGTCGTCGTAGCTGTAGAGGAAACCACGAATCCATGAATCAGACCAAAAGAATAGATACCCTGAAGTTCACCTTTGATACGACCGTCCCTCGACCGAGCTCTTTCGAAGTAGAACACTAGTTAGAAGAAACCGCTAAGATATCTGCCAATGTAGTCATGGGAATTAACTTTTCTATCGTCACTAGCGTGGTTTTCCTTAAAGTTATCAACTCCGACGTACGTAATAGAGTAGTAACAAGGAGTGGAGGGGCCTTGAAATTTAAATACAGGGACGGTGCTGTCGGTCAAGTGACTGTCACACATGGAGGACTTGCGCATATTCGAGCTGCCCTTTGAAACAACAGCGGAACAAATTATGCAGTCCTAGCGCCGTATGGCAGGGTGTTGAACAATTTTGCGGAAAGGTTCTTGTGGTGTCGCACAAGTCTAAAGTGCGCGCCACCTACTTTCGCCGCGCGCCGCCATGCACGCACGGCGCGGCGTTCTTACGACGTCGGCCACGAGCGCCCTCTGCTGCAACTCCGCTCGTGGCCACCGCTGAACGACATCGTTCACTTGGGACTGAGATAGGAACAACTTAACACTTGGGACTGAGATAGGCACCAGTTAAGACTTGGCTATCGGATAGGCACTACGAATCATCAGTAGGCAGCCCTCTATCTAATCTATGTATCAGAATTCTGCAGTCAAGAACTATGTAAAAGTTAAGTATTACCAAGGCTCCATGATATATATATCTCGTTCTAATTTACTCTAGTGTTTCTAGTTTCTGCTGTCCCACTGGCTGCTCATCTCCGTACCTGCACAAGCGTGCATCCTTTATTCCTGTGTCGGTCTCTTTCTACTCGGCCACCGACACCAGGACCACCGGCGGAAACGAGACACAAAAGTGACGACGAGGCTGGGACACAAAAGGTCTCTCAGAGCCACAAATTCCCTGTGTGAAGCGTTGTGCGACAGATTAAGATCGACCTAACAAAACATGCCCCCTCTTACATAACAGTAGGCGGACTCCGTGGGATTGTCATATACGATGGACAGCCGAGGACTTGCGCTGGCTGCGGCGCGACAGGCCACATCAGAGCGCAGTGTTTACAACGCCGCGTGGCGCAGATACCGGCCGGGGAGGCCGCACGTCCCTCCGTGACAACGGCGCTGCCCCTGACTTAGCTAGCTGCTAGCTGCAGTGCAAACCGCGACCCCACCTCTAGATGTCCCGCCACCAGACGGCAATGATAAACGTGCTGCAGCGCTGACAGTCACCGAACGCGTACCTGCAAGTTCAAACGTTCATGTCGTTTCAACTGTTGAAATTCCCACTGACACACATATGGAAACGAGTGATGACGCAGGACCGAGTGAACCAGACCGCGAACACACAGGTTTGAGTGAAGCCCTCCCTATACCTGGACCTCATGAAGTGCGGGAGTCGATGGATCATGGATCTATTGATGAGGACGAGTCGACAGAACAACGGACTTCTGATTCTGATGGTCCGGAGTCATCGAAGGGGTCATCTTCGACAAAGAAGACTACGAAACGGAGACGAGCATACCAGGGCGCTAATCAAGTCGCCCCATTACTGCGGGAAAAAGCTAAGAAGATTAAAGCAAGATCCGTCATGAAAATTCTGTGACTGCTGATGTGAGTCAACCGGTCTCGGGAGCAATGAATGTCAAGATGTCTGCCTCTTCCGGATAGATTTCGCATCAAGGGTCGAGTGATGGCACAGCATCTACCACGCCCCATCTGTAGAAATAAAACAAGCAGAGGCTTTGCATCAGTCCACATGTTCCAAATCCTGGGCAGAGGAAATGGAAGAAGCAGAGGAGAACTCTGACACGGTCGCGGTCCAGAAATTGTAGGGACGGAATCCTCAACCATCTCGAGGGAAGAGACTACAACTGAAAAAGATGGCACGATGTTAACCAAATCGCCTCCTGTTCCCAGTCACCCTAACAGGACAAATTAACTGCTGGAAAATCTTAAATCCATGAATCAGTCGCAAGCATATAAAATAGCCACTCTCAACGTCAATAAGATCCGGTCAGGGTTGCGACTGTCTGTGTTACAGGATCTGTTACGTGCTGCCGACAGAGACATCATACTGCTACAGGAAGTGGCTGCCATAGAACTCGAAAGAATTGCCGGATATACTGTTATCACCAATGCGGGAAGTGGAGCGGATCTCGGGACAGCTGTTTTGGCAAAAGAAGGCGTCATAATGACTGATGTGTAGAAATCACCAAATAGCAGGGGAACTGCAGTCACGGTTTACCGCACTCGCATAATTAACGTGTATGCGCCATCCGGCAGTAGCAATCGGCGAACCATGGCAGAATTCCGTAGCAGCAAAATTGTACAGCTATTTGGAAGGAATTATGATAATCTAATACTTGCAGGTGACTTTAATTGTGTGCTGCACCGTAAAGACCAGACGCCCAATTTCAACACATCGATGTAACTGAAACGTATTGTCAATTATCTGCCTTTAATTGACACTTAGGAACACCTGCACGGCACGTTACAAGGATTCACGTACGTCACGAACCACTCTGCAAGTCGGCTGGACAGAATATATGTGACCGAACAACTTACTTCTGCCGTCCTACATTCCGAAATTTGGCCGACAATTTTATCAGACCATGCCGCATAAATATGTACAGTTAACATGTGCAAACAAGGCACATACCGTGCCAGAGGCACGTGGAAACTAAATAACTCCATTCTACAGGATGTAGAATGCCAGTGTGTATTTAATGATACATGGAGGGCATGTGAAAGTAAAGCAGCACAATACAACTCAGTGACGGAATGGTGGCTCAAACATGCCAAACCAAGGATACGGAAAATGTTTAAAGCTTATTCACGAGAAAAGTATTACTGGCAACATAAGACTACAGAATTTTACTTCTCTTTCTTAAGAGAGTTATATAAATCGTACGTGACGATCATTGACAATTACGTACAAATAAAGCGTGTTAAAGGAAAACTTCTGAAACTTAAACGACAACAGTGTGATGCGTACACAGTCCGGTCTCGGTCTGATAACGTGATAGAGCAGGAAGAACCTTCTATGTTCCACGTAATTCGTGAGAATAAGAGAGGCAAAAGAAAAATTATCACGCAATTCAGGTCACGTGACGGGACCACCCTCGTGCAGCAAAACTAAATAAACAATGCAATTCACACTCACCTGGAAGAGCTGCCGGCAACGGAAAGCAACGACGCAATAATGCAACAGGAGCTGTTACACAACCTTCAAGGAACGTTAAGTGACGCACAAGCCGAGAATCTCCTTAAAGAAATTGATGAGGTCCTGGAATATGCCATACAACGAAACCCCAAAAACAAGTCACCGGGCCCTGACGGCCTCACTGCGGAATTTTATCATACTTTTCGAGAACAACTGCAGCCAAAATTATTAGCTATGTACAATGAATTGTTGCAGCCACTTTTTAATCTGCCTAAAGAGCTGCTAGAAGGAATTGCAGTTTTCATCCCTAAGCACCCAGGAAGCAGACATATTGACGATTTTAGACCTCTGGCGCTAATAAACTGTGATTACAAAATCGTGACACGAAATTTTGCCCATAGACTGAAACTGATGCTGAATACAGTAATAGGCAGATATATATATATACTGTTAACATGTGCAAACAAGGCACATACCGTGCCAGAGGCACGTGGAAACTGAATAACTCCATTCTCCATTATGTAAAATGCCTGCGTGCATTTAATGAAACATGGAGGGAATGTGAAAGTAAAGTAGCACAGTACAACTCAGTGACGGAATGGTGGCTCAAACATGCCAAACCAAGCATAGGGAGAATGTTTCAAACTTATTCAAGAGAAAAGTATTACTGGAAAAAGAAGACTACAGAATTTTATTTCTCGTGCCTAAGACAATTATATAAATCGGACGCGACGATAATCGACAATTATGTACAAATAAAGCGAATTAAAGCAAAACTTCTGAAACTTGAACGGCAACAGTGTGATGGGTACAAAGTCCGGTCTAGGTCCGATAACCTGATAGAGCAGGAAGAACCTTCTGTGTTCCATGTCATTCGCGAGAATAAGACAGGGAAAAGAAAAATTATCACACAACTACGGGTACGTTATGGGACCACCCTGGTGCAACAACACGAAATAAAAAATGCAATCCATACTCACCTGGAAGAGCTGCTGACAACGGGAAGCAAGGACGCAATAATGCAACAGGAGTTGTTTCACAACCTTCAAGGGACATTAAGTGATGCATAAGCCGAGAATCTCCTTACAGAAATTGATGAGGAGGAACTGGAATATGCCATACAGCGAAGCCCCAAAAACAAGTCACCGGGCCCTGACGGTCTCACTGCGGAATTCTATCATATTTTTCGTGAACAACTGCAGCCAAAGTTACTAGCTATGTGTAATGAATTGTTGCAACCACATTTTAATCTGCCTCAAGAGCTGGTAGAAGGAATTGCAGTTTTTGTCCCTAAACACCCAGGAAGCAGACATATTGACGATTTTAGACCTCTGACGCTACTAAACTGTGACTACAAAATCGTGGCACGAATTTTTCCCCATAAACTGAAACTGATGCTGCATATAGTAATAGGCAGATACCAGACGTGCGTGGGTCTTGACAGAAAAATCCAATACTACTTATGTGAATACAGAGACGTGATCGCTACAGCAGAGGCTTGCAAAATTCAGTGTGCCTTGGTATCACTTGATTTTGCGAAGGCATTTGATAAAGTGAACCACCAGTACCTCTTGAGCACCATGCGTGCTATGGGCTTTCCGCAGGGCTTCACAAACTTCATAAGTGTAACAAGAGCATTAGTGAATGGACAGCTCACAAGAGAAATTAGAATACAGAGCTCGGTGAGACAGGGTTGCACCTTGTCAATGGCACTTTTTGCTATCGCCATTGAACCCCTTCTTGCTACACTGAACCAACGTCTACGAGGATTGACAATCAATGGAATTAAGATAGCCTGCAATGCTTACGCGGATGACGTAGGGTTCTTAGTCACGGACGAACAGGAGTTAGGAGCAGCTCTCCAAATTGTTAACAAATACGAACTTGCCTCAGGGGCGAAGTTAAATGAAAGAAAGTGTGGTTTTATGAACATAGGACGTGGTACTGCCATGCAGCACCATGAATACTTAAATCCAGTCTCCAAACTGACATGCTTAGGCATCGAATACCGGAGTGGCATAAGGCACACGATCGCTGTCAATTACAGAAATCTTCTCGAACGTCTGCGTGCATGCATACAGAGCCACTACATCAAGAAACTTGATGAAGTACAAAAGGTTACCATCGCTAACGTTTACATAACATCAAAGATCAATTACGTTGCACAAGTTTTACCGATGCCACAAGAGACAATGAAACGAATTATGTCAGTTTTGGGTCACTTTGTCACTCGAGGGTACATCTTCAAAGTCAAATACGACACGCTCACTTTGGCCATTTGGGATTGTGGATTAAATCTTACGCATGTTGCAAATAAGGCACGGGCGCTATACGTGTGTAATACATACAAGATCTGGAAGACCTTACCAAACGGTTTAACAGTCCATCTGTTAAACGAGATTACGCCTACCAGTCTGCAGCCTCCAATCGACGTCCGACATATTCCGAGCGCTATGTCGCATTTTCAAACCTTTTTAGTCGAGTTGAGCTACCTGCAGCTAAACATGCCAGATGATGAGCTCATGACGGTGCAGACACTTTATAAGAAGCTAATGGAAAACAAGAACTGGAACGTCATTGAACAAAAATATCCCAGTCACGGATGGCCAATAATCTGGAACAACATCCACTGCCGTGATTTGACAACTGCGGTCAGAGCCTCCTGGTATCGCTTAGTTCACAGGAAAGTCCACACGAACTCCAAGATATATTGCATACATTTGGTGGACTCACCTGGTGTGCCTCTGGTGTTCTTTGAACCTTAGGTCCACAATCCTGGTTGTCTGAGTGATGTATGACATCCCACATTGGCACGGGATGTTATAAATGCCTCGTTTATGTAGTACCAGGTCATTCTTCACATTGCCCCAATTTTTGAGGGTGGGCACATTATACACTTCATATCATATTTTGAAAGATATCTGCTGATGTTTGCAGAAATAGGTCCACCATATGGCAGGTATGCCACCTTCTTCACCTCCTCTGGCTCCTCATCGGTACCCAGTGGTTGGCTGGTAGCACATAGTGCCCTTTGGATGTCTGTGGAGGAATATCCATTTCTGCTGAATCAGCTGTAGATGGTCTATCTCTGTAGCCAGACATTCCAGATCTGACAGAGACCGAACCCTGTGAACTAGTGTTTTCAAGACTCTAGTCTTCTGTGCTGGGTGGTGGCTGCTACTGGCTTGAAAATATAAACCCGTGTGCGTGGGCTTACGATAACCTCTGTGTCCCAGAGTGTCCCAGAATGTCATCTGCCTTTTCTTATCCACGACATCCAAGAATATGAGATGTCGATTCTTCTCTAACTCCGTTGTGAATTTTATACTCAGGTGGCACGAGTTTAGATGTTCCAGAAAGTCATCTATCTTCTCCATGCCATGGGGCCAAATGACGAATGTGTCATCGACATACATAAAACACTACTTGGGGTGATAAGTGGCTAATTCAAGTGGCTCCTCTTCGAACCTTTCTATTAAAAGACCCCATAAAGAAAATATGTTGAGGTCACAACTTGTTTGAACGTCGAGCAGGGCACCATGGAACTTTTCTCAAATGAAATCATGTGAATCAGTGAGTGGCACTCGTATGAAGAGCGACACCACATCGAAACTGACCATGCCGTCAGAGTCCACGGTACTTAGCTACCTTAGCCGTTGTAGGAAGTCCTCTGAGTTTCGAATGTGGTGTGCGCATTTACCCGCATATGGTGTCAGTACCTTCTTCTGGTATTACGCAGTGCAGTATATCACTGCACTGATGTTACTGACAATAGGTCTAATAGGGACCTCCTCCTTGTGAACCTTAGGGAGTCCATAGAGTCTGGGTGGTACAGGTGCTTTGGGATGAAGCTTCTTGATGAACTGTTCAGGTAGACATGTCTCGTTCAGCAACGTCTGGGTCTTCTTGTCCACCTTGTATATGGGGTCGCCACATAGTGGTTTGCATGCAATGTCCTCCAGAAGTTGTTGCACTTTCCTATAATACTCCAACTTGTTTAAGATGACTGTGGAGTTACCCTTATCTGCAGGCAGAACTAGAATGCTGTCATCCTCCTGTAGCTGTGTAGCTGCCTGAGTGCTCGCTCGGGATGTGGGATTTTGGGGGGGGGGGGGGGGCTCTGTCCTAGTGAGTACTCTGCAGGTCTCCCTGCAGATCTCTTCACACACGCTCGAAAGTAGCTTGTTGGCGACTTGCTCGCCTGAACTCATGAAGCCTGCAACAGGTACGCTTCTGGGAGTTACTGCAAACGTGAGGCCCTTGTTGGGTACTTTTGAGGTAGCCTCATCGAGTTGCTTGTTACTCAGGTTGACCGCTGTCCGTGTGTCACCATCATGTCGTAGCTTCTTGTTGAGGCGCTCAAACGTGGCCTGTTGGCAAGCTGTTGGTTTCCTCATGGTGCATGCAGTCAAAGACCAGGAGGCACCAGCAACCTGGTCCCAGTCTTCTGGGATCAGGGTAGCTGCTATGGAAACATGGGGATACAGCAAATTCCTGGATGTGACATCTAGGCGATGGCGCTTGTCACACACTCTTTCTTTAACCAGCACGAGGCTGGCTCTTATGTGATCATGTTCTCCGCTCTAGTGTTGACATGATGCTTGAACCTGGCGAAAAGTGGAAGTACATCCCCCTCTCGGCATCTTAGTAGGAAACTGAGAGAACTCAGCAGCCTCCTCTTCCTCTGTCGAAGCTTAACCAGTTCCTTGATGTTAAGGTACATCTCCTCCCCATAGAGTCTTCTGGTGTAACTCTTCAGGCTTCCCTGGTGAAATCTTGCCGTGTTGAAAAAACTGGCCCAATGCCGGATGTTTGTGTCGCTCTGCCACAATGTTGTGTAGCATTTTTCACGCGGTAACTGCAGAATGCGTTTTAATCCAGACCTAAATTGGCATGCTTTAGGAGTTTTATGAACCACTGAAGCAGTACCAGGGCAGGTTCAATTCAATAGCCTGTAGCTGGCTCAAAGGCTCCTGTGTAAATGGGCCTTTAGCTTTAAATGTGCACATTTCGCGGCAGACTTAGTAACATTAGTTTCTGACCTCACCACGTACAAGGAGAAATGAATTCACTTGTCACCTAAGGCCCTATTTCACACATATCGCGTCATTTGTTTCGTTAGCCTGTTTCATTTGCTTAGCAGGGATGCCAAACAAAATTACCTTTGCATTTTTAGAAACACTCCTCACTTCTCATCCTTTAACTGTACGCAGTACAGTGTGTTCGCAAAGTCTCTCCGCAGCAGCGATATCCGCGTGTCTCGCCTTCCAGGGCGTGTAAGGGTGGCAGCACATTGATATCGTTGTATAAGCTAGCGACCGGGTTTCATTGATTCTGGCTGCAGTTATGTTGCGAGCTGGGATTCAACATTATTATAAATACGGAAGCGAGCTGGGATTCAACATTATTATAAATACGGCAACCCTGTAACCCACAGCACGACTTTCTCTGCATGTTACGGCGTTTCTCTAAAGCCATGAGGATTTTCGGATGACCAAATACGTGAATTTTTAGAATTAACGTAGCCAGATAGGTCAAGCCAAGCGTCATCAGTGAAAAATGTTCGACCTAAAAGACCAATATGCTATTATTTCTGTATGGTCCATACAATGTAATTGTTGTACTGCAGTAATTTTATACGCATATAGCCCCAGTTCTTTGGTTACAGCCTTATGTGCTGTCGTAAAAGAGACGTTGGCCTTTTGTGACAATTTCCTTACTGATTTTTTTGGACTCCCCAACATGATGTACGAAATGTCGTCGAGCTTCCGTTCTGTTAAAACCGTGGGCCTACCAGTTCGTGGTGGGTCATGAACTGAACCTATTGTCCGAAATTTGCGAATTAAATCACGTACAACGGTACAGTGTCCCGACGTGGACACGTCGACGTACGTAAACGCAATCTAAATTGTCGTCTCACATGCTCCGTGAAGTTTCCACCTGCCCGGTAAACATCTTCCACTAAGAAGGTTCTCTCTGCAACAGCAAACATTCTGACTACACTTAGCGTATACAGGAACAAGACAATAGAACAAGTAAAAGCTGTAGTGCAAAGGCAACACTACCCCCACCCTACTGCCACCTACCTACGGAACACGTGCAGGAGGGCTTTGTTTGTGCTGCCTACCTTACACGCCCTGCAACGCGAGACACGTGGAGATCGCCACTGCGGAGAGACTTTGCACTTTGCGGACACAATGAATTTCTTGTCCTCATTGTTATCATAATAATTATGTCTGTCCATGTCACAGTTCATTGTTAATCAATCTCCTGTACATAAACAGAGAAGTAGTATTTTAATTTTATGTTTCTACATATGCAGTCCTTGTTGTATGTAAATATGTTTAGTTGTGCAACTTTATTTACTCTTACATCTAATTTAAATACATCAAACCCACTATAAGGTAAAGTTTCTGCAACGATGTCTATTTATTTATGCTTCTATTTATTTTCGAGAATGAAACTTTCACTCTGGAGGGGAGTGTGCGCTGATATGAAACTTCCTGGCAGATTAAAATTGTGTGCCGCAACCGGGACTCGAACCTGGGACCTTTGACTTTCGCGGGCAAGCGCACTACCGACTATGCTATCCCGACACGACTCACGATGCCGCCTCACAACATTACTCCTGCCAGTACCTTGCCTCCTACTTTCCAAACTTCACAGAAGCTCTCCTGCGAACCATGCAAGACTAGCACTCCTGGAAGAAAGTATATGGTGGAGACATGGCTTAGCCACAGCCTAAGGGGTGTTTCCAGAATGAAACTTGCACTCTGCAGCGGAGTGTGCGCTGATATGAAACTTCCTAGCAGATTAAAAGTGTGTGCCGGAACCGGGACTCGAGTGTTGTGAGGCGGCATCGTGAATCGTGTCAGGATAGCACAGTCGGTAGTGCGCTTACCCGCGAAAGACAAAGGTCCCAGGTTCGAGTCCCGGTTCCGGCACACAATTTTAATCTGCCAGGAAGTTTTCGTGTTTACGTCTTTTTCTTCTTAAAGTGTTACACCTTTTTTTAGAACTCTTATTTGAGTAATTACTTCTGCTACATTTTCTTTTAAGTATTATAGATTATTCTGCAAAGGACGTGCACTAATCTTAGTCCGTTATATTTCCTTCCCTGCAATAATTATTTGAATTTTGTGATTTCTGTAAAAGAGAGGATGTCGCTTCCATGTCTCATTTGCTGTTTATTTTGTGATGAAAGGTGTATGTGTGTGTGTGAGCAGGCATCCCGTCTCTGGGCGTAGTGCCCCTGGACCCCCTGGACGTTCCGCAGATCGACATCAGCGACGGAACCAAGAACCTCAACCTCAGGATCACGTTCAAGAACGTGCGCGTCACCGGGCTCACCAAAGCCGTCATCTCCGAAGTCACGTGAGTACCTCGCACTCGCGTGCGACGCTCTTTCCAGCTGGAAACGCAGTACACTGCACACTCGCTAGTCTAACGTCTAGTTTCCACAGACTACCTTCCATAACGAAAGGAGGTGCACCTGACATCTGCATGAATTAAAAAGAAATTGAGCAATCAGTAATAAAATAATAATAATATGGTTGTGATTCTTCAGTTTCTCCCGGCGTATTTGATAATCAAAATATCCACGGGTGTACTGCCGGTCTATAGTGTCCAATGGGCATAATATTTCGGCGATCATACATGTCGCCATCATCAGATGTACTGACGGACTGAGCTCCTGGAAACGCGCCAGCACGGAGATCAGCACGCTACGGCTGCTCGAAGGGAACTGGGTTCTAGCCCGGTAGCGGGCCATTTAAATACCCTCAGCCCGCGGAGTGACCCCCCGCGGTCCGCGCCCCGCGCCGCGGTCGCGCAGTGGAACCGATTGCGACGGCGTCTGAGATGACGTCGGTGTGAGGGCTCTGTCCGCCGTGGTCGTCACTTCGTTACGTTTGCTAGATTTACTCTTAATTAACCCAATCACTGGTTCCCAAGCTTTGCTAAGATTCTAGCCACAGTCACGGTTTATGAGGTCGTCACTTGTGCGAATTTCAATGGCCTCTCTAACGACGCAGTCCTAGTATCTCGACGTCTGTACCAGAATCCTAGTGCGTACATACTCCATCGCGTGATTCTCCGACAAACAATGTTCAGCGCCCGCCGAATTGCTCGGATACATCAATGGTGTGTGCCTCTGGTGTTCAACGCATCCATCCTCGACGGTACGCATCGTCTGTCCAATATATGACTTTCTACACTGACACGGAATCTGGTACACGCCAGCCTTCCTCAAACCGAGATCATCTTTGGCGCTCCCCACCAGTGCACGAATTTTATTCGGCGGACAAAATATAGTTCCAACCTGGTGTTTTTTCAAAATGCGGGCGATCTTCCCTGAGAGTGCGCCAATATATGGAACGAACGCAGTGCCTACATCCCACCTCGTGTTTTCAACCGTTTCCACAGGTTGTGTTGTAGTGGTTGGGCGGAGAGCACGCTGAATCTGCCACTCTGAGTACCCATTTTTTCGAAATACAGTTCTCAGACATGTATGATCGCCGAAATATTGTGCCTGTTGGACACTATAGACCGGCAGTACACCCGTGGATATTTTAATAATATGGTTTTCTATTCCATAGAACCCAATTGAGGAGTCAGACTCCATGGTCATGGAACAAGTCAGTACATGAATTTTTACACAAGAGTGGTAACAGGTAATTTTTAAGTAGTCCTATACATACGACAATCTCAAGACAAAGTGAAAAGAATCAATTTAGAAAAAAACTGAATTAGCTTAATTTTTTAACTTTTCTAGGAGTTCCTCGGCAGAATAAAAGGAGTGAGCCATGAGGTAACTCTTCAATTTAGATTTGAAAGCGTGTGGATTAGTGCTAAGATTCTTTAGTTCTTGTGGCAACTTATTGAAAATGGATGCTTCAGAATACCTTTCTGCACAAGTGTCAAGGTGGTGTGATGCAAATGTAGATTCGACTTCTGTCTAGTATTCACCGAGTGAAAGCTACTAACTTGTGGGAATAAGCTGATATTATCAACAACAAACGACATTAAAGAAAAAACGTATTGTGACGCCAGTGTCAAAATTCCCAGACTACTGAAAAGGGGTCGACATGACGCTCGTGAACGTACACCACATATTGCTCGAACCGCCCGTTTTTGAGGCAGAAATTTCCTTTTTGCATCAGGCGAGTTACCCCAAAAAATAATGCCGTACGTCATAAGTGAGTGAAATAATCGCAATAGACTACTTTTCGTGTTGAAAAATTACTTATTTCACATATTGTTGTAATGGTAAATATAGCAGAATTTAGTTTTGGAACAAGATCCTGAACATGGGCTTTCCACGACAGCTTACTGTCTGCGTACCTAGAAATTTGAACTGTTCAGTTATGTGTAATCAAAATGTCAGCTTTCGTGAAATTATGTGTTAGAAATTTTAAAAACTGAGTTTTCCTGTGATTTAACATCAACTTGTTTTATACAAGCAATGAACTTATCTCTTGAACTGCATTATTTGTGTTAGTATTACGAGCAACATCCTTCACTACCTAGCTGGTATCATCAGCAAACTAAAATATTTTACAGTCACCTGTTATACTCGAAGGCATATTATTTATATAAATAAGAAACAGAAACGGTCCCAAAACAGACCCCTGGGGCAACCCACACTTAATTGTGCCCCATTGCGATTGTACGTCATAGCCATTTTCTACACTACGGAGAATTAACTTGTGTTGTCTATTATTAAAGTAAGAGGTGAACCAGTTGTGAGCTACTCCTCGTATTGCATAATGTTCCAACTTCTGCAACAATATTTTGTGATAAACACAATCAAACGCTTTTGTTAAATCAAAGAAGACGCCTAATGTCCGTAGCCTCTTATTTAACCCATCAAGTGCCTCACAGAGGAACGAAAATATAGCATTTTCAGTCGTTAAACCACTTCTAAAACCAAACTGTACGTTTGACAACAAATTATGTGAACTGATATGATCAATTAATCTTGAATATATAGTCTTTTCAATAACTTTAGAAAAAACCGATGGCATAGAGATAGGGCTATAGTTGTCTACATTATCCCTTTCTCCTTTTTTATAGTCGTCGTTAAAATACTGATCTTTATTAAAGCAGGTCTAGATGTCGGTCAGTAACTAGCCATTACGAGTGGAGAAGTTCAAAAGAACATGTTGAGTATTTTGTTGCGTGCCATGGATGTCTGCATACGCTTGTCTTAGTTCATACACTGGCACTAGATGCGTGACGCCGCTGAGATCGACACCGGCCCTAGAGGTTTCTGTCGCTGAGGTCCAATATAGTATTGAGCAGTGTAGGACCGCCATGCGACGCTAATCAACACGAGCAGAATTATAACAAAGCGCTAAACTGCAGTCTGTTGGAATGCAGTGCCATCGAATTATTGCGCAATACTTCACAACATCTGCTGACAATCAACCAAAACCAAACAACAGTTTCTGAAGTTACAATACCTGTAACTTCGGTACTGTGCCTTCCCGTGTATACAGTGAAATACCTATATTTTTCCTATTTTGTGAATATTGTAGCCAGTTGGATAGTACGGGTGGGTTGTCACACATTAAAATATGCCGTTTGGTAGTCATATATACGTAAAGAACCACCATATTGACAACAAGCTATTAACAGCCGGCGTTGTGATCACTATAATGTCACCTTAACATGCCGCTAAAGTGCGCTATTTTACGTGAAACCCTTACAACTGTTATCAATTGTCGATAATAAAATTTAAAATTACGGGAGTATCTAATGAGCTTTCGTCAATTTACATAAAATTTTAATTTACCTATAACAAAGAAAAGGTTTCGTTATTTAAAATTACGATAAACTGAAGAACATTTGTAAGATACATGTTAAGGTAACAGTATAATGATCGAAACGCCACCTGTTAGTAGCTTGTTGTCACTCACAACTGTACAATATGGTGGTTCTTTATGTATATATGACTATACGAGTTTTATATCTGACAACCAAACGGCATATTTTAATGTGACAACCCACCAGTACTATCCAACTGGCTACAATATGCATTTATGTAATAATGTTACAGTTTAGTGCAGGTATGTGATGAAAACTGTTGGCATGTTCCTTTTTGTGTGTTTTTTTTTATCCACACATTTTATGTTCGCCCTTACAGACCAGAAGATGATAAGATCGCTCCCTGCCTTGAGCAAATTGTATATTTTTCCTGATTAAGCATTCAGTACACTTCGTGCCAATGTGGCGTTTATTACACGCCGTCTTTGTCATACGAGTGGCATTCAAGTTCTAAGGCCTCAGATTTTTTTTTTCTAATTAACTACTCACCCGAAATCGATGAAACTGGCGTTACTTCTCGACGTAATCGCCCTGCAGACGTACACATTTTTCACAACGCTGACGCCATGATTCCATGGCAGGGTCGAAGGCTTCTTTAGGAGTCTGTTATGACCACTGGAAAATCATTGAGGCAATAGCAGCACGGCTGGTGAATGTGCGGCCACGGAAAGTGTCTTTCATTGATGGAAAAAGCCAAAAGTCACTAGGAGCCAGGTCAGGTGAGTAGGGAGCATGAGGAATCACTTCAGAGTTGTTATTACGAAGAAACTGTTGCGTAACGTTAGCTCGATGAGGGGGTGCGTTGTCTTGGTGAAACAGCACACGCGCAGCCCTTCTCGGACGTTTTTATTGCAGTGCAGGAAGGAATGTGTTCTTCAAAACATTTGTTACTGTAGTGCCCTTTGGAACGCAATGGATAAGGATTACGCCCTAGCTGTCCCAGAACATGGACACCATTATTTTTTCAGCACTAGCGGTTACCCGAAATATTTTTGGTGGCGGTGAATCTGTGTGCTTCCATTGAGCTGACTGGTGTATTGTTTCTGGATTGAAAAATGGCATCCACGTCTCATCCACTGTCACAACCGACGCTGTCGTTGCGTGTCAACATTGCTTGGCAACTTGCCACACGTGCAGCCTTGTGGTCGTCCGTCAGCATTCGTGGCACCCACCTGGATGACACTTTTCGCATTTTCATGTCGTCATGCAGGATTGTGTGCACAGAACCCATAGAAATGCCAACTCTGGAGGCGATCTGTTCAACAGTCATTCAGCGATCCCCCAAAACAATTCTCCCCACTTTCTCGATCATTTCGTCAGACCGGCTTGTGCGAGCACGAGGTTGTTTCGATTTGTTGTCACACGATGTTCTGCCTGCATTAAACTGTCGCACTTTCGACACATCCATAACTCCATCACCATTCGTCTCCTTCAACTGTTGATGAATTTCAGTTGGTGTCACACCACGCAAATTCAGAAAACGAATGATTGCACGCTGTTCAAGTAAGGAAAACGTCGCCATTTTAAGTATCTAAAACCGTTCTCATTCTCGCCGCTGGCGGTAAAATACCATCTGCCGTACGGTGCTGCCATCTCTGAGAGGTATTGACAATGAAAGCGGCCTCATTTTAAAACAATGCGCATGTTTCTATCTCTTTCCAGTCCGGAGAAAAAAAAATCGGAGGCCTTAGAACTTGAATGCACCTCGTACTTCTCCTTTAGTGGCCACCACTGTATGTAAGGGAAAGAGCGCCGCTGTACCCAACCTCTTCCTACGTCGCAAGGTTTGCATATGCGCGCCAGTAGCAGTGAACTGTGTTGTTGCAGAGCCGACCTGGACTCCAACAAGCTGACGCTGGTGGGGGATGAGCCAAAACTCGTGTTCGAGGCCGACTACACCATGGTCGGCAAGTTCCTTGTGGTTCCGGTCGAAGGGGCTGGCAAGTGCAAGTTCGTCTTCGGTAAGTTCCGCCACAGGAAGAGCACTTACTCTAAATCTGTCACACATGGTCTCACTGTCGAGGAAAGGAGTACGAAGGTCTTTAGAAAGAGGATTCAGATGACTAAACCAAAATGATCGTGGGCAACAAAGATTGTCTTAATGTGACATATCCATGATGATTTCTCTGTAAGTACTGTGCAGGTTTGAATATCAGTACACCATTAGTATACGCATAGGCATATTCGGTTCAAGAGTACCACGGTCAGTGTAATCGCATTTGGTTGTTGTGTTAGTAATTTGCAACTCGTATAAGTATACCAATTGATGAAAACTACCAACATAATGGTATTATTCAGGATACGTTAGTACAAAACATGAGAAGAATGTGGAATAAGAATGTTTGTGATCCTATGAGACCACTACGTTGGTCATCAGTCCCCAGTCTTACAAACTACTTAAACTAAGTTAAACTAACCTAATGGCAATACACACATCCATGCCCGAGGGAGGATTCGAACATCCGACGCGGGAGGCCGTGCGATACATAACGTGGCGCTCCAGACCGTTCGGCTAATTCCGCGCGGCAATAGGAAATACAATGTCGAAAAGGAGAAGTTGAATGATCAGACAGTTGTAGATAAAAATCACCAGATGAAATCACCGATAAGCAAAACAGATACCTTCCAAACATTTAAGTAGCACCCATTTGTTTACAGCAGTGATCTCGAAAATCTTCTTTCCGAATAAAGGAAACAGTGAGAGAGTGATGTGAAATTCAGTATTGCATGTGTTGTATTGTGGCCTGAAGGAATATAGTAGATTGAGCGTGGCTTGTGCTTACGGATCAAGCAACTCGTATATACCGTATTATTGGCATTTGCCAGCCTGAAATGAATCTACTATGATGCACCGAGAATATAAAACAATAAAAGATGAATATTCTTACGCAAACACGCTTCGTCTTTCCTTAAGAAATTGCCAAAAAAATAAAACCTTCTGCCAGATTGGTGCAATGTTTATTTAGTGTATTTTAGGGCTCTTATGTGATTTTTCAAATGTTATGCAAAATGATTGTTCATTTGAATCCCTGAGTTTCATAACTGCTCTAGTTCCATTTGATAAGATCGAGATAATAAGTAAGAACTACGTAACTTTTCAGAATATGCACTCAGTATATATATATATATATATATATATATATATATATATATATATATATATTTTTTTTTTTTTTTTTTTTTTTTTTTTTTTTTTTTTTTTTTTTTTGTAGAAACTGTATTCTACTAAGAATTAAACACAATTGCCTAAACTTAATGATTGTTTGTAGCTTTCATCTACTAGGTTAATCTTGTGTTTTCTGAAACGCAACTACACGATTTGTATATTTCAGTTATAAAAGTAGTTGATTAATTCGCTTGTTGGTACGTACAATAAGTAAACAATACATAAAACCAAAAGAGTAGACTATGAGAAGGATTTTTATTCAATAAAGAACAACAGTCTGGGTAACAGTCACACCTTGCAGTAAAACATATCCATATTTTAATATCATTTTCTGACACCCCCCCCCCCCCCCCATTCCCCTCCTCCAACATTTTCAATGAGTCGATTTTTAGCCATATTTAGAAAGGTAAAATGATCTTCAGGGTGAACAGGAGAAATATATTTATTGATATCTTTCACTTTATGAACTTGAGATTGGTCCGCTGCAGGTTCAGACTATTTCAAACATGTATTACCCGACGCTTTAATCCTATATGTGTGTATCTGTGTACGTGGATATCCAGTGAGCATGCTAATATTTGTGCAATTCTTGCTCTACAGACTTAGAAAGAAGGGGAGTTTGTAAATAGTGACAAGAGCATTATTAAATTTGTCTGGAAAAATAGATGTGAAATGAGGATCGAGATTACGAAGAAGAGTGCTCAGGTATTGTTAACTGAGTACGTATTATGTTAGAATTACGGTTCACATAATTAGCAGGTAATTCCATGCTGTTGTAAGGTGTTACCGCAGATTGTAGTCAAAAAGAGGCAAGTTTGAGCTGGTAGGTACAATTTTTCACTTATTTTTTAATTTCCAATCAAACTGTTTCTTATTCCACCAAGACATTACAACTTCATAACGTACACAATGCAACAGAACTTAGCTGATAGTACTTCCCTTTTAAAATTTTAGAACGCAGACTGACATAGCTTCCATAGCACTTGACAAACGACAAAACTCGAACTCCCCCACGCAAGGCGGTGAGGCAAATTTATAACATTGACAACAATGACATTACATTATGCATTGTTCATAACAATTGAATATACTATTTTACAATTACCAAACACACAAGTAAAACATTTCATGCACAGAAAAATAATCACACTATAAAATGAAAACAATGCATACAATAATTTTAGATGGCGCATATCTTTTTAAGTCTTAAGCTCTGTCCTTTTTGTTTGTCAACAAAGCTCGATGTTAAATGTCAATTAATTAATTAATGAGTACATCATACATGTTCATAACATATATTGAACTATCAAATATCTTGGAAATTCTGAAAATAGGTTCAAAATCTCACGTCAGTCGATATACATAAAAAATCACAATCTTCAAATTTCGACTATTACATTAATTAACACAATTAGCTGGTCAACGCAATTTTTTATGAGCCTAACATATATACAATGCTATTTATTTTATGTCTTTATGTAAATACAAAAGTTTTTACAATTTATCTGTCTGGTTCTTGAAATAACGTAAAGAGACGAAACTATTGTTTATAGAACTGGAAAGTACATAAACGAATCTCTTAATTAATGAAATCTATCACTTGTTAACTAATCACAGTATCACCGAGACACTGTCCTACACCGATTCCTAGGCTGGCTATTACGTTTGTAACTAACTTCAGCCGGCCGCGGTGGCCGAGGAGACTAAGGCGCTACAGTCGCGGTCTGCAGGGCCATTACGGTCGGGGGTTCGAATCCCCCCTCGGGCATGGATATTTGTGCCGTCCTAGTTCGTAAGTAGTTCATAAGTAGTTTGTAAGTTTAGGGACTGATGACCCCGTAGTTAAGACGGTATCGTACAATAACATTGAGATGAGAGTGCCAGCAGTATCATCACAACTGTCACTTTGCGTACAGCTGCAACACTCGAGGAAGAAACAACAAACAACGGTCACCACTGCCAGAAACAGACTGAGCAGGGAAAGGATGACATAGCCGCGGTGGAGTAGCCGATCGGTCTAAAGCGTCTCGATGCGGAGCGCGTGGTTGCTCGCCATGGAGGTTCGAGTCCTCCCTGGGGCATGGGTGTGTGTGTTGTCCTTAGGTTAGTTTACCTAGGTTTAAGTAGTTTGTAAGCTACGGACTGATGAGCACGCAGTTTGGTCCGATAGATTTACAAACATTTGAGCATTTTTGAAAGGATGGCATAGACGAGCAGCGCACAATACCTTTCCAACACGTCACAGTTCACTGACAATGTGAACGCAGCCGACATTTAGACGGATGTAACTAAGCTAGGGTTAGGAACAGCAACGACGCTTAGCTTTCAGGTAAGCGCAGTTGTTGTCTTACTTGGAGTTTGTTAATGTTAACCCCTGGAACACCTCTACCGGCAGAGTTATGAAGAGGGGATTGAGTAGGTGGTTGGCCAGAGAATCTGGGGGAGATGCGGAGCTTCACGCCGGATTGGCAGACGTCTAAAGAAAGTGCGCTTGGGATAAGTCTATCCACTGCAGGTAATCATAAACAGCCAACCCCCTGCTCCACGTTAATCCTTTAAAAATCCTGTCTTTTGACATTAAGTCTTTATTGGGGTAGTAGAATAAGTTCTTGTTGGAACTAGTACGTCAGAGATGTCATGTGATACCTTTAAAATTTTACAGTTTCCACCTTAAAAACACTTACTTCTTTTTCCTGTCCCCTCTCCCTTAGTAGTGTTACCACGACCTCCGTCACCTTTCTTTATTTCTACTAGCAATACAGAACACATGAGAGGCGTAGTTGTCTCCTATCGCGTCACGTAAAAGACAAAAGTTCTTTTATAAAAAAATTTCACTAACCTGATGTCTTCTCAGGTGATGTCCCAGCACAGATGGATGGCGTTCAGGTTGCAGATCGGTTGAGTTGAAGTGAGACTGTACGTCTAATGTGAGGTTTTGTTGGCTCTGATATAAACTGATAACGCAATAATTTCTTCGGGATTAAAAAAAATGTTCAAATGTTTGTATAGCTTATGGGACTTAACTACGGGTTCATCAGTCCCTAAACTTACAAACTACTTATGAACTACTTACGAACTAGGACGGCACAAATATCCATGCCCGAGGGGGGATTCGAACCCCCGACCGTAGTGGCCGTGCAGTCTTCTTCGGGATTCCAGCTACTTTAATTGTGTCGTAGTAAAGTAGCAAACTACAAGCCACTGTACACGTATACAATAGATGCACAGAAATTACACTAGATACAATAAAACTTTAGTTACTACAATATTACTTATATAATAATTACAGCACGCTACTCGGGTGTTGATCGAGCTACCAAACTCGTAAAGTTTATTCCGTGCTTCGGCACTCTCTGACATTAGTGATGGCCGAAAGAGTAGTGATCTAACTCGTCAGAAGCAAGTGGCTGCTCCACACACTTTTGGCGGGAAAGAATGCACTAGAGGCGCGCTCACTCGTTTAGTTACGGTTTCGTTAAAAATATTAATACTTCGCGAAATTGTGAAACTGTCGGAAGGTAGGTCGTTATTGAGAGAGTTTTGTTTTACCGAAACTACCTGTAAATATATTATAAGTTATAAAATATTATTTTAGAAAGACTGGCACCTGCAACCACTCGCTATCATGCCGGCAACCAATCGGATGTCATCTTTTATAAAACTGGCGCACGGTCCCGCGGAAGGGAAATGATACAAACCCTTTTCCACCGTCAGCTTCACCACTGCTGACGTCATGAAAGCCGGCCGCGGTGGCCGAGGGGACTGAGGCGCCCCAGTCACGGTCTGCACGGCCACTACGGTCGGGGGTTCGAATCCCCCCTCGGGCATGGATATTTGTGCCGTCCTTAGTTTAAGCTAGTTCATAAGTAGTTTGTAAGTTTAGGGACTGATGACCCCGTAGTTAAGTCCCATAAGCTTTACAAATATTTGAACATTTGACGTCATGAAAAGCCGCGAGAACTCTCCAGCCATATTGAACCTAACAAGAAATCAAAATAGGGGTTGCAAACGCCGAAACCACTACAACATTCACAGGGATCGCCGGTCAGACTGGGAGCAGTCCGACCCGTTTTCGCCTGTCGTCAGCCTCTGTACTAGAGCTCCTAAAATCCCAGGCTGAATCGTCCGCCATTTTTGCCCCAACATGGGCGCATCTGCCAATGTTTATATTGGCAATGGTTGACCTATTCACGCAGTTTTCAACAATATTTCTAATGAAATGTATTTAATATTGCACACACTAAGTGTACCGAACAGTAACTAATGTGTATGGGCATATAAGGATTTAAAATGCGCTTTTGATATAACAGAAAATCGTAACATACCGGTAGCTTCTCACCAGGCTGCAGTGGTTTTGTTGGCACCAATGGTAATCAAGGCAACTCAGATGACCAATAAATGTTTGTTCGTAACAACTTCAATTAAAACGAAAATTATTTTTTTCTGAACAGACAAGGGTACATACAAGAACCTGTCAACCGTAGAGCAGGTACAGCATTAATTTTGCTGCGAGTGAAACGAGCAGCAATAACATTTACTCTGTAACTCGTGAAAAATATTAACGCAATTCTACACTTCATTGTTCATCTGTTGCCAACATAAGCACTGGAGCCCGGCGAGAAGCGTCGTAAAATTTTACCCAGTGCCGTATTTTCGAGTGTGTTATGCGACCGTAAGAGATGCTTCGACCTTATATATAAGTAATTGTGTAAAGTATTATTCAGTATGTTAAAAACTACGTATAAATGCACCACAATAAATATTCCTTTCCACTTTGAAAACTGCGAAAATCTTCATTAAGTCACAAACATTCTGCAACAAACTGCTCCAGCTTCCTTGACAGGGAGAAGTAATGCAATTGCACATAACTGACAAGTTTATAGCTACATTTATTATATAATTGAGCGCCAGGTCCTGGTTCCCAGTTGCTTCTGCGACAATTTATAGCCCAGCTTTTTCTTCGTTCTGGATTGCTGGGAAATTTGAACATGCGCACTCCTTTGCTGCAGTTCACAGCTGAGCAGCCACCCATATTTTCCACAAATTCTTCAGTAAATCCGATTATAAACTCCCTTTCCGGTCGCGACTCGTATATACCCACATACAACTGTCCTGCACATTGGGGCAAAAATGGCGGATAGTTCAGCTCGGATTATAGGAGCAAGACGTTGCGACCCTCATGGGCGTCGCGATGCACAGGTGAAAAAACGCAGGTGTAGAGTATACATCGAGATAGTGACCGTCAGTTCTAGTATGCGCCACAATTTTATTAGTTCCAATGCCGTCGAAAACTAGTTATCGTCGTCAAATCAGATGTTCAAATGTGTGACTTATACACTACTCAAACTAACTTACGTTGAGGAGAACACACATAGGCATGCCCGAGGGAGGACTCGAATCTCCGACGGGGAGCAGACCGGCAATCCGCAGCAAGATAGTTTATAGGGTTTGACCACTTCGGAGCGGCTCATGGACGTCCAGTTGTGCACTGTAGTGACTGTCTGAATTAGCAACCAGAGATAGACCAGGATATAGCGGACCTACTAAACAGTGCTTTGTACTTGCTAGAAATCTGAGACATTTCCTGTACTACCACCGACAGAAGATAAAGGTGTATGCAAGACAGGTTTGATGAATAGGTGTAGCGTACAAGAAAAAAGATCTTCTCCGTAGGCAACTTCTTCCTAGACAGAAAGCTGACTACTTTCGATTGTTATTAATAAAGAGTTGTTGTGGACTAGTCTTCTTTTGCTGTTGTAGAATAACAGGATAACAGGATCACCAACTTTTCTGTGTCTGTCTAGGTTCCAGTCCGAAACTCAGAAACGCAGCAGCGTTAGATGTTGACAGGCAATGTGCTGACGCAAAGATTTACCAGATTTAACAGGACTTTCATGAAACGAATCCTACGAAATCTTTTTTTCCATGATACGGTTTTGATGAAATCATGCCTAAATGTAGACAGAATTTTCTCTGAATTACAATAAAAATCTAAACTATCAATACAAACTCCGATGCATTTCTGTTAAGCACCATATGCACATTATTACACAGAATTATTGATAATCCTACATTATGTCTTACATGCCTGCTCATAATGTAAAATCTAAAAGGTAGTTTTCAGTTATTAATCGGCGGTAAGTAAATGAAGGAAATTTATTCGTAGGACATAAAAATAAATATAATGTGAAGATCTGAATTGTGTCAATTTTTATATATTTACTAGCTTAAATCCGCAGCTCCGCTCGCGTGTTGGTTGATTATGATAGATAAGATATCTTTCAGTAGTGTGCTATGAGACTGGTTTTGAAGGATGAAATGAAATACAATACCTTCTTTAGAAACAAACATCTTTAATCAACATTATCAGGAAAGTAGGTAGTGTAGATCAAATCACAAGTAAAAATGCACTAGTTTCGAAGATTCCAATCACGAAATTCAACAATAATGATTGTAATAATATCACAGATCGATCACTTGATGTAATGCGCGAAACGTCAAATCGATTTTTTAGAGATGTATTAAAAGAAATTTCTTTTTTACTGCTTTATTTATTTATTCTTATATTTCCTTATTCGTATGCTTATCCTTACAGAGAAAGGGCTGATGATATTGTAGCATGCATAGACCAAAGGTATAGTCTGTGGCATCACGTTTCACTGTATGTAACCTCCTTGCTGTAGAGTCGCAAACGTCATCGCTGGCGTTCAGTCCGAATTTTTTTAATAATTCGACCACCATATCTTCCACCCCCTTATAGCTATCTTCATGGAACTGCTATGGTGTACAACGGGAGACTTCGGACAACAATAACACACAGACCATTCGTTTGCGTTCTGTAGTTTTCGCTGCAGAGCGAAATATTAACACACACACACACACGTAGAACTTTATATACACTGATAACTTTCCATCCCAATATACTCCACCCTTTTATCATTATCAACCCTCAAGCAACAATGCAACCAATAGAACCATTTTCAAAGAGTAAATATAATTTTCAAAGAATAATTATTGTTCCGCATTTCGCGTTATACTCTTCAAATTACTAACTATCCATCAGATCGCTATAAAACCGTGCCTAAAACCTTCCTCGGGTATAAAGCAGTAATTGTACAAATTTTTAGCTCTTTATGTCTTGTAGTTCAGACGTGATAAACGTACACCGAACAGACATTCACATTTATAGATATAGATTTTAAAACACAAATCTTTCAAAATTCTAAGAAAACGGGAAATATTTCCTTAGTACCTATATATGTTTAACTTTTTATTATGTCAATGGTTGTTTAGTGACTATGATACTAGTTTTTCTCACTTTTGTTTTGAAATATTTTAAGGATCCTTGTTCTTGAATAATTACAGATGAAGACTTTTGTATTTTTCTTTCCTTATAAACAAATTATGATGATTTATAATGATTAAATAATTCTCAGTCTCTGTTGCAGTACATTTTATTAATCCAATCACGCGTTTCGCGCTGTTAGCGCATCGTCAGACTGGAAACAGAGGAATGTTTTTTATAGTCCGTGTACCTGGCACACAGCGAATCTAATGTGGCTAAGGTGAGTAAATTTTGAAAAGTCAGACTTACTTTGACGGAGATGGAGCCACAGAACTATCTAAAGCTGTGGTGGAGGTAGCTTAACAATTTGTGTTCTGTCATTGGGCCCCTGAAAGAGGTAAACGTACAAAGTACGTAACGGCTATTTGAAGTAGAATAACTAGGGACTCTAGGAGGTACAGAATGCTTTTTATATGATAAAACTCGCCACAGAAGCAGAGGAGTCGCTGTCGCGGCAGGTCCACGTACCCCTTTAGTCCCTAGTTATTCTACTTCAAATAGCCGTTAAGTACTTTGTACGTTTACCTCTTTCAGGGGCCCAATGATAGAACAAAAATTGATAAGCTACCTCCACCACAGCTTTAGATAGTTCTGTGGCTCCTTCTCCGCCCAAGTAAGTCTGACTTTTCAAAATTTACTCACCTTAGCCACATTAGATTCGCTGCCCGTTAGGTACACGGACTGTAATAGAGCATTTGTCTGTTTCCAGTCTGATGATGCGCTAACAGCGCGAAACGCGTAATTAGATTAATAAAGAATACTGAACAGAGACTGAGAATTATTTAATTATTCAACCCTGTACCTGCACCAGCCGCCACCACCACCATCATGGAATGGAATGAGATTTATCTTCATCATCATAATCATCATTAGAGACTGATTATGCCTTTCAACGTTCAGTGTGGAGCATAGTACCTCTAATAAAATTCCTCCATGATCCCCTATTCAATGCTAACATTGATGCCTCGTCTGATGTTACACCTTTCACTTCAAAATCATTCTGCACCGAATCTAAGTACTTTCTTCTTTGTCTACCTCTACTCCTCTTACCCTCCGCTGCCGATCTCATGAGTCTCTTAGGTAACCTTGCTTCCCCCATGCGTGTAACATGACCCCACCATCTCAGTCTGTTCGCTCTAACTGCTTCATCTATGGGTTCATTCCCAGTTTCTCTTTAATTTCCTCATTATGGACACCCTCCTGCCATTGTTCCCATCTAATAGTGCCTGCTATCATTCTTGCTACTTTCATATCTGTAACCTCTACCTTGTGAATAATGTAACCTGTATCCACCCAACTTTCACTCCCATACAACAAAGTTGGTCGAAACTTGTTACTTACTTCCTTCTTGCAGAAGAGAGTAGATCTTAGCTGAACACTCACTGCATTAGATTTGCTGCACCTCGATTCCAGTTCTTTCACTATGTTGGCAGCCTGTGAGAAAATACATCCCAGGTACTTGAAACTGTCTCCTGTTCTAGATTTGTTCCTCCTATTTGGCACTCAATCTGTTTAAATCTCTTTCCCACAGACATTACTTTCGTTTTGGAGATGCTGATCTTCATATCATAATCCCTGCACCTCTGATCGAACTCTGAAGTATTAGTTTGCAACCTTTCAATCGAATCGGCCATTACAACTAAGTCATCCGCATATGCGAAACTGCTTATTTTGTTTTCACCTACTTTAATTCGGCCCTGCCAGTATACTGTTTTCAATGATCCATGAATAATATGAACGACAGTGGTGACTGGTTACAGTCTTGTCTTACCCCTGAAACTATCCTGAACCATGAGCTTAATTTGCCATCTACTCTAACTCCTGCCTGGCAGTCTATGTAAAGCCCTTTAATTTCCTGCAGAAGTTTGCCTCCTATACCACAATCATGTAGAACTGACAGTAGCTTTCTCCTAGGAACACGGTCGTAAGCCTATTCTAGATCTTTGTTCCTCTTATTTGGCACTCAATGTGTCTCTTTCCCACCGACATTCCTTTTGTTTTGGAGGTGTAACCCTGATGCTGATCTTCATTTTGTAATCCTTGCTCCTCTGATCGAGCTCTGTAATATTAGTTCCAATCGAATCGGCCATTACAACCAAGTCATCCGCATATGCGAGCTGCTTATTTTGTTATGGTTTTATTTTTTATGTGAGGTAAATCGGAATAGATAGAAATGTGTGAGTTTTACGCTTGAAAATTCGGTGTTTTAGAGCTCCTTTTGTTTACTAATGGCAACGCTAGATACAGATGACTACGTGTTTGAAACTTCCTGGCAGATTAAAATTGTGTGCCGGAACCGGGCAAGCGCATTACCGACTGTGCTATCCCGACACGACTCACGATGCCGCCCCACAACTTTACTTCTGCCAGTACCTCGCCTCCTACTTTCCAAACTTCACAGAAGCTCTCCTGCAAACACGCAAGACTAGCACTCGTGGATAAAAGGATATGGTGGAGACATGGCTTAGCCACAGCCTAGGGATGTTTCCAGAATGAAACTTTCACTCTGCAGTGGAGTGTGCGCTGATATGAAACTTCCTGGCAGATTCCAGGAGTGCTAGCCTTGCGTGTTTGCAGGAGAGCTTCTGTGAAGTTTGGAAAGTAGGGGGCGAGGTACTGGCGGAAGTAAAGTTGTGAGGCGGCATTGTGAGTCGTGTCGGGATAGCTCAGTCGGTAGAGCTCTTGCCCGCGAAAGGCAAAGGTCCCAGGTTCGAGTCCCGGTTCCGGCACACAATTTTAATCTGCCAGGAAGTTTCATATCAGCGCACACTCCGCAGCAGAGTGAAAGTTTCATTCTGACTACGTGCTCGCCTATGCACACAGACGGCCTAGCAGTAGTGTGACTCTCTGAAGCTGTGTCCAGCGCCTGGCTATCTGCAGGTGAGGCCGGCCGCGGTGGCCGAGGGGATTGAGGCGCTCCAGTCACGGTCCGCACGGCCACTACGGTCGGGGATTTGAATCCCCCCTCGGGCATGGATATTTGTGCCGTCCTTAGTTGTAAGTAGTTCATAAGTAGTTTGTAAGTTTAGGGGCTGATGACCCCGTAGTTAAGTCCCATAGACCAAGGCTGGGCAAACGCCGTTTCGCGAGCGCGAGCGCTCTCAGCGGCTCACACGGCCTGCTCGCGGCTCCCCCCCTCTCCGCCAGCCAGCAGTGCCCCCCACTCATACTCGACCAGCCGCGCACCTCACTACACCACGCGGAACCACTCGTTCTGTTTACTTTTCCATTGCTCTCAGGTCTTGAGTTCTGGAATTTCTTTCCCCTTCAGAATGGTGTCAGTTTTCATCCTTTCCTAAGGATGTAATGAACCTTAATAATTGTTACCTTCCGACCGACCACCCAGTTTCTCGTCATTGTAATGAAGCAAGTTATTAGTTGCAGGAAGTTCAGTTTTGTTACATTTTGTTTAAAAAATTCTACACAACTCTGTGAAAATATAAGGCAAAATTTAGAATAAAAGAGACTTTTCTTAATTCTTTACGTCTATGTCCTATTTGTGGCCACGAAAGTAGGTTTTACAGTGGTTCGAAACTGTGTTTCATCCTTACATGAGCAACCGTTGCATGGTACATGATACACAGTTTTCGGGTAAGCGCTATTAACACTTACTTCCTACTCAAACATGCTGTGGCAGATATGATTGTCCGCACAGCTCTGCTACCGCACTGCTGGCTCTCAAGGCCGCTCAGCGCTGCCCTCGCGGCTCTCGCTGCTCGCGGGCAGCCGCGCGAGCAGCTCTCGTGCCCACCCTTGCCATAGACTGTACAAACATTTGAACATTTTGTCTGCAGGTGACTTGAAGGCGCGCCTGGTGCTGGACTCGGAGCGCGTGCAGCGCGACGGCCACGACTACTGGAACCCGCGGCGGTTCCCGCTCGACGTCTACGGCCTGGGCTCCATGCAGATCAACTTCGAGAACCTCTTCAACGGCGACCCCAACCTGGGTACGTTCTGCAAGGCCTTGGTCCGGTATTACACTGTAAAAGATCTTTGACAAAGATCTTTGTCAAAGATTTTATCCAAGATCTTTGACGAAACTACTTCACAGGAGCACATTAAACTAACGTCAAATATTTCATCATAGTTGCTCGGAATAAGACTCCAAAATAGTAAAGCGTCTGTATTATAGTACGTAATATAATGTTGCTCGGGAGTGCCTTCATTGGAAAGAACGAAAAATGGAAACAATTTTAGGTTAAACCGTGAATAGCAAGAGGAAAACACGAAAACTGCTCGCACAAATGTACTTCACGAGCTACACTGCTGGGAACTAATAACCTAAATTGTTTAAGAACGTGTGACCAAATATTTTAATTCGCCCACATATTTATAAAAACTGAATCATAATCGATGTTTGAGGAAGCCCTAAAGCTGTGTCAATGGGTAAATAATGAAAAACTGAAATAATTTAACGTGTGTCATTTAAACATAACTTCGTTAGACACTTTATCATAATGAAGAAGAGAGAATATTTTCGTAGTTCTTTCATGTTATGCTTCATCGAGGATTATGCGCTGCAAAAGACATTTTTTATAGTTTGCTGCAGTCTGACATTTGTTTTGCCTGATTTTCCGAGACATAAAATATCCGTATAAATACCTGGACTTGTGATTAAATGTTGAAAAGCATCGTGCAAAGCAAGAAAAAATATGGAGCTAACTAGTGCAGTACCTCATTACGCAAAACATGAATCCGTTTCCACTAAAAATCATCCCATTTATATCCACATACAAAATCTATTCCATCAGGCAGTAAAATACACGAATCCTACAGTGTAGGCCTAAGATTTCATCTATTATTATTCCAGAAATCCAGACATAAGTGAACCAAGATGTAAATCACTTTAGGAGGAATTACGAGGTTAGGTTAGAGCACAAATAAAAACATTTATTTCACTTATGCATCTCCATATATCCTTTGATCCATATAATTTCTTCCCTATCATCAACTTCAGTGAGCCACTTTCAATACAACTGACAGCAGTAGCTTTTTCTTTATACGATTCTAACCCTACATTTTAGTAAATGTGCTTTGTATTAATAAATATTCCTCACACTTCTCACTTTGAAGCGATCACTGCGGCAGTAGCGGCACAACAAATACACTTTTACGTTAATTTGTAAGTTAAAAGGCGTCAAAGCAAGGAAAGATGCATGTATACAATGGCTAACTTTTATAAAAGCTAGGCTCTCTCGCTAACTTTTATCAAATATCTTTTATAAAAGAAATCTTTTATAAAAGATGATCCATTACACTGTCAAAGATTTGACCAAAGATCTTTGATAAAAGATCTTTGACAAAGATCTTTTACAGTGTAATACCCGCCTTATCAATGCGAAATTACCTGCTTTAATGAGGAATCCCTCACCACCTACACAAACTGCCTGTCAAATGTTTTCCTCACCCGCAATTAGCCTACCTGTGTAACCGACACCACTGCAGAATCTGCCCCATTCATCCTCCCACAAACGCCTACTCCATCCTTGCCACAGGAAAGACCTACAAAGAGTATTCTGCGGCATTGGCCCCCTACTTTAGCCTGCATTTATCGCGAAACTTTAATTCAGCGCAAAGTTCCTAGTGATTGGGAAAAAAGCGCAGGTGACTCCCGTCTATAAGAAAGGAAAGAGAACTGACCCGCACAATTACAGGCCAATGTCGTTGACATCAGTTTCATGTAGGATTTTGGACCATATTCTCAGTTCGAACATAGTAAATTTCCTTGAAACGGAATAGCTTCTTTCTATGAATCAGCACGGGTTTAGGAAACATCGTTCATGTGAAACTCACCTTGCCCTTTTCTCACATGACATCTTGCGAGCCATGGATGAAGGGCAACAGGCGGATTGTGTTTTTCTCGAGTTCAAAAAGGCGTTCGACGTGGTGCCACACTGCAGACTGCTAACGAAGATACGAGCTTATGGAATAGATTTTCAGATTTGTGAATGGCTGGAAGACTTCCTAAGTAATAGAACGCAGTACGTTGTCCTCGACGGCGAGTGTTCATCAAAGACGAATGTATCGTCAGGCGTGCCCCAGGGGAGTGTGATAGGACCGCTATTATTTTCTATCTGTATAAATGATCTGATGGACAGAGTAAGTTGTAATTTTCGGCTGTTTGCTGATGATGCTGGGGTGTATGGGACGGTGTCGTCTTTAATTGACTGCAATAGCATACAGGATGACTTAGACAAAATTTCTAGTTGGTGCGAAGAAGGAAGGAAGCTTAGGGTTTAACGTCCCGTCGACAGCGTGGTCTTTAGAGACGGAGCTTACGCTCGGATTTTTGGGGAAGGATGGGAGAGGAAATCGGCCGTGCCCTTTGAAAGGAACCATCCCGGCATTTGCCTGGAGTGATTTAGGGAAATCACGGAAAACCTAAATCTGGATGGCCGGAGGTGGATTTGAACCACCATCCTCCCGAATGCGTAGTTGGTGCGAAGAATGGCAGCTAGCTCTCAATATAGAAAAGTGTAAGGGGATGCGAATGATTAGGAATAACAATCCCATAATTTTAGAATTTAGCATTAGTAGTGAGATTCTTGATGCTGTCGGGTCTTTCAAATATCTAGGCATAACATTGCAGAGTGATATGAAATGGAATGAATATGTAAGGCCAGTTGTGAGTAAGACGGACAGCCGACTTCGGTTTATTGGGAGAATTTTGGGAAGATGTACTTCACCTGTAAAGGAGACCGCGTATAAAACGCTTGTACGACCACGTTTTGAGTATTGCTCAAGTGTTTGGATCCCCCAGCATATCAGTTTAAAGGAAGACATAGAGGCGGTTCACAGAGGCGAGCAGCTAGGTTTATTACTGGTAGGTTCGATCAATGCGCGATGTCACGGAAATGCTCCGGCAACTCAATTGGGGATCGCTGGAGAAAAGACGACGTTCTTTTCGTGAATTTCTGTTGAGGAAATTTAGAGGGCCGGAATTTGAAGCTGAATATAGTACGATCTTGCTGCCGCCTATTTACATTTCGCTTGGTGATCAGAAAGACAATAGAAATTAGGGCTCGTACTGAGGCATATAGCCATTCTTTTTTTCCTCGTTCTATTTGGGAGTGGAATAGGAAAGGAAAAGCCTAGTAGTGGTACAATGTACCCTCCGCCACGCACCTTACGGTGAATTGCGGAGTATGTATGTAGATGTAGATGAACAACATTCAAGGCGAGTCACATGCGAAACCTGCGATTTACCAACTTAGATGAGTTCATTGTACAACCTTTCATGGTTGTAACACCACCGACAAATTGGCTTAATGCCTGAATGGTCACACGCGAATTGTTCCCCTGAGCCACAATTAATATCCTGTGGCAGAGCTTGTCTTCCAGCATCGCTCCAAAGACTCTGACACGTGTTACACCACACGTGCAATCTGGTTACTTCCACCTAGCACCAGTCCCTCAGAGCTTCGGAGGATGCAACTTGTCCCCCCCCCCCTCTTTACACCATCCTCGTGGCCTTAACTTACGTTGACCTCTCCTCCTATTCCATCGTCAACTCATTAATTGAAGGGTTTATTACAAAAACCGGACAAGTCCAAAACAATGATTTTGCAGGAATCAAGAAAAACTTTCCATCGTTTTATCTAAATCATCAAAAGCATGAAAAGCATCAAAACGACATTCAGAGCGTGTTAAATAGGTACGCCTTTTCCGGAAGTGTTCGTTTTTAAGTGTGCAGCCTATATTTTTAAGGAGCGTTCTTTCTTTGGACTTGTCTAGTTTTTGTATAAAATTAAAAAATATAAAAACTCTAATATTCTGTCCTGAACTAATTTATTAAATTTTGAAAATGCTCTCAGTATGTAACAATGAACAAAATACAATTTACAATGAAGTGGACACAGAGGTTTCGATTCCCATTGTTAGTTATTATTCATCCTCGCACTCATCGCACTTGTCATCATCATCATCTTTCAACTCCTCCTCTTCATTACAATCTCCGTCTGAGGTACCATAAAGGAGGTCCTTGTAGAATACGTTGTTTTTTTCTTCCAGAAACTGCATCAAATTATAAAGATCTCTTGCTTTAGCTAGTTGAATACCTGCATTCTTCTTGTACAGTTAATGAAGATCCAAAATAGTATATTCTGCAGTCCTTGGCAATGATATGACTAGTTCTTGTGCCAATGTAAGAGTTCCTCATTGAGACACAAAACCTGTCGTCCAAATCAATGCGAATCATTCCTACCTCCTGCAGTTTTTGTGGAGGTTTAGGTGTTTGCATATTGAAAGCCTCAGTAGCACGTTTAATGTCTATGAAGTCGTTATGTTATTTTCATCTAGAATGAATGAGGTAGTGTACGGGCTTCAACAATTTTCCTGTCCCACGTTTCAGGAATTTTTGCGTCGTTTTCTTACGCTTCTGATGGCCAATCAATGAGAAGTCGTCGTCATTAGGTAGAAAGTAAATCCTCTCACTGAAAAAAAAAAAAAAAAAAAAAAAAAAAGAAAAAAGAAAAACCTGAGATCCTTTTGTAGACCTTCAGGATGTGCAACAACTGAACCAAACTTTACTTTTGTTCTCACCGAGACACCCAAAACTAAGCAGAATATCCACCTCTCTTCGCTTTTCTAATGTAGCTTTTGTTTATGTAGCACAAAATCATGAATGTGACTTCGTTTACACATCATAACATATTTCAAACAATTCGCATACGGCTCTACCAGCTTTGTATATAATAACAGGAAACTTACGACTCCTGAACTAGTCTGCATTTTGTAGAACAGCTAGTTTTTCAAACGGATATATCTTCGAATCTGTGCACCCATAATCAAGGCGAGATCGCATGAAGGCTCCATAACACAGACGCTTTAAAATAATAAGTGCTTTGGGACACCTTTCTTCAGATCATTTACTTGTGGGAACCATGTGAATTTTCAATAAAAAAATGAGGTACCAAAAACCTCACTGTATATTTAAAATTTAAGACAGTGTCTCATCCTCTTTTCTGATAACTTTAAAACAGAACGAGGATGGTTAAAAAGAACACAAACAAACACTGTGAGCAATGTTAACCCTCCTCTATAAACGTTTCTGGTGACCACACAAATATAAACATTGGGTTGTATCCGACCCCTTGCCTCATAATTGCAACTTCTGAGTACGGTAATCAATAATGCACATAGTTTTATATATAATATAGTATATTTAACATTCAATTACATCTATTCAAAGTAATGAATGACTAAGGCATCTGAAAGAAATGTTTCAGTCTTTTCGAATATAGTAAGACATCATAAAAAAGTAAGACATTATAAAAAAGTAAGGCATTATAAAAAAGAAGAAAAAAAAAGAAACACAAATTCAATAAAATAACTTAAAACTAATTACTTCAGTATTATATTATAATGTGAAAACAGCTTCATCTTTGTCATCTCGTAAAATCGGGTGTACTGCCGATGGTCCGCGTCTTCCCAACACGATATTTCGACGTCGTAACTCGGCGTCTTCATCAGGTGTTCCCTGAGACTGGTTGGCGAGCTGACCTCGTCCCATATTTATGCCTGGGCGGTGTGTGGTGCTCCCTATGCCGTCCGCGCCCGCTGCGTCCGTTTCTGTCGGTGGTATCAGTCTCTAGGCGCTTCCTCTTCGGTCCGCGCCCGTTGCGGCTCTCTTCTGAGGTAGCGGACGTCCCAAGGCGTTCCCTATTGGGTCCGCGCCCTAGCACTATAATGGCTCTGTTGAACCTCCTTATGCTGCCCCCGACCGCGGCGAGTTTCTCTCGTGGCCGAGCCATTGTCCTGGCCTTCTGAGCCCGGTATGCGCCTGTGAGGTGCGCTTCCTGTGGCATCCGGTTGTTGTTGGAGCTGCATATCATGATGGCCATCCTCCAAGGAGCTTGCTGCTGCCTGGTATCGCGTATGTCGTTCTGTTCCGTTACTTACGCCCTTGGACGTCTGTAGTTCATTACTGGAGGATGGAACTTTCTTCCGTTGTTTCTGTAGTATTTCCAAAGCAGGATTCCACGCAGTACTAAGCTGATATCCTGCTTCTCGGTTGATCAAATTCTCTGTCATCTTGATTTCAATCAATTCATTGATGACACTAGCCCAGAATCGGGGGGTCTGAGCCAGGATCCTAGTTTTGTCATAATCCATGGTAAGCTCAAGGTGAAGGCAATGTTCTGCTATTGCAGATTTAGTTACCTGTCGTAGCCTGGTATGCCTCTGGTGTTCTTTGCAACCTATTTCAACTGTTCTGGTAGTTTGACCGATGTAAGCCATCCCACATTCACATGGTATATGGTAGACACCAGGTTTGCTTAACCCCAGATCATCCTTGACAGTTCCAAGGAGCGTCCTGATCTTGTTAGGTGGGCAGAACACACTCTTTATATTGTGTTTCTTCAGGATTTTGCTGATCTTGGTAGATATAGGCCCCGTATATGGTAGAAAGGCTACTTTCCTGGTCTCTTCTTCCTGCTCCTCTTCTGTTGCCTCAGGTCGTCTGGTGGGATGGAGCGCTTTTGTCCTCCACAAAGGAAGTACGTTGATGTCAAAATATGCTTGAAGAGATCCAGCAAGGCTCCATCAAATTTCTCACTAATAATATCGAGTGTGTCCTGAAGTGGTACCCTGGTGAACAGGGACACCACATCAAAACTGACCATGATGTCTGTGTCCGAGATCTGTAGGTTGTTGAGACGTTCCACAGTCCGAGGAGTTGCGGATGTGGTGGACACACTTTCCCACATATGGTGCCAACATCTTCTTAAGGTAGGAGGCTGTAGGGTAGGTGGCTGCGCCGATATTACTGACAATCGGACGAAGTGGTACACTCTGTTTATGGATCTTGGGTAATCCATACAGTCTGGGTGGTACCGGTGCCTTAGCCTTTAGTTGTTTGACAGCCTTCTCAGGCCATTCTGTTTCCTTGAGAAGAGACCGGGTTTTCCTGTCCACTCTATCAGTGGAGTCATTCTCTAATAGATTATAAGTAGGGTCCTCCAAAAGTTGACAGATCTTCTGGTCATAGTCAGTCTTCAGCAGTATGACAGTAGAGTTCCCCTTGTCTGCTGGTAACACCACCAAGTCTTCATCTTCCCACAAACTCTTGAGCGCCATCCTCTCGTCTCTTGAGATGTTTGTTTTGGGCGGCCTGGCTCTGGTTAGCGCCCTGCATGTCTCTCTCCAAATCTCTTCTGCAACACTTGATGGTAGAGTGTTGACCTCTTGCTCCACAGAGCTGATGAAGCTGGAAACTGGTAGCTCTCTAGGAGTGACAGCAAAGTTCAGGCCATTACTGAGTATTTTCAAGGTGACATCATCAAATGTGCGACCGCTCAGATTTACCACTGTGCGGGTGTCATGTGTTTGTTGCACTCTATTATTCAGGCGCTCAAATTTCGCCATTTGTCGAGCTGTAGCATTGTGTTTAATGCACGCCGCCAGTGCCCACGATGTACCATCTACCCAGTCTTCAGGTACCAAGTTGCTGGCTAAATCCAGATGTAGATGTAGTAGATCCCTGGAGGTGACGTCCATTCTATGCCGCATGTCCCGGATCCTTTCCCTCACCATGGCTATACTGGCACGGTGCTTGATCCTATTAGCCGCCCTAGATGTGATATGATGTTTAATCTTGGCAAAAACAGGCACCACGTCTCCTTCTCTGCATCTGAGCAGGAAGTTGAGAGAGCTCAATATCCTCTCTTTGCGTTGTCGTAGCTTGTCCAATAACTTCATTTTCATGCACGTTTCCTCACCGTAGAGTCTTGCAATATAATTTCTAGGACTTTCCCAGCGATTGATTGTCATCTCGTAAAATTGTCATCTACCAACACGATATTTCGACGTCGTAACTCGGCGTCTTCATCAGGTGTTCCCTGAGACTGGTTGGCGAGCTGAACTCGTCCCGTATTTATGCCTGGGCGGTGTGTGGTGCTCCCTTTGCCGTCCGCGCCCGCTGCGTCCGTTTCTGTCGGTGGTATCAGTCTCTAGGCGCTTCCTCTTCGGTCCGCGCCCGTTGCGGCTCTCTTCTGAGGTAGATAATTAATAGAACCTCGCTCGGAATCAAATAAAGTCACAGTGCTAATCGGAATTGCTGACTCACGCAAAATTTGAGTTGCAGCAACAAAATCAATCTAGTTAGGCCTATTAAACCTGGTTGCACAACTAACTTACGCCACCCAGAAGGGATGCAAAACATATTCTGCTCTATTAAAGTAGAACAGTTTCATACAAAATTCGAAGCCCCGACGGGGAATGGTCTCACGCATCGGAGCATAGCGCCTGAATGCGCTCGGCCACGCCGCCGCGGCAAGGGATAAGAACCACATAAGACACATCATTCAGAAAATATATCTGTACAAACAATAGGAGTCGTAAAAAATTGCCACATCATGCTACGAGATTATTCATGCAATATATGACAGTGAGAGTACTTAGTGACTTGCAACAAACTTTAAACATTATTTCAAACCTTTAGTATGCTTTTTCTCGCTAACAACCACATCAAATTGATGAAACGAAAATGTTTCTTGCTCACTACATTTCTCTGTTCATGGATTAAAACTACGGCATTCGATATGACGTTACAATTTATAATTTCTACACTACAAATTTTATCCGTAGTATATTTTACAGACAGTATACACATTTGCAACTGGATGTGCATTCGAATTTGTATCAAAGTGCGACACGTTTCTCAGGAGATATGACGACATGAACAGTAACGTTAATGGAAAACCGTTCCATCTTGCAGCACGTTTTAATTTATTACTTCTTTAGTACTAACTGGAGCCGCAATAGTTTTTATCGACATACACCACTTACAGAAATGAATATTCGCTTGCAAAATCATACAATTATACAACATAAAATTCAATAAATATATATACTGCGATGGGTAAAACATGTCACATCATGCACCACCTTTTCATATATTTCTTATTTACTGGTAAGACACTCCCGTATTTCAGTCAGCTCAAGTAAACTCCTGAAAGCTGACGGTACTGTTTACCACTCTGCACTGTGAAGCGCACGTGGCTGTAGGCGAAAGCAACAGACTTCTATAGAGCAACCGGAAAAGGAAGAGAATGAAACTGTGTAAATCCTACAAATACCCATTATTTCCGACAGATTACTTTTTAGTTTCAAAAGAATTTTGGTTACAATGAGAGTTCCGTTTCCTTTTATGATTAATAAACCACAGGGCAAACTATTCAATAACGCGGAGTTGATTTGACATGTCTATCTCACAGGGGTTGGCTTTCAAAAGAATTTATTGATATTAGATCATAGACAAGTAACAACAAATTTTATTTAAAATCAAGTTTTGAATGAAATGAATGTATGAATGTTACATATGGTATTTTGATTACTACCTTTCTTTGTTTGTATACTGAAATTATAATTTTGTACATTGTGCAAGACAGCCTTATTTCTTGTATATTATCGTACAAATATAACATGTTGTAATATTGCGTTTTCTTTCTTCCGATCAGGTGTTGGAGTAGTAGTAACTGTTCGTAGCCACTATTAAAGTTCACTAACGGTACAATAATACAAGAAAATAATTTGGTGGATCTGACACACTTAGATAACTTTATAAATAGAAGACTCAAAAAAGGTTTAGCGGCAGTTGTAATTTGGAATGAAAGCAACACCTGAGCACAATATTACACAAAGAAACTAGCAGATTCCGCGATGACCTTTCTTACCATGATGATCATGTTGACTGGATGTAGCAGATGAAGCGGTAAAAACTCTTGCTGCATTGTGTAAAATGACGCTTGGTTGGCTTGGAGCAGATCGTACTAACTGAATGAGCGTTTAAAAAATATTAGGTTAACTTTCGTGACAAAAGGCTCTTTAAATCGATCGGATTTCGTTTAATTCAGAAGATATCTTTGTAGGCATTACTAGAAAGTGACATTTATGAAAATTACAAATAATGAGATGTCGAAGTGAATCTAGTAAATTATAGATAAAAGTCCAACAATGGCTCCAAGCATCATGTTACATAATCAAGATTACTGCTGGAAAAATAGAAACACTTCATGAATCATTAAAAGGTGGGTCATTTTAAATCAGTAAAAGATTTTAATTGAACCAACTGTATTTTCACCATACTTCATAAGAAAAACGCTCACACACACACACTTACAATTAATAATGGAGAAGTCCCTGGCGTGCGACTGTTCTCAATGAGGTAGGAAACATGAAAGACCTAGTTCACAACTGCGTTTTGGGCAGCTCGTAAAAGATAGATGAACATCATATTCTGATTTCCAGAAAGCTTTCGACACCGTACCTCACAAACGGCTTTTAATCAAATTGTGTAGTTACGATATATTGCCCCAAATTTGACATTGGATAGGGGATTTATTGTCAGAGAGGACACAGTTCGTAGTAATCGATGGTAAGGCATCGACTAAAACAGATGCGATGTCGGGCGTTCCACAGGGTAGTGTTATTGGTCCTCTGCTGTTCCTTATTTACATAAACGATTTAGGGGAAAATCTAAGTAGCTCTCTTAGGTTGTTTGCAGATGACGCCGTCATTTACCGTCTAGTTAAACCATCTGAAGATCAAAACCAACTGCAGAACGATCTCAATAAGATATCAGTATGGTGTAAAAATTGGCAATTGACTCTAAATAATGAGAAGTGGGAAGTCGTCCACATGAGTACGAAATGTGGTTTGCAAGATAAATCAATCAAATGTGAAGGCCCTAAACTCCACAAAATATCTAGGAATTACTATTACTTTAGACTTAAATTGGAAAGAACACGTAGATAATATCGTGGGAAAGGCGAACCAGAGACTGCTTTTTATTGGCAGAACCCTTAAAACATCCAACAGAACTACAAAAGAAACTGCATACACTACGCTTGTCCGTCCATTTTTGGAGTATTGCAGCCCAGTGTGGGATCCTCATCAGGTGGGTTTGACGGAGGACATCGAAAGAGTCCAAAGAAGAGGGGAGACAGCGTTACGGAAATGATACAGGATATGGGATGGGAATCATTACAACAACGGCGCTTATCGCTGCGGCGTGGGCTACTTGCGAAACTCCAATCGCCAACATTCTCCTCCGAATGCGAAATTATATTGTTGACTCCCACTTACATAGGTAGAAATGATCATAAGAATAAAATACGAGAAATCAGAGCTCGAACAGAGAGATTCAGGTGTTCTTTCTTCCCGCGCGCTATTCGAGAATGGAATGGGAGATAATTAGTATAATGGTGGTTCGATGAACCCTCTGACAGGCACATAAATGTGATTTGCATAGTATCCGATGTAGATGTAGATGTAGAAAAATATATGAAGAACGTAATTAGGTGTCAGAGAAAGCGGTGGTCAGCGATAAGCATCGTAAATAAATTATTTATCGAATGAAAATATATAATGTAATACTACAATGTCTTTTAGAAAAAAAAGGAGATGGACAGACAGAAAGAGATAGAAGGGATAGGAAAAATACTAACTGAAGGCTTGACTAAATAAATATCCGCGCAATGCTGGGTTTTCGTCTTGTACAAAATAAGTGACGGTCACTTTTCTGTCGACTAGGCCCCAACTTCAACCGCCTGCTGAACGAGAACTGGAGCGAGTTCTGGGCAGCGCTGAGGCCGACGTTCGAGGAGAGTTTCGGCGTGCTGTTCCTGGACTTCGCCCGCAAGGTCTTCCAGAAGGTGCCACTGGACGAGATCTTCCCGCAGTAGCAGTTGGCAGCCATCCGCCGCACTCTGTAGCACCGCCTCTGTAGTTCATCCACTACATGTATCTGTCTCCAATAAAGCTAGTTTCCAAAATGTCTGAGTACTTTCATTTATGGTCACATTCAAGCACCAGCTCTCTGCAATCTTGGTCAAATGTTTGAGTCGAGGCATCCCAACAAACCCTGTAAATTTATCTAATGGGTTATCTTGAGGTTTGAAAAGCTCTTCAATCTCCGTGTTTGCTTACAAATAAATTTGCTTTTTGAGTAAGGTCCGCCTTGAGCAAACACAAATGTCTTTAGTTTCTCCCATACATGTTTCGCTGGCGTTGCAGCATCATCAGTGGGATGTTTAATTCGTACTGTCTGTCAAATTAACAATGAAATGATTGTTACTTTTTGTACATTAAGTGTAAAAATACAGATAATTGTAAAACTAATGTAAATCGTTTCTTATTTTTATAGGTATACTAGGCCTACCTTAATACCACATGTAGTTGTGTTTGTGGTTTTTCAACTCACAAAACGCCACTGATAATTTTTGACAGTTTGTCATCTGCAATCCAAAACATGTCTAGTTAGTGGGGTAAATGGTTAGCTTGTAAATATCGGGATTTTTACGAAAATATAGGACGTCATTTATGTTTTTTCGTTTAATTTTACTGTTGCGCCTGTTTCTATGACAACATGTCTATGTGTTTATAGCAAGTTTTTGTCACTTACTTTGGTGAATTTGTGCTGTTTTCGCGTTGTGAACAAGCACTGTGTCACTTTCACTTCACTCAATGTTTATGTTATGAAAACAAGATGGTGGGCAGTTGAATTCTGCGAGTAAAGTTAAGAACAGTTGACTGTGGTGGGGGAGGGAGTTTTTACCACAGTCAGCTGTTCTTAACACTACTCCCAGAATTCAACTGCCCACCATCTTGTTTTATCTTGTTTTCATAACATAAACATTGAGTGAAGTGAAAGTGACAAAACTTGCTATAAACACATAGACATTTTGTTATAGAAGCACTATTACAAATCGTATTGTAAGTCATTAACTTTCCCCAAGATCAGTAGGCCCGACCGTACATACATCTCCCAATGGCCCCCTTGTGTAATTAGTATTCAAAATCGGTAGTACAACTTTCGTGTTTATGTATTTATTTAATGATTTCAGTAACAGTAATGTATGTTTGGAACTTAGTGTTAGCGATGAGCAAGCTGCACATTATCGCACTTTTTCAATGCAAGGTATGTAATGTGAATGTGCTTAAGAAACAGAGTCATTTCAGAACTATATCGTTTATTAAGAAGGTAAGATGTTAAACTAACGTAAATAAATAAAAAACATCCATTTTTTTCAGAATCGGAACTAAAAGAATAGAAAAATAAAAAAGTACACGATATAAAAAGTAGGCATTTTGTTTTAAACAAGAAAGTAAAGATTTTAATGAAAAAAATAAGTTTATGAAAGGATATAGCGTAATGTTGAATACTGTCAGTTTTTATAACATGAAAATAGGAAAAATGAATTTTCCTGTTTCCCTTACCCTTTACATCCGCGTGTGTATGAAACCACCGTGGCCGCAAGTCGGACGAAAGTGTGAGGTGGTGGTTATCCTAGAGCTACAGTCATGAATAACTGCGGTATACGGTTTGTCAGAAAAACCATTCAATGCCACTGTGCATTTGAGAAAAATCGATCTTCCATTCGTTCGTATGCTCTTCAGTTCAGAAGCGAACTGATCGGCGTCTATGTTTTTGCCGTTCCCAGACGTGCAACATTTATCCTTACAATGTAGACGTATCCACGGAAACGAATGAAGCACTCCGTGTTGCAGACTGCATATGCACCGGCGTATTTCCAGGAGAATCGTCAAGTGATAGCACCGGGTGTTATTTCCTGCTGTCTGCGAAAGGAAAACGCGTGTTTTGGTTCAACAAAGGATGTAAGTTAATGCCTGTAAGTATTATCTTCTTCTAATACATAATGCAGAGTGTCCGTATATTTGTACGTGTTGCATACAAATCTACAGTTTTCTTCCATTCTTTATGAAAGTTTGTACACGTAATCTCCAATCCATGAGGGCGGTCGCCGTAAGTGTAAGAATCACATACGATATATAGTTCACGAGATATGACGTCATAAACAATGAGATGCGCGAAAAACTGCTGCAATTTGCGACAATGCTGCTCATTTTCTCCTAAATCACTGGACCGATTTCAACCGAATTTGGTACACACATTGCTTACCGTGAGCTAACAATTGCTGCAGGGTTAAGAATCACATACGACACATGACTCAGAAGATATAACGTCATAAACAATAGGAATCACTCAAAACTGCCACATAATGCGGCGAGACTTTATAAATACGCTATATTAGAATAAGAGCACTTAGAGATTTGCAAGTAACTTTAAACATAACTTCAAACCTTTATTAAACTTTTCTCGCTGACGATGACAACCACAGCAAAATTATAAAAGGAAGAAAGTTTCTCGCTTACTACTTTTTCGCCGTTTATGGAATAAAACTACAGCATTCGGTATGACGTTAGAATTTATAATTTCTACACTACAAATTGTAGCCGCAGGAAATTTTACTGCCAGTAAACACAAATATAGTTGAGTGTACCTTCTAAATTGTATCACAGTACGGCACATAGTTCACGAGATAAGAGCACATAAACAGTAACTTTCATGGTAAACCGTCCCATCACGCACCAAGTTTTAATCTATTACTTCTTTACTACTAATTGTATTCCCAAGAGATTTTACAGACATACAGCCCTTATCCAAATTAATATATACCTGAAAAATGGCAGGAATAAATAAATAAATAGCTGGGCAACGCCGGGATTTCAGTTAGTTCTAAATAAAACCCAGTTTTCCCCTTCTGAAAGCGAATTTGGTAGTCGGGAATGGAAGGGGGAGAGACAGCCCTATGTATCGCTCTCACTATTAGTGTGAGCGATATAATTATACTCAACGAGTGACTGTCGCAGTGCCTACTTCGGATATTGTTTCCTGTAATGAGAAGATGATTTTGTATTATGTATTGAATATTGGTTTTTCTTCTGGACAATGGGCTGTCATGTTTCGTTGCCATCATTTTAGAGTTATATATGAAGAAACGAAGTTGCCGTAAGATGAAATTGCAGATCGAGAGCATCGAGGCTCTATACTACGATGCGCGAGGCCATTCCCCGTCGGGGCATGGATTTTTGTGCTGTCTTTAGTATAAGGTAGTTCATAAGTAGTTTGTAACTCTCGGGCTTGGATTTTTGTGCCGGCTTTAGCATAAGGTGGTTCATAAGCAGTTTGTAAGTTTAGGCCGGCCGCGGTGGCCGAGGGGACTGAGGCGCTTCAGTCATGGTCTGCACGGCCACTACGGTCGGGGGTTCGAACCCCCCTCGGGCATGGAGATTTGTGCCGTCCTTAGTCCTAGGTAGTTCATAAGTAGTTTGTAAGTTTAGGAACTGATGACCCCGTAGTTAAGTCCCTTAAGCTTAACAAACATTTGAACATTTTTTGTAAGTTTAGGGACTGATGATCCCGTAGTTAAGTCCCATAAGCTCTACAAACACTTGGACATTTTTGGAAATAACGCCTACATCAAGTGTGTGATATTTTTGTACGTTTTCTGTCAGCACAAGATCAGTGTGTGCGCGGTAATGTAGTGCACGAGTCGCCTTTTTACGTACAGGGCATTCGGTAGTACGCGTTGCAAATTTGAGGCGAGGCAGTGATTACATAACACTGAGATAAGGGACCCATGTCCCGAAATGTCTTCCAGGGGCGTGAATGGCCACTACAAATCCTATAGACAAAGCAGCCATAGAAGAAATGTGATTGGATAATCAAATATGAAGCCGTGCTTCTCCCACGTTTCATATGTTCACAACGCTTTTCGGAACTGTACTTTGTTTTGGAGGCTTTTGCGAAAGGAGTAGAAGGTATGCGAGTTATTTACAAATTCGTTATGCACTCTGTACGTTTATGAAATGTAGCTTCAATGCTTTTTGTATAGAATTTACGCTTCCGATCTTAATTAATAATTTATTTTGCGATGAAATCGTTACGGTTTTGAATTAAGCATGTTATCAGTTGCGATATATAAATTTGGCCATTGCAATCAGTTCCGAAGATGAAACTTTCTGGCAGATTAAAATTTTGTGTCGGAACCGGGGCTCGAACCTCGGACCTGTGCCTTTCGAGGGCAAGGGCTCTACCACTGAGCTATCTCAATACGACTCACGGTGCCGTCCCACAACTTCAATTCTCCAAGCACCTCGCCCATACTTTCCAAACTTCACAGAAGTTCTCCTGCGAATTTTAATCTGCCAGGAAGTTTCATATCAGCGCACACTCCGCTGCAGTGTGAAAGTTTCTTTCTGGAAACATCCCTTTTTTTGTGTCCCAGCCTCGTCGCCGCTTTTGTGTCTCGTTTCCGTCGTAGGTGTCGGTGGCCGAGAAGAAAGACCGACACAGGAATAAAGGATGCACGCTTGTGCAGGTAGGCGGTGACCAGTCAGTGGGACAGCTGAAACTAGAAACACTAGAATAAATTAGAACGAGATATATATATTTCTTAGAGACTTAGTAATGCTTAACTTTTACACAGCTCAGTACTGCAGAATGCTGATACATAGTTGAGCTAGAGGCCTGCCTAGAGCCTGTCTGATAGCTAAGTCTTCACTGGTGCCTATCTGATTCCGAAGTGTTAACTGGTTCCTATCTCAGTCCCAAGTGAACGATGTCGTTCAGTGGTGGCCACGAGCGGAGTTGTAGCAGAGGGCGCTTGTGGCTGACGTCGTAAGAACGCCGCGCCGTGCGTGCATGGCGGCGCGCGGCGAAAGTAGGTGGCGCGCACTTCATACTTGTGCGACACCACACCTTTTGCTGTGGCTAAGCCACGTCTTCACCCTATCATTTCTTCCAGCAGTGCTAGACTTGCAAGTTTCGCAGGAGAACTTCTGTGAAGTTTGGGAAGTAGAAGGCGAGGTACTGGCAGAAGTGAAGTTGTGGGGCGGCACCGTGAGTCGTGCCGGGATAGCTCAGTGGTAGAGCGCTTGCCCGCGAAAGGCAAAGGTCCCAGGTTGCAGTCCCGGATCCGGCACACAATTTTAATCTGCCTGGAAGTTTCATATCAGCGCACACTCCGCTGCATAGTGAAAGTTTCATTCTGGAATTCTGCAGATGTTTATGTATTCTGAAATGTCCAGCCAAGTTAAAGTTGACGAGCATGAAATTCGCGTGTATTTAAATGCATGGCATGTCTGTTGAGAAGCATGTCCTAAGTTATCAACACGTGTTTTAGTTGGTTGATCTAGCGCTATTCATTGGAAAAAGATGAGCTTGTTCGTCCCCGTAGCTCAGACGAAAGTGTCGCCAGCTGCCACGCAGGGGCTCCGGGTTCGATTCCCGGCAGGCGATTGGGTTTTGTCTGTTGTCGTTATCAGAATTCTCATCATCATCGACAGGCAAGTTGCCAAAGTGGCATCAAGTAAAAAGACTTCCCGCTAGGCGGCCGAACAGTCCCACGCGGGGTTTCCCGGCCAAAAATGCCACCCGACCATTTCATTTTTACGCTCTTGTCGAAAAAATCGTCTTGGCCAACTACATACAAATGTCGTGAATAAAAAGATGCACTTAGAAAACCATTGATCACAATTATGTTTAAAAAATATTTCCTATTCGTTGTAATGTCATGTGTAGCTCAGTTAGTAGCGTTCTGAACTGCAGATAGTGCTGTCAGCTGTTCGCATTCCCATTTCACCATTTTTTTGAACTACTAATGGAATTGTACTCCTCGGTTTGAAATCAAAATTAACAGATACCAAGCCGTAAAACTGTTATATTCAGTTACTAATCGAAGTTTTTTTTTAATTATAAATTCTGTAGGTATACTGCCATCTTCTTTTAGCATGATTTTATTCTTCACTGTTCCAAAACATCGTTACAGTAGTATGTTTTCTGAAGTTCCCCGGATAAGACACAAGTGGGAAACAATGAAATCACTTCAGGAGGTAAGAAAACTTTTTTTTTTTTTTTTTTTTTTTTTTGCCGGCCGCGGTTGTGGCCGAGGGGACTGAGGCGCTCCAGTCAAGGTCTGCACGGCTACTACTGTCGGGGGTTCGAATCCCCCCTCGGGAATGGATATTTGTGCCGTCCTTAGTCTTAGCTAGTTCATAAGTAGTTTGTAAGCTTAGGGACTGATGGCCCCGTAGTTAAGTCCCATAAGTTCTACAAACATTTGAATATTTGAAGTCTGTATGCAGACTGTTAGCTGCTGACATGATCTGGAAGACTGTGAAAACTTTTATGAATTGTGACATTAGTGTCGCATGGTTTCCACGCTTATAACTGCCTGTTGTACAACCCTGACCTCTCTCGCTATGTTATACCAACGCCATCTAGGGACAAGGTGGCGTTAGCTACGCGCCGTTCTGCCACAACAGTGAGAGAGCTGATTCGTGATTCGCCCAGTGAAAGTGATCGTAAGATAATTAATTAATAAATACGATAATAATAAATTCGTTGACAAATGTAGCTGATATGTTATCTACAACAAACCTATGAAATAGACATAAATACATATACGGTTTAGAACACGTGAAACTTTTATTTACTGTGAATACCGCAAAAATGCTAGATATTGATACAATGTTCAAAACATAGTTTTTTGTGCACCAATAACATACAAGCAAAGACGACATATGACAGCCCTGCGAATCACAGACGTTGTTAGACGTCGGTACACAAAACTCAGCCGGTGTTAGGAAGGAATCAGGCCTAATATCAGTATATTTCGAGGCGTTCCACGCATATTTAATCACATTTTGAAACCGTGGGGAGGAAAACTGATGATGTACGACTGATTGCAACTTGATAATATTGTCAGGTTGATAGACAGGAAACTGCAGTGATTTGCACACAATAATTTTCTCAGTTAGTTTTCTGTAAAATGCCTTCCACTGGCGGAAAAATTCTCTGTCTAACGGGTGAATTACGTTCGTCGTGCCGGGTGGAATCTGAAGTATCTCTACTTCTTTGTCAGGGTGAGCTCGAAATACAACTTTAAATGAATCAGAACTTTTACGACTTGACCACGAATCTAGAAGAAGATTTTTTTTCCCTTGGTCCGATTTTTTCGTATCGTTGTGGTAAATGGTCAATAGATTCCATCACTCTACATTTTGATCTGCTACACATTAAATTAATAGCAGCCTTACATTAAATAACGAGCTACAATTTACGCTATTGTGTGACTGTCAAAATGACGTCTTATGATATTCAAACAGTGTTTCCAGATTGACTTTTCTGAATATCCCTAGAACATACAAAAAAAAAAAAAAATCCCTAAAGTGACACTATTTGTACATATTTTCCCCAAATATCTGAAACGCAACAATTCCTTTACAAATTATTTATTAAAAGTATTGGCAGCTTGAAGAGATGTGGGTTCAGGGCAGTAAATTTACCATACATATCCAAAATTATAATACATAAGATAAATTTTTAATTTTTAAATACAAACTAACAACCCATCTAGAAAAAATGTAAAAATAATCGCATCCTAGAGGCTGATTTACCATGATATGGCATAATAACTTTAGATACAGATGAGAGAGTTTACTGACACATGTGGAATTACAACAGCAGTATCTAAATGTATTTTTAATATCTTAAGAATATACACATACAAAATATAGTCAATACCACAAATCGCGTCTTTGAAACTAAATTCCAGTTTAATACAGTCAAAAGTCATTGTGTAATCTCTGAAACTGAACCATGACAAATATTCTCTCCTGTCTCTCCCTTTCTGCCTGTCTCTCTCTCTCTCTCTCTCTCTCTCTCTCTCTCTCTCTCTCTCTCTCTCTCACACACACACACACACACACACACACACACACACACACTCACACACACACAAACACACTCGAGATAATTTTATCGCTCTGGAGAAACTATGTCGTGTAGATAATAGCTTAAGACAATACTAATTAGCAGCCTGAAACATGAAATTACAAATATTAATTTTTTTTTGGAAGTTTCAAAGATATATACTTCAAAAATACAAAATACAATTAATTGGCTTAGCTTAACACGCTATTGCCTAACAGTATAGCAAAGTTACCAATGTCAATACGTTACAATTTTATTGATATCTTGCAACCATCGATGTGAACGACAAAAAGAAAGGGTGCATCGACTGATTTGTGGAGAGAGATAGATAGAGAGAGAGAGAGAGAGAGAGAGAGAGAGAGACTATCTAGAATAGCAAGTATGTTTTCTTATACCTGAAGTACCAGAGGCATTAAGAGAAACAGTAGGCGGATAAAATATTTCCCCACTTTTCCCAGGAACGAAAGCTTCCCCCACCCCACCCCACCCCCCTCCCCAAGTTTCACCAAGGTTTCTGTTTTCCTAAATGTTCCCCGACAAAATATTTTTCGCAAAAATTGCGAAAAAAATCTTCAAATGTCGCATCACTGATTCCAAAATTCACATTAACTCGCGCGCGAAATTTGGCAAAAACTGGCGTCCGTCTGTGCACGTTATCCGTGGTGTAAAGCGCGATGGTCTGTCTCTCTCTGTATACGGGCTCTGTGATTAGCACTTCTCTCTGTTTGACACTGTGAAACGAATTTCTTCTAATGCAAGCTCTTTGCTTTCAGTATTTTCGAAGGAGACAGTATGGACCAAAAGAGCAAGTAAAAGTTAGGCACGTGGGAATGGCCATGTGGTCTAAGACCGCTTCCCCTTGGAGATTCGAGTCCTCCTTCGGGAAAGAGTGTGTCTGTGTGTGTGTGTGTGTGTGTGTGTGTTGAGAGACTACCATCTGTGGTCTTCCATATATTTTTTGTATATTTCTGTAGAGTTATAATTTATTTAATGTCGCTAGATTTTCATTTTGTTAAAACGTGAACCCCACTCTTTTAAAGGCTTGAGGAATAGGATTTTTATTTCATGTGTTAAAATATTAATTAATATTGCTATGTTTTTCTTATTTTGTTATGTTAATAATTTTTTATTATATCAATTATTGTGGCATAAATGTGACTTCTCCGCTATGTCACTGTCCCTGTCAGAATGTGTACTTGTCTTACTTCTAAGTGGATGTGCGAGAATCTATGGCTGTTTGAATGTGGGGGCGCGTTATCTCGCTTTGCATCGTTCACTCTGGGTCAGAGTCAATAGCTGCTGAGGTTACCAAAGAGGTTTCCACACCCTTTGGTTACAGTCTAGACAGCGAGCCTTCTCCAACGCGAGTGTACTCGCTCTCCGTCCCCAACACCGCCATTTCTTGGATTTTCCGGCTTCCGGTGGCTTCCCGCGTCCGGTGGCCGCTCGGTCTGATCATTCTGGGCTGGTCGTCTGGTGAGGTAAGGTTGGTTCTGCTCTTGGTTTTGGAGATGGTAGCGTTTCATTGACTAGCACGCTTAACTTCGATTCGTGAACGTAGAATCATTTTCTGGAATATTTTCTCCGATCGTGTGTGGAAATGTGTTCTCGTTTTTCAATTCAATGATTTCCAAGAGTTAAACACGGTGTGTGTGATTCTAGTTGCAGTTTGATAACGGCCTGGTATGTTAAAACCTTTTATGATTATGTGGCGGTGTATGAACTCTGTGTAAATACTTTCTACCTTTGTGGGGCCCGATTTCTAATAGGTGATATGTTCATTTTTGTACAGTGCATGTAAAACTCTTCTCATCGTTTCCTTCCGTGAGTGATATGTGTTCCACATGGTTGGTTCATAGAACAAGCCTTCAGCTTCCACTTTGCTTATTCCATGCCCATCAAGCAAGTAACTATGCGGGTATCCTTCAGATTTACACTAATATTTCGCTATCTTCTCTCCCAGCCTATTTTAATTTTGCTGTTCTTCTCCAACTTGTAGTACGCACTCTGTCTTTGTCAGTAATTCACTCTGAGACTTGTACAAACTCCTACAATAGCTTCCTTATCTAATTCTAACATTTCTATGGGATGCATGCTGTAATTCTTATTTTTATTTTTCCGACTTTGTAATTATTTCACTTTTATGAGTTTTTTGAGACTGGACTTCATCGGTCTCGGTAAGCGCTCCCTATCGCGTGTAGCTGCATTTCTTTCGCTTCATCGTGTAATTATGAAAATTTCTATGGGTTGCATGCCGTAATTCTTATTTTATTTTTACGACACTTTAATTATTTAATTTTTGTGGTTTTTCTGAGACTGGACTTCATCCTTCTCTGTAATCGCCCCCTATCGCGTGTAGCTGTATTTCATTCGCTTCCTTATATAATTCTAAGCATTTCTATGGTTATGTGCAGTAGTTAATTTTCTTTATTTTTCGGAAACTGAATTTATTCAATTTTACCGGTTTTCGGAACCACGTGGGTCCGAGTTCCGACTTCCGGGGTTTGCAGCTAGTCGCCTGAATTCATGCCACTTCTCAAATAAAACCAGTACCTAGATCGATTGCTGACAGACTGAAACTTAAGAATCCACCGTGATTTTGTATAATGAATCAGATTTTCAACCACTTGACCTTCAGTGGAGTGCGTTCAAGTAACGTAGCTGTGTGTCGCCGTTAGCGTGTTTGCTCGCGGTCCAATTCAGATGTAATTTAACTTGACTATACGCACGCACCATCTCAAAATAGACACGACAGAACATTGTTTTTGTATATTGTGTTTTCTGCTACCTCATACTTGCTGAATTTCGCCCACGATAGCGTCGCCTACTTCCGCCTCGTCTCAGCACCCTGATTTTGGTGAGTTTCGCTGTGGCATTGCGTGTGTGTGAGAGAATGACTGTTGTTTGTGAATCCTTCCCCCCAGTAGCGTTAAATCATGTATAATTGAGGCTGGGCACCGTCCGCATTAATCCATGTAAGAGATGCATGTTTTTGTATTAACAAAATTAGTTCCCCATTTTGCTTGTTTTCTAACTGAATAAAAAAGTTTAAGTTCAGCATAATCCGTAAGTTGCCTATAAATTGTAGTTTTAGAGCACCTTCCCTCTTTTATTTAATATTGGTCTTCACAAGTGCTGAGAACAAGTTCAGATGCAAATTATGTCTAAATTCCGTTGCGCCATAAATGTTTTCTTAGCCATCTTTCTAAGTTAACTTTAATTGTGGTGCCTTGCTTATTAATGTCTGTGTGTAATATCGTGTGAGCTGCTATGTATATTGACCACTGTACTATTAACTTCCTGTTATTGAAGTAATTTGAAACGAGTCAGTTCTCAGTTTGGGCCAGGGAACAAGGCTTTATAGCAGGGAATAACCAGTAGTTCACAGGGACCTCATTTGCTAATTTTAGTGATAAATCAAGGCTCTTGTTTCGTGCAGTGGTCGACTTTCAGTGTGTGCGTCTGTGTGTGTTGTTCTCAGCACAAGTTAGTGTCAGTAGTTTCTAATTCTGAGGACCAATGACCACAGCAGTTTGGTCTTTTATATTTTTAAAAACAGAGTCTCGATCGCAAGAGAATTTTTATTGTTGTTAGGCAACCGGTTTCAGTCTGCTTGTGAGACCATCTTCAGGCCGACCGCAATACAATAATGTTTGAAATATTGACAAGGATGTACAGAAGATGTTATCATGGCAAGAACAGTAAAATAATTACAATGTGGAATGTTATACCCATGGTAGCCGATTGTAGGCGGGTCAGGATCCGTTGGACGCGGAAAATCAAGTGCGGAACACTGCAGTAACGGTCTGGCCTCAGTATTCCAGGCCGAAGTCACTGCCATCAGGGCGTGTGTGGAGGAGAATTTACGTAGGTGCTACAAAGACCGTAGCATGTATATCTATTCAGACAGCCAGGCAGCCCTGACATCACTGGCAGCTCCTGCAACAAGGTCTAAAATTGTTGCAGAATGTCACAGGGTTCTGGTGGAGCTAGGGGAAAGCAATAGAGTAAACCTATTATGGGTCCCTGGCCACTCGGGGATCAGTGGCAACGAACATGCCGACAGATTAGCCAGGATGGAGGCAGAGACTCCATTTATTGGACCGGAACCTGTCCTGGCAATCACCAAGGCAAGCTACGTAACTGACTCAGAAGACAGCACGTAGAATATTGGACCAAAGTCCATCAACAAAAACATGGCAAGGTAATGATGCCAAAGCCATGTTTTAAAAGAAGCTCTGCAATCCTGGGTCTGAACAGGAGAGAGATTAGACTCATGGTTGGATTGCTGACAGACCATGGGAATTTCAAAAAACACCTACATACAATGGGAATAACAGAAGAGGACCCTAAATGTAGGATCTGTGATGACGGTGATGAAACTGCATCACATCTGATCTTCGAATGCATTGCATTGGAGAGTAAAAGGCACAGAACATTTGGGACAACCAGACCCGAAGAAATTGTGTCTAATAAAGAACTGGTAAAGGGACTCCTTGCACTGTTCATGGGCATTGGTTGGCTTTACTAGATATACAGGGAGCGATATCGCACAATAAACTTAGTTTTGGTGAGGGCAGTGGCGGGTTAGACCAAGACTGTTTTGGCTTCCCTGAAAAAAATCAGATCAACGGTCGATCTTATATATGGCCAGCTCCGTCCCCGTCCCCCCTTTCCCTACATTGCGGCATACATTATTGAGAGCCAATCATGTACTGATCAATAATTTTGTTGGTTTTTGTCTTACTGGCTACAGTTACGATATACACTCGTACCGCACTCTGGGGTCCTATGGACCCCAGCGTAATTTGCGTTCTGTATTACAGAGAGTTCGTTGGCTACAAGTTTTTGAAACTTGGTGTATATTAGGTTGGTAACACTGCCTACACGCACGTGATGTTAACTCAAACAACCGCATTGTTGTTGCACTACTGTCAAGCTGTAAAGATTGCTGAACGCCCGTGGGGTCTTGATTACCCGAGTGTGCATTCCGTGTAACTCATTTATGGTTCACTATATTCGAGAAAAATGGACACAAAAACCAAAATGTGTTGCCAGGATTGTAAAAGGGCGATCTGTGATGAACATAGAGCCATAATTTGTACCGAGTGTGCTCACTGACAATGTAAGTGGTGACTGATTAGTTACAGTTTTTGACTTCATTCAAATATATATTATTTTCATCTTTCTTATGTTTTTGCACAAATATGCTGCAATAGTAGTTTTGTAAACATCCAATGCCAAAATATACTTTAAATATCAAATAATCCATTATATTATATTACAATATATTACTTTGTACACTGAAGTTCAGACTTAGGTTGAATTTATACTTTATGTTGAAGTATAACATGTATCAAATTTGTAAATACCATATATTACTCATTGTAATAACTAAATAAAGTCATTAAGATATTCTGTTGCATTATATACTTTCAAATATAAGAAGGCTAAACATATAGAAATACAAAAAAAAATTATTGATAATACTATGCACATTTTATAAATATCATTCGTCACTCTTAGTTGTAATAATAAAAAAATCACTACAGGTAACTAAATAGTTATTTACAATGGTCCAGTTACATACGACATTCCAATGTATATATTAATGAGCTTGGAACACTTGATATATGATAAAAAAATTTTGGCGTCCCGTACACCCCAGTGTGCAGTGGAAGGTAATTGAAAACGAGTGTGCGGTGCGAGGGTTAAAGACGGGGGTTCTTTAGTTTTACTAACATTTGAATATTTGAACAAAATGTGAACAAACAGTTTCATACAGACGCCACTTTGGATCCTGCAGTTATTATCTATTCATATTCACGGCATTTATGACATTAACCCTGCGTTACTAACATCTGATTTTAATGCTCGCTATTAACACCTGTCTTTCAGGTGGTTTTGATCTTTTGTTAGTAACACCCGTCAATTCGGCAAGTGTAATTCCAAACCAACACACTACCCGTGTGCACTTGTTCATCAGTTGTGCCTCAAAACGTCACAGCTCACTGACAATTGGAACGTGGTCGTAATTTTAAGGATGTTACTAAGCTAGGGTTAACTACGAATGGGTAAAGTCGAAAATGTGTATACAGCCGAGATTCGAAACCGGGTCTCCAGTCTTCTAGGCAGTTGCACTGACCTCTTTACCACTGGGGACACAGCGATCATCGCACCTGCACGGAATTACTCAAGCACACTTCCCGCCAGATACAAATTCGCATTTTTACCCTACCCACTAGAACTCAAACTCATAGTTACTTTGTAAAATGATTTCCGTAAGAGTATATATAACTTACACAATTTGTATCCTACCAAAATCCAGGCGAGCATTGTCGGTCATACTACCCATTCCTTCCGTCCCCGACAATTCTATCTCACCCACCAGAACCGCCCCATCCTCCTCACCCCTACCCTAGAGTACCTGGGCCTCACTATTGATCGCATCCTCTCCTGGACTCCCCACCTACGCACTATCCAAGAAAAAGCTCGCTGCCGCCTCCGCCTCCTCAAACTCCTTGTCGGCCGAAGATGGGGCCTCAACCCTTCTACCGTCCTCCATACCTACAGATCCCTCATCCGTCCTATCCTATGTGTCGCCCATCCAGCCTGGATCTCCGCTCCCCCATCCTTCTACAAATCTCTGGAGTTACTGGAGCGCCATGCCCTCCGCCTCGCCTTCCGTATCCCCCTTTATCCCCCCTCCCCCACGTGGATCCTCTACGATTTCATTCCTTTCCCCCGACTCGTTCTCTTTATTGAACATCTCCGCCTCGGGTACATATCATCCCGCACGTTAGATCCACCTAATCCTCTAGCCCATCCCCTCCTCTCTGCAGCTGTTCCATTGCCGCTCCTCCACCACTGTATTCCCCCTGCTCTCCACTTGTCCACCCTCTAGATCCTCTCCCGTGGCAACTTCCGCACACTCCCCCTCCCGGATGATGTCCTCCGACATCTACCCTTCATACCAGCTGTGAACCTTCGCCTTTCTCCCTCGCCCCCTTCTCTCCTTGAGGGTCCCGACTATCCATCCCTTCCTGCCCCTTCTCCCCTCCTCATCCTACCCAGCTGTCCCTCGGATCCTCCTCTTACCGCCCTCCCCTTTCCTTCTAGCCCGTGGCTTCCTGGGATGGGACATCATCCCCCCCGTCCCTTCCCCACTGGCCCTGAGGTTCCTCCCCATCCTCTTCTTCACCACTCATCCCCTTTACTCCCCCACGTCACATCTTTAATACTGCGTGTGCTCCGCCGTACGTGAACATTCTAATGTGCTTCTGCGTGGTGTCTTTTCTTACGTCGTTTTATTTTAAGAAAAGTGAACGGCCAACCTGCAGCCGACACCATCAGTTTTTAATTGTGCGTTTCTCCGTGGGTGTGACGTGTTTTTCAATTCCACTATAGCGGACGATCAAACCATAGCCGCCGCCCTGTGCTCATTTTAATTGTGTGTGTGCCACTGACCCTCGAGCAGCTGTTTTTATTCTCCACTATCGCCGTATCAAATCTTTTATGACGCCACTATTTCGCTCCATTTTAAATACTTTGTATAATCTCCATTTAACATCTCCGTTTTATGTGTGTTTTAGCTCCACAATTTTATCTCCTTTATGTTCATATGTCTCCTGTGTCAAATTTTGTTTTATCTTTGTTGGCTGAAGAGCGCCTGTGAGCGCTGCCAGCCCGCCCCGTTCATGGGAATTGAAATCACAATACAGAAACAAATAAAAAAACAACAAACAAACAAACAAAAACAATTTGCCTATGATGGGCAATGATTCTTTCTTTAGTGTGGAGAGTGCGGAGTCAGTCCTAGGCCGTTACTCTTACGGGAATTAGTTTACAATAGCTACAAGTTTGAGTTCCAGTGGCCAGGGTAAAGTTTTGAATTTGTATATGTATCCCAGTGGTGTAGAGGTCAGCGCAACTGCCTAGAAAGCAGGAGACGCGGATTCGATTCCCGGCTGCGTACACCATTTCAAATTTACCCACTCACAGTTAATCTCATACATTCCGTCAATATGAAAACACATTATTTGATGCCTAGGCTGCTCCTGGTTTTTAATCTGCTTGTTAGTCTAGTACATCACGATGAAAAGATGACATGCCAATACATAAGCTTTTAGGTAACGTTACGAAACGTAACTATTGAAATTTTCATTAGGATTCTGTGTTCTGCTCTCTTTAAACTGGCCAGAGCAGGCGGCAGGTAGCAGCTCTCCCCACACACCTCCCCTTAAACGCCAGCAAGCCGGACACAGCCGTGGCCTCGTGGCAGGCGGCACGAGCTCTCCCCTCAGCCTCCCCTCAACGCTACCCTCTGACGTGCGAGAGGCACCCTAAGCCAACGATCAGCCTGACACCTGATAGCACCTTACGGAACTACGAAGGGAGCGTAGGACAGTGGTTTAGGGGTTACTGCTCCTCTGAATATGTTACTCTGTGGTCCGGGTCGGCAGAGAGTTGATGATAGAGGCTAGCACACTCCAGTGCCATGATGGTCTTACAGAGCAGCCAATGAGCCGCTTTTCAGACATTAAATTAAAGGTGGTCTCGCCGTGAAACCAGTTGTACGCAAAGTGTTAATAAAGTTCGGTGAATGAAATCAGAACGGTCATCGGGCAACACATTCGAATCACGACGATGCACCTGTGTAGTGGCCGGTGTTGAAAACCCGACCCCAACGTAGCTCAGTTGATCGTAGTGTGTGTTCTGTGGTAGACCTGATGGTGGGAGCGCTTGTTTAGTGCATTGGTTCTGAACTAAGAACAGGGCAATGAATGAGCAAAGGAACAATTTAAAGTTGGTAAGACAAACAAAGAAACGCATGCGATGTTGGTACGTGTCTATGGGACCAACCACTATTGGTCTTATGTCAAAGTGGTAGGTGGATCAAAACAAAGTGTCCAGACACTCTGTGACGTGAATGGCATTGAAACAGAGGATGACACTCTAAAGGCAGAATTACTAAATGTATTTTTCCAAAGCTGTTTCACAGAGGAAGATTGCACTGTAGTTCCTTCTCTAGATTGCAAAATGGCAGATATCGAAATAACTGACAGAGGGATAGAAAAAACAATTAAAATCGCTCAAAAGAGGAAAGGCCGCAGGGCCTGATGGGATACCAGTTCCTTTTTACACACAGTACGCGACGAAACTGGCCCCCCTTCTCGTAAGTCTCTAGAACAGTGTATCGTTCCGAAAGATTGGAAAATGTCTAAGGTCATCCCCGTTTTCAAGAAGGGTCCTCTAACAGATGTGCAGGCCTATATATGTAACGTCGGTCAGTTGTAGAATTTTGGAACATGTATTATATTCGAATATAATGACATTTCTCGAGACTAGGGCCGGCCGCAGTGGCCGAGGGGACTGAGGCGCTCCAGTCACGGTCTGCACGGCCACTACGGTCGGGGGTTCGAATCCCCCATCGGGCATGGATATTTGTGCCGTCCTAGTTCGTAAGTAGTTCATAAGTAGTTTGTAAGTTTAGGGACTGATGACACCGTAGTTAAGTCCCATAAGCTATACAAACATTTCAACATTTCGAGACTAGGAATCTGCTCTGTAGGAATCAGCATGGGTTTCGAAAAAGGCGTTCGTGTGAAACCCAGCTCGCGCTATTCGTCCACGAGACTCAGAGGGCCATAGACACGGGTTCTCAGGTAGATGCTGTGTTTCTCGACTTCCGCAAAGCGTTTGATACAGTTCCCCACAAACGTTTAATGAACAAAGTAAGAGCATATGGTCTATCAGACCAATTGTGTGATTGGATGGAGGAATTACTAGATAACAGAAAGCAGCAGGTCATTCTCAAAGGAGAGAAGTCTTCTGAAGTAGGAGTTATGTCAGCTGTGCCACAGGGGAGTGTCGTGGGTCCGTTGCTGTTCACGATATATATAAATGACCTTGCGGATAACATCGAAAGTTCACTGAGGCTTTTTGCGGATTATGCTGTAGTATATAGAGAGGTTGTAACAATGGAAAATTGTATTGAGATGCACGAGGCTCTGTATCGAATTGACGCATGGTGCAGGGAATGGCAATTACAACTCAATGTAGACCAGTGTAATGTGCTGCGAATACACAGAAAGAAAGATCCTTTATCATTTAGCAACACTATAGAAGGTCAGCAACTGGAAGCAGTTAATCCCATAAAGTATCTGGGAGTAGTCATTAGGAGGGATTTAAAATGGAATGACCATATAAAATCAATCGTCGGTAAAGCAGATGCCAGACTTAGATTAATTGGAAGAACACTAAGGAAATGCAGTCCGAAAACAAAGGAAGTAGGTTACACTTGTTCGCCCACAGCTTGAATACTGCTCACCGGTGTGGGATCCGTACCAGGTGGGATTGATTGAGGAGGTAGAGGAGATCCAACGGAGAGCAGCGCGCTTCGTTACAGGATCATTCGGTAATCGTGAAAGTGTTACGGAGATGATCGCTAAAGTCCAGTGGAAGACTCTTCAGGAGAGACTCTCTGTCGCTCGGTACGGGCTTTTGTCGAAGTTTCGAGAACATACCTTTACCGAGGAGTCTAGCAGTATATTGCTCCCTCCTACGTATATCTCGCGAAGAGACGGTGAGGATAAAATCAGAGATATTAGAGCCCACACAGAGGCATACCGACAATCCTTCTTTCCGCGAACAATACGTGACTGGAATAGGAGGGAAAATCGATAGTGGTACTCAAGGTACCCTCTGCCACACACCGTCAGGTGGCTTGCGGAGTATGGTTGTAGATAGAGTTCGCTCCTGAGTTCATGTTTCAACTTAGTGAATCGACTTAAAAAACTGTTCGAATGAGTCGAAACATGAATCGACACTGTTTCGAAACAACGAATCTTGTGATTCATGTATCGATCGCTAGGTACCGTTAATTTGCGTCTTGCTGTCCATCTACCTGTGTGAGTTCGACACAGCGCTCAGACGTCCAACGAGTTTAAAGTTTTACCGCTAGAGTGTTCGCCAGTCACGTCACGCGGGGCTTTCAGTAATTATTATGCCCTTCAGCTGAGGTTGACAGCGCTTTTCACATTTGTCAGTTGGTTTTTAGTGTGAAGAATACGTACATGAACGTGACTGATGTTTCAAAATTGATAATTTCTAATGCAATGGTAAGAAACAGAAGTTAATGCAAAGAGTAATATAGCTTACATGAAATACTATACAGACGTATAACTACTCGATCACAGTCCAAATCCCGATAGTGACACTTACTAGTGATCAAACCAAATGAGAATTTTCAGCGGGTCTAACATTCTTCACTTAAGTACAAAGGGTATTGTTAAACAATCGCCATCCATGGCACTATTGCTGTTTCATTCTTCGTGTAATCTAACCTTATGAAAAAAATATACTTTTTTATGCTATGAAGTGTTCTCGACAATTACACTGATGTCATTGAGAAAAATAAAAAGAAAGAATTAAGAAGCCTAACTATAAGTGACTGCGCTTACGTTTTTTAGTTTCTTCACACATAAAAGAGTAACATTGTTCTAAAAATACGTGGAAAGATGTGATATTAGCGTTTTGTGGCATTTAACCACTATAATCTCTATATTACATAAGAAGGCGTGGTATCTATGCTAGCTTTCCAAAATCTGAAGGAAATACAGAGTTGGAACATCCTTTCATAGACATTGTCTAATTCCGGTAATAGTCAGATGACTCAGCTGATCAAGCACTTCCAATCAATCTCGCTAGAGAGTGCCATCAATGTGTGAGACTCATTCAGTTAAAACCATAACTTGGAGCAGTGGTGGACTAAGGCTGGCGGAGGCCCAGGGCGGTAAAACAAAATGAGGCCATGTTGGAAATAAATGTATGACTAAAAATAAGTAAATAAATAAATAAAATGCCCCGCAGAACTTGCATTGGAGATCCCCCTAGAATAACGAGACCAAGGGCCGCCAAAACAGGTAAGAGTTGTGAGAGAGGGTCCTTTCTGAGGCATTTGTAAGCCCCCTTAGGCGAGAGGCCATATGATTCGAGTGCCGAAGCAGTGAGCCGACTCAGTACGGTGCCTGCAGCTGTCGCAGTTTACGTGAATCAGGGAAGGTAGCACGACTCAGGAATCTGCGGCACGCCAGACGTTTCTTGTGCCGAAACAGTGAGTCGACTCAGTAAACTCAGATGACCCGTATGTTTCGAAACAGTGAAATGATCCGAACTGCCCATCACTAAAGCACTAACCATGAAGCGTGTGTGCGAGCCGGCCGCGGTGGCCGAGCTGATTGAGGCGCGCCAGTCACGGTCTGCACGGCCACTACGGTCGGGGGTTCGAATCCCCCCTCGAGCATGGATATTTGTGCGTTCCTTAGTATTAAGTAGTTCATAAGTAGTTTGTAAGTTTCGGGACTGATAACCCCATAGTTAAGTCCCATAAGCTCTACAAACATTTTGAACATTTTTCGTGTGTGCGAGTGGTTCACCCGTTTTCGACGAGGCCGGGTAAGTGTTTCTGACAATGCCCGTAGCGAACGACCGGCGACCGCCGTCACTGACGAAAACTTTGAGCAAGTGAGGGCATTATCGTGAACTATATGTAGGTGGACTAGCGCCATGCTCAGTGGAAGAAAGGTAGAGGCTACTTTGATGGATGAAAAAATGGTAATCAACACCACTAGGGGTTGCCCGCAAGGAGTTCTTTCCCCTTTATTATGGAATCTAGTGGTGAATGATCTCATTGGAGAATTAAACTAAATGTTCAAATGTTCAAATGTTTGTAGAATCTATGGGACTTAACTACGGGGTCATCAGTCCCTAAACTTACAAACTACTTATGAACTACTTACAACTAAGGACGGCACAAATATCCAATGCCGAGGGGGGATTCGAACCCCCGACCGCAGTGGCCGTGCAGACCGTGACTGGAGCGTCTCAGTCCCCTCGGCCACCGCGGCCGGCGGAGAATTAAACTCTAAGCATTACTTTTGCCAAGGATACGCAGATGATCTTGTCATAGGAATACTTGGCAAATTTGCTGACACAGTAAAGAATATGGCACAAGGTGCATTGGACATTGTGCAAGACTGGTGCAGAAAACAGGATCTGGGGGTTAGTCCTAAGAAGACTGTTGTTGTACCATTCACAAAGAAACATATACAACATTCAAGTTGGAATCTAAAGCTTTTCAATGAAGCGCTACCTGTGAAGGGGACAGTGAAATATCTAGGGGTTACCCTAGATGAGAAACTGACATGGAACCCTCACATTAGGAATATTTGATCCAAGGCAAAAGGTACTCTAGTAAGTACCAGGAGGGCTTGTGGCAAAAATTGGGGCTTGAGCCCCAAGGGTATGCACTGGATATACACCACGGTGATTAGACCCAGGATCACCTATGAGGCAGTCGTGTGGTGGAAGAAGGTAGAACAGTAGGTTGCTGCTAAGGAGCTAGGTAAGGTGCAGAGATTAGCCTGTCTAGTCATAACAGACGGAATTAGCAGCACACCAACTGCTGGGATGGAAATCATGCTGGATATGCCCCCATTACACCTTTGGGTCAAGATGGAGGCAGTGGCTGGTGCAATCAGACTCAAATCTGGCAACATCTGGAACTCTTCGGGATATCCAGAATCACACACTAAAATAGTGAGTGAGGTAAATATAGGAAAGGTTGGGGAAATGCCAGCCGACTATATTATAACCCCATACTGCTTCAACAAGCCTTTCAATATAACAATTGGAAGCACGGAGCAGTGGGAGAAAATAGTTCGACACCGTACGGGGGATATTGTCTGGTTCACTGACGGTCAAAATCAGACCAAGGTGTTGGGGCCGGGGTATATGGGGTGCAGCCAAGACTGGAGGGCGTCATCTCTCTAGGGAAACTGGCCTCAGTATTCCAGGCGGAAATCACTGCCATCAGGGCGTGTGTGGAGGAGAATTTGCGTAGGTGCTACAAAGATTGCCGACAGATTAGCCAGGATGGGGGCTGAGACTCCATTTATTGGACCGGAACCTGTCCTGACAATCACAAAGGCAAAGATCAAATTGGAGCTGCCGGCCGCGGTGGCCGAGGGAACTGAGGCGCTTCAGTCACGGTCCGCACGGCCACTACGGTCGGGGGTTCGAATCCCCCCTCGGGCATGGATATTTGTGCCGTCCTAGTTCGTAAGTAGTTCATAAGTAGTTTGTAGGTTTAGGGACTGATGACCCCGTAGTTAAGTCCCATAAGCTGTACAAACACTTGAACACTTGAACAAATTGGAGGTACATAACTGGCTCAGAAGACAGCACGTAGAATATTGGACCAAAGTCCATCAACAAAAACATGGCAAGGTAATGATGCCAAAGCCTTATTTTAAAAGAAGCTCTGCAATCCTGGGTCTGAACAGGAGAGAGATTAGACTCATGGTTGGATTGTTGACAGGCCATGGGAATTTCAAAAAAACACCTACATACAATGGGAATAACAGAAGAGGACCCTAAATGTAGGATCGGTGATGACGGTGGTGAAACTGCATCGCATCTAATCTTCGAATGCATTGCATTGGAGAGTAAAAGGCACAGAACATTTGGGACAACCAGACCCGAAGAAATTGTGTCTAATAAAGAACTGGTAAATGGACTCCTTGCACTGTTCAAGGGCATTGGTTGGCTTTACTAGACGTACAGGGAGCGATACCGCACAATAAACTAAGTTTCGGTGAGGGCAGTGGCGGGTTAGACCAAGACTGTTTTGGCTTCCCTGAAAATCAATCAAAATCATGAACAATTGGCTATTACCTGTGCGCACGATAGCGAAAGAACTGCAGATTAATCGTGAATCCGTGCGACAAATTCTCACGCGAAAGTTAGGAAAGAGGAAAACGTGTTTTTGTCTTGTGCCACATCACTTGACTCACGATCAGGAGGCACGTTAGAGGCTTCACTGAGGATGAAACCTCCGAGACGACTCTGACACGAAAGCAATGAAATCCCCTTCTCCGACATCACTTCGTCGGAAAAAAGGTCAGAGCTGAAAAAAATCACGATGCTTATCACTAGACCTCGGACTTTTAGCTTCTAAAATTCTTAAATAGGTTCTATCACTTACAAAAATCTATATCTATAAATGTGAATGTCTGTTCGATGTACGTTTATCACGTCTGAATCACAAGACATAAAGAGCTAAAAATTTGTTCAGTTACTAATGTCTACCCGGGGAAGGCTTCAGGCACGGTTTCATGGCGATCGGATAGCTATTTATCTATATATATTAATTTGAATGTCTGTTCGGTGTACGCTTATCACATCTGAACGACAAGTCGCAGAGACTTAAATATTTGAACAGTTAGTAATTTATACCTGAGGAAGGATTTTGGCAAGGTTTTATAGCGATCTGATAGATATTTAGTAATTTGAAGAATATTACGCGAAATGCGGAACAATAATAATTCTTTGAAAATTATATTTACTCTTTGAAAATGGTTTTATTTGGTTACATTGCTGCTTGAGGGTTGCTAATGATAAAAGGGTGGAATATATTGGGATGGAAAGTTATCGTTGTATGTAAATTCCTACGTGTGTGTGTGTGTGTGTGTGTGTGTGTGTGTGTGTGTGTGTTAATATTTCGCTCTGCAGCGAAAACCACAGAACGCAAACGAATTGTAGTTCCATGCCGACAGGTATGATGTAAGATATGGTGGTTGAAAGTCGTCAAATATAAAAAAATTCGGATTGAAGGCCAGCGATGACGTTTGCGTCATAGGTTACGTACGGCGAAACGTGATGCCACAGACCATATATTTGGTCTATGCGTGCTACAATGTCTTCAGTTCTTTCTCTGTAAGGATAAGCTTAGGAATAAGGAAATATAAGGATAAATAAATAAAGCAGTAAAAAAGAAATTTCTTTTTATACATTTCTTTAAAAAAATCTATTTGACGTTTTGCGCATTACATCAAGTGATCCATCTGTGATATTATTACAATCATTATTGTTGAATTTCGTGATTGGATTCTTCGAAACGAGTGCATTTTTACCTGTGATTTGTTATATATTCTCTGATAAATGTAACATTGTTTTAGAAAAAAGGACAGAGAGAGAGAGAGTGGATAGGAAAAATACTAACTGAAGGTTCGAATAAATAAATAAATACCCGGGCAACGCCGGTTTTCCAGCTAGTAGGTTATAAAAATCAGAAAATAGGTGACGAAAATCTGAAATTTCATTGTCTATAAAGATAAACAGATTGACAAAAATCCACATTATTTTATTGTCCATGTCCATCATTGCAGTCCCAGTAAATAACTAATTCTACAGATTTTCCGTTGAGAAACAGCATCTCTTGTCTGTTAATAGCATCTTATATGCTGGTAATGAGCGTTCCACGTTGTCACCGGAGCATATTTAAAAAAAAACGTTCAAATGTGTGTAGAGTCTACGGGACTTAACTACGGGGTCATCAGTCCCTAAACTTACAATCTACTTATGAACTACTTACAACTAAGGACGGCACAAATATCCATGCCCGAGGGGGGATTCGAACCCCCGACCGTAGTGGCCGTGCAGACCGTGACTGGAGCGCCTCAGTCCCCTCGGCCACCACGACCGCGGAGCATATTTAAATGACAGTATTAGGCACAACGGTTTCTCTCCAACAGAACCTGGGACCATGCTGATTTTTTTCTGTTACCTCTTCTATCAATCGCAGTTGCATGCAGTCTGGTTTCCCTGAACACTCTAGAGATTTAATAACAGGGACCAACAACGCCATAATAAGATTATTTTATGTATGCAATGTCGTTAGAAATTGTTGAGTCTTTTAGAACATCTTTAGCTGAAGTAATACTCACTGTCTCCTCCGCCAGTTTAAGAACAATGTTTTTAATGTCTGGATTTTTAAAACTTAGATACAGTCAGGTTCTAATATGAAATTAGGTAATATACAGTTACAATTTTCGATCAAATATATGCATAATTCTTAGCTGGGAAGACCACAAGAGAACTTTCGGCATACATTTTCTTTATTTATAATTCGATTTTTATAATTTAGTTACTTGCCTTGTATGGGAGTGAAACATGGACGATAAGCAGTGCGGACAGGAAGAGAATAGAGGCTTTTGAAATGTGGTGCTACAGAAGAATGCTGAAGATTAGGTGGGTAGATCACATAACTAATGAAGAGGTACTGAACAGAATTGGCGAGAAAAGGAATTTTTGGCATACCCTAACTAAAAGAAGGGATCGCTTGGTGGGACACATTCTTAGACATCGAGGAATCGTAAATTTAGCATTGGAGGGAAGCGTGTGGGGTAAAAATCGCAGAGGGAGGCCAAGAGACGCGTATAATAAGCAGATTCAAGTGGATGTGGGTTGCCGTTCTTATGAGGAGATGAAAAGGCTTGCTCAGGATAGAGTAGGGTGGAGAGCTGCATCAAACCAGTCTCTGGACTGAAGACCATAACAACAACAATTTAGTTACAATCAGATACTAACCTAAAATTAGGTATTTTTAGGTGCTACAAAACTAGCGTTTTCGATAATAAATTTTCATAATTCGTGTATGTACAACTTTTCATGCCTTTATTTAATTAGGAACAAAATAGGTTATTACTTAAAATCCGAGGTCTATAGTCGGGCCGCCGAAAGAACGAGCCTGACAGTTCTCGCACATGGGCCGCAGAGGGCGGGGGGGGGGGGGGGGGGGGGACACTCAAGCACCAACCTGAGCTCTGGAATTCGTAAACGTTGCCAGGGTAACGGTGCCGCGTTGCCACCCTGCCACACTAGGTCGCGCGGGGTGGCATGCTTCAGTCGCTGCCAAGCATCTGTCGCGTGTTTATCGTTTGTCTCGTTGTGTTACCGGTTTTGTTCGTGCAGTGTTACGTGTCGTTAATTTCAGACGTGTGAGAGATAGCTTCTTCCTCTAACCGTAAGAAAGTCACTTCTGTGATCAATAGACTGGCTGTCGAAACTGATCTGATATTACTCGGACACTATACTATGGCAGTCAACAGCGACCGTAAACGAATGAGACAAAAAAACATTTATTTTTATGTAAGAAGACAAATCATTTCACTGGAAGAGGCAATTTTACTCCTTTTAAAGTGGTAGTCGTTATCTGTTTACCATCTCGGCAGACTGCCACAATACAGTGTCCGAGTAATAACACCGAGTTTGTGGAAAATGGTTATAGAAGATGAAATATATAAACAATATTCTTCATCTAGTGACCTTTGGATGAAGACTAAATGATACGTTATACGAAATGGAATACTGGAACATATGAAGCTTTACTTTAACTCGACATATATTTCTAAACCTTTCTTTTTAACTGCAAAAAGAGTGTTTTTCATTACTTCGTGGTTGTTATCGTTCGTTCACGCTTTAGTAGTAGATAGCAACGCTTCCAAAATATTCGGACTTGATATTCGTATGACGGCGACCGACACGGCGTGACAACAAACAGCTGCCTAGCAGCATTGGCAACATAGCCGCTAGCTGTCAGAGTCGTTCTTTCGGCGGCTCCACTATAATTATCACCTTCTTTGATATCCCAGCCATTATCCACAAGGATTTTCAACCTAGGGGGACGACGATGCACACTGCAAAGTACGTTGAAATTTTGACCCGTTTCATGCCATGTGTACGCAGCGTACGACATCAGTAAGCATAAAAAGGTTCCTGGATTTCTGTTCGCGAAAACGCTCTCCCACATACGTGAAACAGTTCCTGGCAAAAAAAGGGGTGGGACAATTGAGTGTCCGCCATACTCGCTGGATCTCAATCCACCAGACTTCTTCCTGTTTGCGCGAATCAGACTCACTTTGAAAGAAAAGAGACTAGCCGATATTCCTGACATCCAAAGAAACGTGACGAGGTTTTTGATCACCATCCCAAAGGAAGACTTCCAGCAAAGTTTCCAGGACATATTCGCAGAGCTCAGTGGTACTTAGTTATGGAAAGTGACTGTTTCGAAGAACAGTAAAGCAATTGTAGCTGATGAAGGATGAAGCTTAGGGTCATTACAGACGTTGCTCAAGCTCGGTTTTTTTGGGAAGGATGTGGACGGAAATCGGCCCCTTTGAAATGAACCATCCCGGCATTTGCCTGAAGTGAATTAGGAAAATCACGGAAAAAGTAAATCTGGATGGGCGGAGGTGGATTTGAACCACCATCCTCCCGAATGCGAGTCCAGTGTCTTACCACTGCGTCACCTCGCTCGGTCAACTGTAGTTCATAGTTTATCTACGTTGATGTTACAGGACTCTTCATCTACATCTACATAGATACTCTGCAAACCACATTTAACTGCCTGTCTGAGGGTTCATTAACCACTTTCATAACTTTTCTCTACTATTCTCTAATAGCGCGCGGGAAGAAAGAACACCTAGATCGTTCCGTTTTCGATCCGATTTCTCTTATTTTATTGTGATGGTCATGCCTCCCTAAGTAGGAGGGTGCTAGCAAAATATTTTCACATTCAGAAGTAAAAGTCGGTGATTGAAACTTCGCAAACAGATCACGCCGCAATGAATAACGTCTTTCATTTAATGATTTCCACCCCAATTCGTGCAACATTTCCGTGACGCTTTCCCCCCGGTAACGTCATAAAACAAAACGAGCTGCCCTTCTCTGAACCTTCTCAATGTCTTCCGTCCGGTGGCCGAGGGGACTGAGGCGCTCCAGCCACGGTCTGCACGGCCACTAAGGTCGGGGGTTCGAATCCCCCCTCGGGCATGGATATTTGTGCCGTCCTTAGTGTAAGCTAGTTGATAAGTAGATCGTAAGTTTAGGGACTGATGACCCCGTAGTTAAGTCCCATAAGCTATACAAACATTTGAATTTGAATTTTGTCTTCCGTCAGTCCCACCTGGCGAGGTTCCCACAATGGGCAACAGTACTCCAGGAGAGGACGCACAAGTGTGATGTAGGCAGTCTCTTTGGTGGAGCTGGTGCATCTTCGAAGCGTTCTAGCAATGAAACGTAACCTTTGGTTCACCTTCCCCACAATATTTTCTATGTGTTATCTACAATCTAAGTTGTTCGTAATTGTAACTCCTAGGTATTTGGCAGAATTTACGACCGTAAGGTTTGACTGATTAATCACGTAATTGAAGTTCAGCGGATTTCTTTTCGTGATCATGTGTATTACTTTACACTTTTCTTTGTTTAGTGTCAATTGCCAATTTTGGCACCATGTAGAAATTTTGTCTAAATCGCTTTGCAGTTGCTTTTCATCCTCTGTTAACTTCACTAACCGATAAACGACAGCATCATCCGCGAACAATCTAAGGGAGCTATTCAGATTGTCTCCTAAATCGTTTATAAACACAAGGAAGAGTTCAAAAAAAATGTTCAAATGTTTGTATAGTCTATGGGTCTTAACTACGGGGTCATCAGTCCCTAAACTTACAAACTACTTATGAACTACGACGGCACAAATATCCATGCCCGATTGGGGATTCGAACCCCCGGCCGTAATGGCCTTGCAGACCGTGACTGGAGCGCCGTAGTCTCCTTGGCCATCGCGGCCGGCCAAGGAAGAGTATAACGCTTCCCTGTGGAACGCCTGATATTGTCAGTGGTTGTAGATATTCATAGAGTCGGGAATCATCACAGAGTTTTATTAGGTAAATCATTCATATTTTGAGGTCTCATAACGTTCACGTCTCTTTAAGTCTAGCAGCAATATAAAAGAATTAATAAAAGGTTATTTTCAATGACACGTAATTGATACTACAGATTACACTGAGGTTAGTTCAGTTAATTTATCTCCTTAAAAACCTTAACGTGTTGACTGTGAGACACTACGTAGCCTATGGAAGCCTATCAAGAGCAAACGGCCTACGCTGCTCACGGAGGGAGAAATTCTGGCCGCGGTGGAGTAGCCGAGCGGTTTCGGAAAGGAGAAAAAAAAAAAAAAAAATAAAATAAAATAAAAAAAAAAAAAAAAAAAGCGGTCTAAAGCGTCTCGCTGCGGAGCGCGCGGTTGCTCGCCGTGGAGGTTCGAGTCCTCACTGGGGCATGGGTGTCTGTATTTTTCCATAGGTTATTTTACCTAGCTTTAAGTAGTTTGTAAGCTACGGACTGATGACCACGCAGTTTGGTCCGATAGATTTACAAACATTTGAACATTTGAGAGATTCTGCTCCGCCGCGACAGATTAGAAATTATTCAGACAGTTAAGGGAGAGGAAAACTTAATTGTGATGGGAGACTGGAATTCGGTAGTAGGAAAAGGAAGAGAAGGAAAAATAGTAGGTGAATATGGACTGGGCAAAAGGAATGAAAGAGGAAGCCGCCTGGTAGAATTTTGCACGGAACATGATTTAATCGTAACAAACACGTGGTTTAAGAATCACAAAAGAAGGTTGTATACTTGGAAGAGACCAGGAGACACCGGAAGGTATCAGATAGATTTTATAATGGTAAGACATAGATTCCGGAACCAAGTTATTAACTGCAAGACGTACCCAGGGACAGATATAGACTCTGACAATAACTTATTAGTCATGAACTGTAGACTGAAACTGAAAAAAATTGCAGAAATGTAGGAAAATAAGGAGATGGGACTTAGATAAATTGAAAGAAAGTGAAGTTCTGGAGAATTTCAGAGGGAGATTTAGGCAACAATTGACAGAAATAGGGGGAAATAAAACAGTAGAAGAGGAATGGGTAGCATTGAGAGATGAAATAGTGAAGGCAGCGGAAGACAAAATAGGTAGAAAGGCAAGACCTACAAAAAATCCATGGATATCACAGGAAATACTACAGTTAATTGATGAAAGGAGAAAATATAAAAATGCAGTAAATGAAACAGGCAAAATGGAGTACAGACGACTAAAAAATGAGATTGACAGGAAGTGCAAAATGGCTAAGCAGGAGTGGCTAGAAGCCAAATGCAAATCTGTAGAAGAATGTATAGCAAGGGGAAAAGTAGATACTGCCTACAGGAAAATAAAAGAGACATGTGGGGACAAGAAAAGCAACTCTACGAATATCAAGAACTCAGATGGGAAACCAGTTCTCAGCAAAGAAGGGAAAGCTGAAATGTGGAAAGAGTACATAGAGCAACTCAACAAAGGAAATGAACTTAGAGACGATGTTGTAGGAAGGGAAGAGGAAGTAGATCAAGATGAAATAGGAGATACTATAGTGAGAGATGAATTTGACAGAGCCTTGAAAGACCTAGGTCGTAACAAGGCCCAAGGAGTAGATGACATACCCTCAGAACTACTAAAGTCTCTGGGAGAGCCAGCCATGACAAGACTATTTGGTGTGTAGGATGTATGAGACAGGCGAAATGCCCTCAGACTTTAAGAAAAATGTTATAATCCCCATTCCAAAGAAATCAGGCGCAGACAGGTGTGAAAATTACAGAACCATCATTTTGATAAGTCATGGTTGCAAAAGTTTAGCACGAATTATCTACAGGAGAATGGAAAATCTGGTAGAAGCTGACCTCGGGGAAGATCAGTTTGGATTCAGGAGGAACATAGGAACCCGGGAGGCAATACTCACTTTACGTCTTATCTTAGAAGATAGATTAAGGAAAGGCAAACCTACATTTTTAGCTTTTGTAGATTTGGAGAAAGCATTTGACAGTGTTGACTGGAATACACTCTTTCAAATTCTGAAGTCAGCAGGGGTAAAATACAGTGAAAGGAGAGATATTTACAACTTGTACAAAAGCCAGACCGCAGTTATTAGACTCGAAGGGCATGACAGGGAAGCATCAGTTGGGAAGGGAGTAAGACAGGGTTGTAGCCTTTCTCCGATGTTATTCAATTTGTACATCGAGCAGGCGGTGAGGGAAAGCAAGGAAAAATTTGGAATAGGGATTAAAGTTCAGGGGGAAGAAATAAAAACATTGCGTATTGCTGATGACATTGTAATTCTGTCAGAGACAGCAAAGGACCTGGAAGAGCAGTTGAACGGAATGAACAGCGTGTTGAAGAGAGCGTATAAAATGAACATTAACAAGAGCAAAACAAAAATAATGGAATGCGGTCTTAGAAAATCAGGCGATGCTGAAGGAATTAGATTAGGTAGCGAAACAATGAAGGTGGTAGATGAGTTTTGTTACTTGGGTAGTAAAATAACATGCGATGGTCGGAGGACAGAGGATATAAAATGCAGAATGGCAATGAGAAGAAAAGCATTTTTGAAAAAGAGAAATTTGCTAACATCGAATATTAATTTAAGGGTAAGGAAGTCTTTCCTGAAGGCATTTGTGTGGAGTGTTGCCTTGTACGGGAGTGAAACATGGACGATAAGCAGTTCGGACAGGAAGAGAATAGAGGCTTTTGAAATGTGGTGCTACAGAAGAATGCTGAAGATTAGGTGGGTAGATGGCATAACTAATGAAGAGGTACTGAACAGAATTGCTGAGAGAAGGAATTTTTGGCATACCCTGACTAAAAGAAGGGATCGCTTGGTAGGACACATTCTTAGACATCGGGGAATCGTAAATTTAGCATTGGAGGGAAGTGTGTGGAGTAAAAATCGCAGAGGGAGACCAAGAGATGCGTATAGTAAGCAGATTCAGACAGATGTAGGTTGCCGTTCTTATGTGGAGTTGAAGAGGCTTGCTCAGGATAGAGTATGGTGGAGAGCTGCATCAAACCTGTCTCCGGACTGAAGACCATAACAACAACAACTGGAGGGCCGCGCTGTTCGCCGTTGGGGGTTCGAGTGCCCCCTCGAGCATGGCTTTTTGTGTTTTCATTAAGTTAGTTTACCTTAGTAAAAGTAGTTTGTAAGCTACGGACTAATAACCCAGCAGTTGAGTCCGATAGATTTACAAACATTTGAACATTTCTTTTATTCTGCTCCATGATAACGTGCGTCTCCAGGGTCACACGAAGAGTGCTGGCCAGGTTCAAGTGTGAGCAGCTTAAGCATCCGCCCTACACCCCGGACATGTCGCCCTGTTACTTCCATCTGTTTGGTCCACTAAAAAAGATATCTCAAAGGAAAGCGCTTCAAAACCGACGACGTACTGAAGGACACAGTAGAGGGTTGGCTCTTGTCACAGCCACAGGAAGTCTGGGAACAGGGAATCATTTGGCTCGTTAAACATTGGGATAGCTGTCTTGAGGCCTCTGGGGATTACTTTTGAATAAAGATTTGTATTATAACGAAAGCCTTATTTCGCATCTTTTAATTTCAACACCCCTCGTATATCTATATAACTAAGGGAAAGATAAAATACTACCTACAGGAGAATAAAGAGAACGTTTGGAGACTAGAAAAGCAGCTATATGACTATCAAATGCTCAGACGGAAATCCAGCACTAAGCAAAGAAGGGAAAGTTGGAAGGTGGAAGGAATTTATAAACGGCCCGTACAAAGAAATGAGCTTGAAGGAAACGTGGGAGAAATGTAATAGGAAGTAGAGAAAAATGAGATTGGAGATTTGATTCTGCGAGAAGAATTATACGCAGCACTGAAAGATATGAGTCTAAACAAGACCTCTAGGAATAAATGATATTCTCTCAGCCGGCTGCGATGGCCGAAGGGACTGCGGCGCTTCAGTCACGGTCCGCACGGCCACTACGGTCGGGGGTTAGAATCCCCCCTCGGGCATGGATATTTGTGCCGTCCTTACTATTAGCTAGTTTGTAAGTAGTTTGTAAGTTTAGGGACTGATGACCCCGTAGTTAAGTCCATAAGCTAAACAAACATTTGAACATTTTTTATGAGGGGAGGATATAATTACCGTTCCAAACAAGGGAAGTGCAGACAAGTAAGGAAATTACTGATCTATCAGTTTAATAAGTCTTGGTTGCAAAACACTAACTGGAATTATTTACAGACGAAAGGTAAAATAGGAATAATGTGACCACGAGGAAGATCAGTTTGGATTTCAAAGAAATGTTGAAACATGTGAGGCAAAACTCACATTATGACGTACCCTAGGAGATGGGTTAAAGAAAACAAACCTACGCTGTTTGAAAAAAAAAAAGGTTATACCCTTTCTTCAATATTATTCAATATATATTTATTGAGAGGTCTTTAAAAGAATGCATGGTGAAATGTGGAGAAGGATTCAAAGTTCAGGAAGAAGAAATAAGAGCTTGCATTTTGCCGACGACACTGTAATTTTGTCAGGGACAGCAAAAGAACCTGGAAGGACAATTGAGCGAATTACACAGTAAAGGAAGGTAGCAGATGAACATTAATTAGGGTTAAACGAGGTTAGCCGGCCGCGGTGGCCGAGGGGACTGACGCGCTCCAGTCACGGTCTGCACGGCCACTACGGTCGGGGGTTCGAATCCCCCCTCGGGCATGGATATTTGTGCCGTCCTTAGTCATAGCTAGTACATAAGTAGTTTGTAAGTTTATGGACTGATGACCCCGTAGTTAAGTCCCCAAAAAAAAAAAAAAAAAAAAAAAAAAAAAAAAAAAAAAAAAAAAAAAAAAAAAAGGTTAATGTAATGTTGTCTAACAAGGGAATGGTCAGGCATGTCATGTCTAAACCTGTGTTGCTATTTTTACCACTGTGAGTTAATTTTGAAAGAAGTCTGTAAGCAGATTGTTAGCTGCTGTCATGACCTGGAAGTCTGTAAAAACTTTTATGAAGTATGATATTATTGTCGCATGGATTCCACGCTTATGACTGCCTGTTGTACAACCCTGACCTCTCTCGCTACGTTATACCAACGCCATCTAATGACAAGGTGGCGTTCGCTACGCGCCGCTCTCCAGTGAAAGAGCTGATTCGCCCAGTGAAAGTGATCGTAAGATAATTAATGAATACGATAACAATAATAAATTCGTTGACAAATGTAGCTGATATGTTATCTACAACATAGCTATGAAATAGATATAAATACATATACGGTTTAGAACACGTGAAACTTTTATTTACTGTAAATACCGCAAAAATGCTAGATATTGATACAGTGTTCCAAACATAGGTTTTTGTGCACCAATAACATACAAGCAAAGACGACATATGATAGCCCTGCGAATCATAGACGTTGTTAGACGTCGGTACACAAAACTCAGCCGGTGTTAGGAAGGAATCAGGCCTAATATCAGTATATTTCGAGGCGTGCCACGCATATTTAATCACATTTTGAAACCGTGGGGAGGAAAACTAATAATGTACGACTAATTGTAACTTGATAATATTGTCAGGTTGATAGACAGGAAACTGCACTGATTTGTACACAATAATTTTCTCTGTTAGTTTTCTGTAAAATGCCTTCCACTGGCGGAAAAATTCACTGTCTAACGGTTGAATTACGTTCGTCGTGCCGGGTGGAATCTGAAGTATCTCTACTTCTTTGTCAGGGTGAGCTCGAAATACAACTTTTAATGAATCAGAACTTTTACGACCTGACCACGAATCTAGAAGGAGAAGAGATTTGTTCCCGCAGAACGGAAGAAAAGCATGACGCATGAAAAGTGCAACGTTATCATTTCCCTTTTTTCCAGATTTCGATGTGTCTACCCCAAGATTGTCTGCGTAGAACATTGTTTGTTTGACACGTGGTCCAAAACGTCCAGTTGGTTCTTGAAGACACACTTATAGTTTAGGCAGCAATGAACCATCCAGACTAATTATGGGCATTGTAGTGTATGAATGGGAGAGTGCAGTCGTGGACTGCGCAATTGCCTCAATATGTTTTTCCCCTTTGAATGACAGTGTTCTTTTCGCGTGCATTTTCTCTTTGAAAACCTGACTGATCTGCATTGTAAACGTAAGAGTCACTAATACTGGCGTTCTTATTTTTTGCAGTCGTAAGAAAAGCCTCTAAAATTTCCATCTGACTCACTTCATTTTCCGACCTGTTTCTCCATACAAATTTTGTTATTTTTCGTGCCACAATTTGATGTAATCTTTTGAAGCGTTGGCAATCTTTAACGCCCAATCACGCAAAGCTGTGTCGCTGACACTCAATGACTGTCGTCTTGCATCGGTAAATTGTTCAAAACGTCGCGCATTTATCTCCGTCGCAATTTCCAGTCGACTCTTACGTCGTCCAGCGACTTCCTTTTCCAATCTATACAATTCACGTTCTGAACGGACAAAGCGATAGCTATTTTGAACAGTAGTGACACTTAGGCGTTTCTTACCACTTTCGTTCAACCAATACTTCACCGCTTTTTCTTTGTCTGATAAAGTCATTGTATTTGCTGGTGTTGCTTTCGGAGATGGTACGTGGCACTATCACTGGGAGAGTCTTAATGTGTGCTACTTTCTTCCGTTTCTTCGGCGTCTGTAGATTCACAGTCTTCACAGTCTGCAATATCGAGTGTTTCAGTCGTTTCTAGCCACATGTCTGCGCTATTTACATGCTCGTCTAGAAGTTTAACTACCATGTCGCACATCATATAGTATTTACGCGTGTTTTCTGTTGATTGCTTCATTTGGCGTCTGTGGTACGAGCATATCTCCATGGTAAGTAGCAAAACATTTAAAGGGTTTGCCATCAGCTGTGGGGGGAGATTGAATGTTCACCGTAAAGTGACTTGCGGAGAATAGATGAAGATATACAGAATATCGTGCACATCTCTAACCAGTTTCAGGACGGTATGTTTCGAAATATGTACCAGAAATGGAAAGGAAGTGCATGCCACAGAAACGAATATTCGTTTCCCCTTTCCACCAAAACCGTGCAACGATATTCCTCTTTAGTGAACGCCGCGATAAGACGGCCGCACCTCCCGACCATACGTACAACGCTCACCATAACAACAGCTCGCGACTCCCCATTTCCAGGGGTGGCCAGCCGTCACCGCAAGCGCCAAGCAGGAAAAACCGCCATTTTCGTGATTTTTTTGTAGGTTACTTCCAGGTCATGTCAGCAGCTAACATTCAACATACAGACTTCTTTAAATGTTAACTAACAGTGCTAAAAAAATCAATAAATGTTTCGGCATGACAAGTCTGACCATTTACTTGTAAGAAAAATCAGCCGAAGCCGAAGGATTTTCCTTACGTAATGTGACAATAAAATTATACGTTTTTTTGATCCAGTATTCATCATATTAACTACTCAATCAAGTTTTTTCAGCCTTGCAGCTGCACAATCATTTGCCAATATCACTTGTGATTAGTATAGAAGCCAACTGTTGGTAAGCATCAGGTAATTAGGTGTTAGAAATTTAGGGACCTGAATTTCATCAAGTCGCCTGCCATTATTGTTTGAAAGATTACATGATTGTAGCTGACTCTCCTGATGTTCCATTCATCTCTATCCCTTTAAATTTATTATGGCTACCTCAGTACAGAAATTCATTCATTTACATTCATTTCCATTTTCATATGAATGTCTGACAGAGTTATGGTGCCCACCCCTATAATTATGATTCCAGATTCAGTATCTGGATTGTAGGCAATAACAATCTTGGTAGTTAGCCAAGCTAAAGGGAGTCACAACTTTAGAGACAAACTAGTTGGTCAAGACTTGGCTGGGACTCCTGCTTGTCAAACGAGCCACACTTTCCGTTTTAAAAATCCACCCATAATTTTCAGTACTATCCTTTGAGACAGCTCATCTTACTCGAGTGTGCAGGTGCTTGTTCTCACCTCAACATGATTATGAACATTACCCTTCTAAAATAAATAATTAACATTGGTTCTTGACTGAAAAATCAGGTTCAAAAATGAAATACGAATGTTTGTCTTTTCTCGACAAAGTCATCCTATGTGTTGTTCAAAAGCCCCATCAAGGTATATTGTAGTCGTTTAAGCATAAATGTTCAAAGTTTGTTAATCTAAGGGACGAAACTGCAGTGGTCATCAGTCCTTAGACTTAGAAACTACTTACACTAAGTTATGCTAAGGTCAACACACACACACACACACACACACACACACATGCCCAACAGAGGACACAAACCTCTGATGGGGAGCAGATGTGCACTATGAAACAAGGCTCCTTAGCGTGTGCACACCTGTAGGCTCGATAAACCTTGAAAACAGAAAAAGTCTGATTCATTGAGAGACTTACTCGTTTTTACTCAATATTACGTTTCTGAACTGTTAAAATGTGAAAGTCATATCCGTAATGTTTTTAAATTCCTTGTTTTGATATATTCCTAATAAATAATTTTCCAATAATAATAAAAAATAATTTCATTTTTTGTCAATAATTACAAAATTATTTAATTCAAATCTAGATCTACATAAATACGTTGTAAAACCACATTTAAGTACACAGTACAGGGTTCATTGAACCGCTTTTATGATATTTCACTTCCGATTTCTAATAAATAAATCACCTAAATATTTACGTTTTCGGTTTGATTTCTCTTATTCTGTTATTATGATTGTCTCCCTATGTAGGTGGGTGCTAACAAAATATGTTTGCATCCAGAAGAGGAAGTTGGTGAAAGAAATTTTGCAAATAAATCACGCCGCTATGTATAACACCTTTCTTTTAATGATCTTCACCCCAACTCATGAAACATTTCTGTAACACTATCTTCCTACATAACGATAATACAAAATAATCTGTCTTTCTCTGAACTTTCTTTACATCCTCCGTTAATCCTAATTGCTGGGGTTCCCACAATGCACAGCAATACTCCAAAATAGGATGCAAGCGTGTAATTGTTATTCCCAGGTATTTAGATGAATTTACAGGTTGTATATTTGTATGCTCTATAGTATAATTCATTATAAAAATGATGTATTTATGAAAGTAAAAGACCAGAAAGTGCAACATTTACGAAAATACACTTAATAGCAAGAGATATGGTTTTTAAATGTGTTATACATGGAATAAATTGATATTAATGTTAATTAAAAAATTATTACTGTTTCTCATGAAAATAACAGATTATGGAAGAGTATAATATTTTCAAAGTGACACCTGTGTGGTTCATCAAGGTGCAGATAAAAGGAATTAGATTATATTACAGAGTTTCCGTGCCACTTCGATTAGGCAACTGAAATATATAGGATAAGTGTAAGATGATGCCTAGATTTATCATGTCTATCATATACCCTTAAGTTTCGCCCAAATTTAATATGTTTACCTGACATATGGGCCTCTGTCATATCATATGCCCTCAGTCAAAATTAGACTACCATACTGCCTTACAGTCATGCCTCCTTTCCTTGATAAATAAATACTGAGAATATAAATTTCTTTTGTATGTGCTCTTCTGCCATTGGTTTTAAAGCATATTATTGTAGTAAGCTGCTTCTGAATTCCCATTTCATAGTAGTAAGATATTCAAAGTAGAACACAAACATCTGGTTTTTGATGACAAGTATAAAATTATAGGTTATATGATATTAGTTCATGTATAATATAGTTGTAATATTTACATGCAATACACAGGTGCTTGATACTGTCGTTTTATATTATAAGAAGATTTAAGAAAGGAAAGGTGAACTCCCTATAGACAATCTTCTAAATACACCAATGGATGTTTGAGATGGTAGAAGTCAACATCAAATATGTGCTTGTTTGAAAGCAATAGTCACTTGAACCAACAGTCCTATGCAGCACAATGTGCAGCTGTATGAAAGTAACATAATATTAATATGTGAAACTAATATTTTAGTACGGATTTTTAATATAAATTACACAAGGATAAAATTAATTTCTTTTATTTGTTGTGTATATTATTATCAAATAAATCATGATTTTTATAAAAACATTTATTTGTATTACTAAGAACAACATCTTACTGAGTGAATTTCTCTTACAAAGTGGATATATCATTCATGATATTTCATGGTTGTACAACTAAACAATTAACTGTCTGAACCATATTTTCGTACATTCAAAGTTTCTTTCATTATTTGCCACTGTTTTTTTTTTTTTTTTTCACTTCTGAATACGACATTCAATTCAGTTTAAAAATTTACACAGTTTTTGTTTGGAGATTTATTTTTATAAAACACTTGAAACAAATGATATTGACAGTAGAAAACTGCAAAAGAAGATTCTGACATCATATATATATATTACAGTCTAAGATTATCAATTCCAGACAGTACTATTCATAATATCGTTAATAATACAATGGTTGCATTAATGAATGACTTTAAACAAACTTATATTTGATCCTAGAAACAACAATTCCAAAATTGGTTATCAGGTATTTTCTGTATATTTGCTCCTTCAATTGCTCCAGTTATGTGTATGGCTGAAAAACGTGAACTTCAAGTCTTGCCTTTGTAATTTTACATTTGATATGTATATAATCAAATACAAATAAGAAAATACAAATACGAAAATTTGATATTTTATGCACTAGGACATATCTACCTAGTCCAATGCTAAGGCAAATACAGCATTGTGATCACAGATAGACAGTTACTGTACACACAGAAAACAATATTAACATTTAATAACACTCACTTTGTAGATTTTATTTTCTAATAACCAGAATATGTGAAAGAGGTTGATTGCCTAATGTATCTGCCTTAACCATGTTATTTACATTTATTTATGTTATTTACATGGTCAGCGGAATGAGTTAGCAAGAGATGATACACTTGTAGCTAATAATGGAAAAATTTGTAATTTGTTGTCATGGCATGTAGTATTTACTTCAAAATGTAAGAGAAAGAAGAGTGTGCTTTTAACATAATTATTTTGTACATCTTATACTAATAATGAGATTATCCCCTGTGATTAGCTTCATTTACCACAACCAGAAGAGAGTTACAGCGCACACAGATGCCTTTAGTGTGGCAGCTGCGTCTATGTCAGAGGGAACACCTCCTCTAGGGGAACCTTCTCAAAAACGTTGGCGGAGAAGGAATAAAAAACTTTCTGAAACGACTGCTCAAAGGCTGGATGCAGTGCTTCCCAGAACTCGGCCCAGTTTTCATTGATCAGTCGGTTGAACTCGGGACCTGAAAGATAACCTGAGTGCAATTTTATTTTTATAAATTATCGCATACACAGCTTTAAATGAAAAGTTATTCTGAAATAGAGGTAGAAATGTAGACATGGTTACACAATGCAGTATTACTAAAGGAAGGAAGGAAGTCTAGGGCTTAACATCCCAGACAGTGAGGTCAATAGAGATGGAGCTAACGCTCGAAATTTGTGGAAGAATAGGGAAAGAAAGGCGCCGTGCCCTTGGTAGGGAACCATCCCAGCATTTGCCTGGAGTGATTTAGAGAAATCACAGAAAACCTAAATCTGGATGGCCAGAGGTGAATTACAACCCGAATGCGGGTCCAGTGCGTTACCACTGCACCACCTCGCGTGGTCTGCTACTGAAATTCTATAAAATACACTATGAAGAATTCCTTAGCAAAGCCCATGGGAGATTGAAAAAGGAAAATATGCTTGTAGTTTAACACCCAGTGAGTGCTGAGGTAAGTAGATACTAAAAGGTTCCTATGTTGTTGGTAATAACAGAGTGTTCCTTTAAGTGTACCTGTCATACTTTGAAACTTCGTGACTTCTCCAGAATTGCTTTTTTCAATTAATTGCGGTAACAAAATGCAACATATTCATAGAATATATGACATCAACTGCGATTGGGCAAAGCTGAAAATGTGTACCCAGCCGGGGTTCGAACCCGGGTCTCCTGCTTTCTAGGCAGTTGCGCTGACCCCTACACCACTGGGGACACAGTGATCACCGCACCTGCAAGGACTACCCATGCACGCCTCCCGTCAGATACAAATTCCCAGCTTCGCCCTGCCCATAGTACTCATACTCGTAGTTTAACTAATTCCCGTAAGAGTAAGGGCTTCAACTTGCCCACCCCTCCCCACTAACGATAGGATCATTGCCCGTCACCGGCATATTATATATATACATGTGGCGTCTGTTCTTCGGAACAGAGGCCACATGTATATATATAAAATGCAACATTTTACTGTAGATTTCTCACAAAAGTCCATGTTACGGTGAAACTGTTGCATATTACCCTAAGTTAGAGTAAGAATTTAAACAAATTGCCCCAGTTTATAGCAATATTATTCAGCCATATAAATGCACTAATCATCTGCAGCATATAGATAAACTCTATTTTAGTACAACATAGTGTAAGGTTGATTATCATGAAGCTCTGTTGAAAATCCACAACCCTTAAACTAAAACAAAATAAAAAAGCTCACACACAGAACTTTAAATATTAACCTACTCAATAGTAATTCTTATTTACTGAATGTATATATACGAATTTCCATGGTATTTATTTCTTATTTCTCGTTCTACCCAAAATCTCCCTGATACATTGGAGCAACTTCCTCACATTCAGTGTCCTGTATGTTTAAAATCAGCACTGATAACTGAGCTATAAGTATTGTGACGCACGTCTCATACAATGGAGCAAATATAGAGCCAGCTTAATGAATTATTTCAAGAATTTCCATAATCACCAACATCTTCACTGCTCATTAAACCAATAGCACTGGTAATCCATCTATGAATTCTCTGGTACTCGATAAGCTGAATGTGGTTGAAAGTAAATATGGTGTTACAGCTTTGGCATTAGGTTGAGAGTTCAGAGTACCGCAAATATTTAAAATTCCACGATTTAATTCAAATTTGGTGCTATAACATTCTGAATCATACCAGATTTGTCACTATTGAACACAAACAACTGTCATTCTCAATTCCAAAAAACTAACAGTATTACTGGGTTGCCAAACTATACCTTGGGGAACAATGCAGAACACTGGAAATATGCAACTAGATTACCCCACAGGCCATAGGTTTTCATGAATGGACATTCATAAATGTGATGTATGATAGCTAGCACACTCATCCAGTATGCGTCAATGAGAATCTTGGTTGGAAGCCTCATGTGTGTAGATTTATGGATGCACCTACAGGGTTCACCATTGAGAGTACTCCAAAAGTATGTGGCACGACACATTTCAATACATGTTGTGCTTCAGAATACAGTATGTTCAATATACTGGAACCAATTCCTGATGATAGTACATAATTGCTTACATAGTCATTGTTATACCTTGCTATGTTAAACCAAATTTGAAATACTGAAAAGACTGAAATTCATTATCTATCTCCCTAAACTGTATTTCATTTTACCAGCAAGCTCAAACCTGTTCAATAAAATATTATGTTAACCTTATTAAAGTGTATTAAAATAAACCACATGTTCCATAAACTAGATAAAGAGATGGTACCTCAAGGATGACTTGGGAAAAATTAATATTGATAAGAACATATAGAAGAATGGTAGCTTAAATGTAAATGAATAGTTGTAAATGCACACCATACATACACATGTATTAGAACACTTCTTGATATGAGGGATAATTACTTCACAGTCATAAGTAGTTTCTTCATATATTGAATAGTACATTAAGTTAGCCATATGGTATACTGTGTCATGTACATGAATGTAACACACAGACAGAATATTACGGAACATTAGCTGGATAGGATAGTATTGTACAGGATTACTGGATGGAATAGTGTCACACATTAACCAAATGTTGTAGGGGGGGAACTGTACTGAAATGTGATACCCACAGAGGTTAGTGCAGCATGTTAGCCACATCATATGATATGGCTGCATATTACATGTAACATCCAGGTGGAGCAGTACTGCAAATTAGTTAGATGGTATATCACTACATTGTAACCAAATGCTGTAGTGATATTAGGCAATGTGTGATGGACTAGTCTCCCTCCTTCTCAGACATCAGGAATGGTTCATCTTTTGTACTTAAATTTTTGTGCAGTTACACTGCACTCTGTCTATTCTAGTAATAAGCAACTACACCTGACAACAGTTGAAAAATCCACGACCTACTGTCTCCGAAACTGCATCAGTTGAATTTTTAAGTTTCATCCAGTGATCAGATGCACTAAGTCTCTTTGACATTGCAACAACAGTGCTCTAAACTTATGGTCTCTGCCTTTAAGAACCGTTGCACTTGATATGTATGTAACATGTGCATCGATAACTATTCAATTAAACTTGAGCAGTGATTCTTCTATAAGCTGTTACCCACAGGTAAATCATTTCAATTCCCCCCAAAGATACTTCTTCAGTGACGCTTTTTCTGTCTCACAACATGTACTTTTTTCATATAATTCATACACATAACTTTGTCACCTGAGATGTTCATTTACAACTCACGGGATACATTGTCTAGCACAAATCAAGTTTATGAATATAGGTTCCTGAAAGACAATGCACTGTATGAAATTTTTGTTGTTCTATATTTTCACTGTCCCTTGGGTAATCCCTGACACATGTAGGATGGCAGTCCAATAATACTGGTAACATGAGACTTGAACATTACAATTAATTGTGCCAAATTATGAAATAATTGGTATCATTCATAGTCTGAAAGCAGTATTCTGATATTAATAAATCGTGGATTTTTTAAAATTACCGTACACTAAACTTTCAATCTTAAGAAAAACATATAATAAAATATTTAGTGTGATTCACAGTCAGGTTCTCTGTTGTGCAAATTATAATAATGCCTTCTTAGATGCAACAGAAAAATCTAGTGGTTCATCATATGGTTCAGATGCTGATGATAATGGAAACTCAAATTCTTGAAACAACTCTGCCTAATGATATTTTTGCTCAAGTACAGTAAATGAACTACGCAGTGCCGGTGGCTAAATGTTTCATTTGGATTAGAAATTCAAAATGAACAATTTTTGGCCATACTTTAAAATACTCGTATATGTGGCACTGCATCAAGGTGGCTGTGCTGCATTCATTTCTGTTCCAATTCATCAGGTATTCATTGCACAGAGATAGAAAATGTGCTCAGACAAGACCTGAGAGTACTTGGTGATATTACATAAATTGGAGATTGGGCCTAACTCTACACACAATAAAGTGACAGTACTTACGATCATAAGTAATAATAATAGAACAATAATAAAATATATCAAAATAATAGTAAACATACTTACAATCAAGTAGGTGTGTTTTTGCAGGTGTCTGACAAAACTTCAAGATGAAATATCTTTCACTAAAGTGTACTGAACATGAGTGTCAAATCCTCCTGACGGTTAGTTAGTTACTGCAGGTATGTGATAGGGGTATGTGACTATGGTGCTAAAAAATTAGAACAAATATGTTTGGCTATTATCATATCTCTCAGTTCACCATCTTGGATGACTTTCTTGGATTTTGACATAATCCATGATGTCTTGGATCGCCATGATGGTGTGTGATGTCATAGGTATACCATCTTAAATTTTGAACGTAGTATCCACATTATATTCTGTTCTTAGCACAAATGATTTATTTTCACTAAATGTTGTAGGAAAAACGCAAGAGGACAAGTGATATTTGACAGTGAAGAGTGCACTACCTAAGGAATGTCTGTGAGTTGTAAATATATCCTACAACTATAAAACCATATGATGTTACGTGAAAAAATTTGTATAGTATGACTGTGTTGTAACTTTGATGTTTTTGGTAATAGTACGAAACAGAAGCTATGACATTACTTCTTTCAGAGTCCCTTTGTCAGTATGATCAATATGTGACACTAAAATTGTAAGAACCAGTAATACTGAGTATGCGGTCTATCCTGAAGTTCATGTAGATCTGTAGATTTTGTTGCAATGTAGCGGTGTATTGGGTAATTTACTTACAATTTTGCTGTCACTTTTGGTAATTTATTACACTTTCACTGTAACATGGGAATTTTGTTCCAATGTTCCTATAATAGTGGGGTGACTTGTTACAATTCGCCTTTAACTTTGAGAAATAGGAAATACTTTTTCTGCAACAGTTTTTTTAATGTAGGTTAATTGTTTGAGATTTTTGTAGGGTAATTTGTTAGAATATTTTCTTTAACTGTAGATTATTTTGTAATAATTTTGATGTAACATGGCATATATTATTACAACTCTAAAATGTAGTGTAATTTTTTATAATTTTTGGCAAAAAATGGAATTATTTGTTACTGTTTTAGTTTAACATGGGGAATTTTGATAAATTTCACAATAACAAATGACAATTTAATATTCATAGAATATATGACATGAACTGCAATTGGGCAAAGCTGAAAATGTGTACTCAGCTGGGATTCGAACCCGGGTCTCCTGCTTTCTAGGCAGTTGCGCTGACCCCTACACCACTGGGGACACAGTGATCACCGCACCTGCAAGGACTACCTAGGCATGCCTCCCGTCAGATACAAATTTCCGGCTTCGCCCTGCCCACCCGATAGGTGACGGGCAATTGTCCTATCGTTAGTGGGGAGGGGTGGGCAAAGTTTGAAGCCCTTACTCTTACGGGAATTAGTCATAATTACGAGTTTGAGTACTGTGGGCAGGGCGAAGCCGGAAATTTGTATCTGACGGGAGGCATGCCTAGGTAGTCCTTGCAGGTGCGGTGATCACTGTGTCCCCAGTGGTGTAGGGGTCAGCGCAACTGCCTAGAAAGCAGGAGACCCGGGTTCGAATCCCAGCTGGGTACACATATTCAGCTTTGCCCAATTGCAGTTGATGTCATATATTCTATGAATATTAAATAATAACAACTGCAGGATCAGAAGTGACGTCTGTTTTTTCGGAACAGACGCCACATTTATATAAATGACAATTTGTTGCATTTGATGATATATGAGGAAATTTGCTACACTTTTACTGTAACTAGTAGGTTCTTATGTTTAAGTATTATGTAGTGCACAAATTTTCCATCTTTTTACTATATTCCCAGTTTGAGTTCAAACTTTACTCAAAATATTTTAGAGCAGATTCGACAAAATCAGTGTCTCCATAGCTTTGAATACCTCTAGGTTTAATGATTGTCAGAAATATGTAACTAGATTCAAACATAGATCAATTTTGAACAAACTGCTTGGCCTGTGGAACTTTTCCACATCACACGTGCAGTCAGTTTACATAACATTCCTGCTACTTGCTATTGTGAGCAGTGAAGTACCCCTTCATAAGTGCCTACATTGACCAAATCATACAAGGAATCATCAGCAAAAAAATTTTAATTCCACGGAGGTATGGAATATAAAATTATAAGACCAAAACACAGACAATATGTTACAAATCAATATTTTAAACATTGATGTACCTCAGCAATGTTTATAGGATATCAACTTAATAAAATCTGAAAACCAGTTGGAACAAATGGGTTCAATGGGTTAAAGTACGATTATGCCTCTTGAATTTTCAAATTTCCTCGCCATTTTGAATTGGGTCACATGGGCTGTGACTGCATTGCCATCACAAATAATGCACCAGTGGTGGGAATCAGAAATACTGCCCTGTTTCCCACTGACCATTGGGGAGGAAGGAAGAAAAATCATTTGTTAACATTCTGTTGACATTATGGTGATTAGAGAAAGAGCACAAGATCAGATTTTTTTTTAGGGTAAGGATGTGGAAGGACCTTGGCCATGTCCTTTGAGAGGAACCATTCAGGCATTTGCCTGGAATGATTTAGGAAAATTATCGAAAACCGAAATCAGGATGGACATGGGCAGTTTATCCATTGTTCTTCTAAATGTAAGACCAGCGTGTTAGCAGCACGCCACCTCACTCAGTGTGTGGTGCAGTAGGTGAGGCAGCGGCGTGGGGTCTGCATGTTGCAGTGTTTGTTCAACAATCTCTGTCATCAGAGAGCTAAGGAGTTTTTTAAACAGGCAAGGTGTACTGTTTCTAATGTTAAAACACAAGAACTGCAGTGTCAGGTAACAAGGAATGATGTTTCACTTTTACTGTGATTTCGTGCTTATGACAGGGCACCAAGCATCATACGCACATCAAACCTGACACCCAAGGAGGAGAAACACCAATATCTGGGTCTGTCATCATCGTTCTGACCTCATTAGTCTAGAATAAAGAAAACATTGTCATATTAGATCTTCACATTAAGTTAAGTAGCCTGCGAACCATCCAGGCTGGAGCAAAACCCAAACATATTGGATTTTGGCAATATATGGATGGGAAAATCACCACCACCATGGAGTTTTTAATTTCATATCAAGTCAGTGCCTATTTCAAAATTTTTAACTAACGCCATCGGTCACTTAGGACAACTGTCCCACTTTCACAAGAACATCATATGAGTGGGAGAAAGTAATCTATTTCTTTTTTTTTTCAAATTTTGAAACAGCTTTAGAATTTCATATACAACTCAATTGGATTACATCAGAAGTATTGTGGAGGGGGACATCCGGCAACACTGCAGTCTCAGCTCAAACTGTCTCAGTCCCACTACTTACAATTGTACTACACATGGGAAGCACAGGTGAAGACATCAGATTATGCAGTCATATCGCAACCCCATCAGCGTGACTTACCGAGAGTTTGGTCACCGTTGAAGAGATTCTCGAATTTCAGTTCCAGATGCTCGAGTTTCGGATAGCTGAGGGGAGATTCCTTCAATTTCCAGTATTCATTATCTCCTTTCTTCTGGCGATCAGAAATGAGTGTCAATTCTGCATGTAGATTGGCTGTAAAAAAATTAAAGTTGTTAATGAATGTGTGTTACAAATTCTGGGCAAAGACATGGTTTTAATTGGCCATTGGGCTGTGGTGTGATGGAGTAATTCTGAACTTACCGCCTGGTGAAGACAATAATTCAATTTCGTGTCTGGCAGAATGTTGCACCTAATCACAAGTGATCATTGCAGTTACTCCTATGAAGACCTTTCATGTCTCAAACTAGTCTATTTAATACAGTTTCAAAGGGATTCTCTCTTATGCGCTTTTCATTAGAAATATTTACGGATGATTTTGTGCTAAAGTTACAATTCACGACACTAGACCAAGTGTGTGCTCATGGGCACTATACAGTGCTTGTGTGTAGGTACAGTATAAAGTTATCAATCAGGTCTTGATGGATATTTGGCCAGTCTTCGATGAATGAAATATCCAGATCTACAAGAATTGTGAGAGGTGCTGGTCTGGATACAATGCGTCTGCCAAGTGCATTCCAGACAGGCTCAATCTGGATTAAGTATCGCGAACAAGCTGGGCACACCCGTCATTCAGTTCCCTCAACTTCAACCATGTTGTCCACCAGTGCACCTCTGCGACAACGAGTGTTATCGTTCACCAGAAGGAACCTGTCTCCTACAGCAGCAGCGTAAGGCACAACGAAAGTTCGAACGGTCTTGTCTCTATACCTCTGAGCAGTCAAAGCGCCATTCTGAACGACATACAGGTCCGTACATCAGCCAATACTGACTCCTACCCATACCATTCGTCCACCACAATGGTGATATTTCCTGCACATAAACAACACTGTTTTGAGTTACATTTCCTCTCCAAATGAGAGAAGTATGATTCACAGGATAAACACAAAATCTTTACTCATCTGTGAAGAGAACCCGGCGCCATTCGTTGCGATTACAATCCTAATGTTTCTCTGCCCGGTTTCTGTGGGCTAAACGGTGCCGTGATTTTATCGGGAGATTCCCTAGAAGCTACTTCCCCAAAGATTTCGAATTACGAACAGATGCCGTAATGAGTAACGTAGAAGTAGATATCATCGGAGTAGTGCAGCAACTAAAATCACTTAACAAGAACAAGTCTTCTGGTCCGGATTGTATACCCATTAGATTTCTATCTGATTATGCTGAAGCGATAGCTCCTTACTTAAAAGTCATATACAACCGCTATCTCATAGAAGGATCTGTACCAAAAGATTTGAAAGGTGCACAGGTCACACCTATATTCAAGAAAGGCAGTAGGAGTAACCCACTAAACCACAGGCCTATTTCATTGACGTCAATTTGCAGCAGGGTTTTGGAACATATCCTGTATTCATATATTATGAATTATCTCGAACAGAACGATCGATTGACCCAAGGTCAACACGAATTTAGAAAATATCTTCATGCGAAACACAACTAGCTCTTTATTCACACGAAGTGATGGGTGCTATCGACAAAGGTACGCAAATCGATTCCGTATTTCTTGATTTCCAGAAAGCTTTCGACACCGTACCTCACAAACGGCTTTTAATCAAATTGCGTGGTTATGGTATATCGCCCCAAATTTGCGATTGGATAGGGGATTTCTTGTCAGAGAGGACACAGTTCGTAGTAATCGATGGTAAGGCATCGACTAAAACAGAGGTGATATCGGGCGTTCCACAGGGTAGTGTTATTGGTCCTCTGCTATTCCGCCGGCCGCGGTGGCCGAGGGGATTGAGGCGCTCCAGTCACGGTCCGCACGGCCACTACGGTCGGGGGTTCGAATCCCCCCTCGGGCATGGATATTTGTGCCGTCCTTAGTTGTAAGTAGTTCATAAGTAGTTTGTAAGTTTAGGGACTGATGACCCCGTAGTTAAGTCCCATAGACTCTACAAACATTTGAACATTTTGAACATCTGCTATTCCTTATTTACATAAACGATTTAGGGGAAAATCTAAGTAGCTCTCTTAGGTTGTTTGCAGATGACGCCGTCATTTACCGTCTAGTTAAATCATCTGAAGATCAAAACCAACTGCAGAACGATCTGAATAAGATATCAGTATGGTGTAAAAATTGGCAATTGACTCTAAATAATGAGAAGTGTGAAGTCGTCCACATGAGTACGAAAAGAAATCCGTTAAACTTTGTTTACAACATAAATCAATCAAATTTGAAGGCCGCAAACTCCACAAAATACCTAGGAATTACTATTACTTCAGACCTAAACTGGAAAGAACACGTAGATAATATCGTAGGAAAGGCGAACCAGAGACTGCGTTTTATTGGCAGAACCCTTAAAAGATGTAACAGAAACTGCATACACTGCGCTTGTCCGTCCATTTTTGGAGTATTGCAGCCCAGTGTGAGATCCTTATCAGATGGGTTTGACGGAGGACATCGAAAGAGTCCAAAGAAGGGCAGCTCGTTTCGTATTGTCACGATACAGGGGAGACAGCGTTACGGAAATGATACAGGATCGCGGATGGGAATCATTACAACAACGGCCCTTATCGCTGCGGCGTGGGCTACTTGCGAAACTCCAATCGCCAACATTCTCTTCCGAATGCGAAAATATATTGTTGACTCCCACTTACATAGGAAGAAATGATCATCAGAATAAAATACGAGAAATCAGAGCTCGAACAGAGAGATTCAGGTGTTCTTTCTTCCCGCGCGCTATTCGAGAATGGAATGGGAGATAAATAGTATAATTGTGGTTTGATGAACCCTCTGTCAGGCACTTAAATGTGATTTGCAGAGTATCCCATGTAGATGTAGATGTAGATATAGAAGGCGATTTGAGACTGTTTGTGTGATATTGCGCGTCGTGTAGTTGCCTGGTGGGTGGATTGCAGCTGAGTTGCATTCAAACTCCTGTCTCTACGGGCTACTCGCAGATAATTGTCATTTGTTGCCAGGTTTACCTCTGAACGACCTAAGCCTTGATATCTATTAACGGTTTCTGCTGTCTGACATCGCGTTCACGTCCTCGAAATTACACTATGGGACACTGCAATAGCTGCAGCCACCTCCCTCTGTGTTTATTCCGCTTCCAACCTTCCTAAGGCTCTAAATTGCCATAGCTCAAGGTAAGTCACGTGCTTGTTGCTTTGCACTATATTGTCGCGTTGAAATGGAAGCAGGCTTGACTTCTAAAGCAACTGAACACAGCACTTATACTGAAAGCTGGTTTATTACGAACTAAACATACACGCAGCACTAACTGCCTCTCGGACAGAGTGCTCTGCTACTTATACACAGACAGAATGTAGCAGAAATTAGAAGAACAGTTAACATAAGGGACAAGTAGAAATTACAAGTGAAGGTAAGAAAGTCGTAGAACATTCTGGAATTGTTAATTACAAAGAAATTAATTTTTTTGCCGGTGGGCAGGATTCAACCAACGACCTTCTGCACCGCAGTCCATGACGCTATCCCCTGCGCCACGCCGGCAGTCGGTGTTCGTGTACTCTCGCGGCAATATGATGTAGAAACTCTAGTTCTTAAAATATATTCTGACTTTTCTTCATCATCAAAAAATTCGGAGGAACTAAAAACATTTTGCGAGTTTTCTCAGCATGATTACAGCGAAATACTGCGACACTTTGTAGTGCGATGGCTGTCTTTGGAGTCAGCTGTGGACCGTTTTCTTAAGGTGTGGCGAGTTTTAAAGATGTATTATGTAGCACGGGTTGAGGAAAAAACACATCCCCTAATTTCGAAGTTTATTAGTTCACAACAAGACGAAATAAACGAGTATTCGCTAAAACTACCAGAGTGCTTTCTGTATTTTTTAAAAGCAACTTTGCTTGATTTTTGTAAAGCAATCAGGCCTTTAAAAAAATAGGACACACTTTCCACAGATGTTCACAAGATTATGTTGGAAGTGAAAAAAACAAATAGAGGGTCGTAAGGAGGATACGTTTTATGGTTTTGAAGTACCTAAGGGAAAAGTGTAGTGGCAACAACGGAAAATATCTTCCACAATAACCTAGAAGAACATCCTGCACCTCTTACGTCTAATAAATAAAATCATATACAACTACTGATATCCTAATGACACAGTTATTCTAATTTATGGAAATAATATAGAAATCAATTAACCAATTCCTCAAAATATACACCAAAATCAAATTAACTATGGCAATGGAAAGACAGTGTCACAAACTACCTACACCTCAGGATGACAATAATAGTGTCGCGTTGAAATGGGAGCAGGCTTGACTTCGAAGGCAACTGAACACAGCACTTATACTCAAAGCACGTTTATTACGAACTCAACATAAACGCACCACTGACTGCCTCTCGGACAGAGTGCTCTGCTACTTACACACAGACTGAATGTAGCAGAAATTAGAAGAACAGTTAACATAAGCAACAAGTAGAAATTACAAGTGAACGTAAGAAAGATGTAGAACATTCTGGAATTTTTAATTACATGGAAATAAATCTTTGCCCGTTTCGTTTCCGCATTCTCGTCCTAGAAGGCTAGCACTGGTGCGGAAGTTAGAGCCTCCTTAAGTTCTCGGTAAGCTCCTTCTTTTCTCATCCCAGTAAAACTTGGCGTCTCCCTGCAGAAATTCTTGTAATGGACGTGCCTTGCTACAAAATCCTTTTATGAAACGTCGGTAGTATGAGCACAGCCCGAGAAAACTTCTCACATCACGAACGTGATGAGGAGTTGGAAATTCTGTGACTGCCCTTACTTTATCTGGATCAGGACGGACACCATCTTCGTTGACTAGGTGACCCAGTATTTTTATCTCTTTGGCGACGAAGAGGCAATTCTTTGAATTGAGGCGGAGTCCTGCAGCCTGATCATACTTCCATACAGTTGACAGGCGACTCAGATGTTCTTCAAATGTTTTCGAGAAAACGACAATGTCATCTAAATCGCAAATACACGTCGTCCACTTAAGGTGTTGAAGCAAGTTGTCCATCGTGTGCGTTCGAATGTGGCCGAAACATTACATAATCCAAATGGCATTACACTTAATTCATAGAGTCCGTCAGGTGTAACAAAAGCCGTCTTCTCCCTGTCAGCTTCGTCAACCTCGATTTGCCAGTAACCTGTCTGCATTTCCATAGTTGAGAAGTATGTAGCTCCTTTCAAGCAGTCTAAGGTGTCGTCAATACGCAAGTGGGTTGACATCTTTCTTTGTGATTTTGTTCAGCCGCCGATAATCGACACAGAATCGCCACGTGCCATCCTTCTTCTTTACAAAGACCAACGGAGACGACCAAGAACTCTCCGAAGGTTGAATAATGTCATCGTGCAACATCTTCTTCATTTCCTCCCGAAGTATTCGTACTTCAGCTGGCGACATTCTATACGAACGCTGGCTAATTGTTGGATGATCCCCAGTATTTATACGATGCCTTATCTTGCGCCGTTTCGTCTCACTCTTCCCCTGCTGAGATGTGAATGCACCAGAAAATTGACGTAGTATAGCTAACACCCGCTGGCGTTGTTCCTTGGTCAGTCCAGGCCCTATTGGCAGTTCCACGTTTGTTTCCTCTAGCGTGTTGTCTGTACTAAAAGCAGTCTTCGTTGAGCTCACAGTCCTGGGTTCGTTCAGCTGTCCCGATACACATTCCTTTGGGGATAAGTTGTGACTGCTCGTGACAATTAGTGATACAAATCTCTCCCTGACCTCCGGCAATGCTTATGATAGCCGCTGGCATGTAAATTTCTTTGGTGAGCCTGATAAACTTTTTACTATCAACATGCACTTCACAGTTTAATCGCTCATCTGTGTTTGTGACTGCAACTTTTCTCATCGTCAACGGCGGGATCGTCACATTGTCAACGGGAAATAACTTACCTGAAAATTCTGTATTACGTGTAGAAGTCGGAACAACTTCTTCAATATTTAATTCAGATCTTCCAAAGTCAATGATAGCTTGGGATGCCTGAAGGAAGTCCCGTCGAGGATGACATTGTAACTACATTCTGTTAACACGACAAATTCAAACGGCTGGGTCCTGTTGTTGATGGTTATTCTTGCGTAACAAGTTCCTGCTGGCTGGATGTACTTTCCATTCGAAACCTTCAGCACAGTTGCCCCCGTATCACAGAACATTGTCTTCTTTAGTGTGCGGCGGTAATTATGCGACAATACAGAAAAAGAGGCTCCTGAATCAACAAGTGCCCTCTTCCTCAGCGGCGTCGGCTCCCTCGTCACTTACAGGGCTTACATCCATTGCCATGATCTGATGCTCGCTCGGTCTAATAGTCCCGGCTGCCATAAACTGTTGTAATTCTTCTCTCACAATTTGTCGTAAGAGCGAAGCGAAGTCATCCTGGTCCTCCACAACGTCCATAGGGACGACATTGAGGAGACTGTCATACTTTTTTCTTCCAATCCTTCTATGTTGCATCTCTTCAATGCGCTGGCACCATTTAATAAACTCTTCCGTCGTAACGACTTATTTGATCAGAAGAGCTTGGTACATGTCTTCTGCAATACCCGTCATCAGGTGCGTAATTTTGTCGGCCATATTCGAATATACTATGTTACACAGGGCCTGTCGATGACAATGCTTCACAACCTAGATATCTCAACTGATTCCCTAATTGTTTTGACTAGTGTAGATGCCCAAACTTCAGATATGTACCACCTGTTATCGTACCCCCAGGTGGACTTTTTAAGATCGTCTACCATTGTAGATATAATATAATATAATCAACCAAAAAATTCTGTACTGATTTCTGAAACACCCTGCATATCTACATCTCATGTCTTGGTATATTACACCTACTTCCCTATTAATTGATTACTGTCCTTGATATAACAATTATAATTACTTATTTTCAAAGCACAAAGAATTATATAATTAATATATATATGGTAATGTAATTAAATAGCTTACATTATTAATACTTATTTAATGAAAATCATTATCATTATTTTAAATTCAGCATTGCGCCACTGTGCGACAACATGTCCTGTATTCACGTGTTGACTGTCTGTAATGATGACGTTGTCGATTAAACCTTAAACCCTAATCTCCTTTTTTTTCTTTCCTGGAGAAAGTGTTGGGGACTTTCGAATATAGTACAGGGCATCCGTACAAAGTCACGTTATCAGATTACTTCTCCTCACCTTGCTGAACGGACAGTGGTGGGTGAAACAGAATAACACGACAAACGGAATAGAGTTGTATGCTTATAGCAGTTTCTTGATTGTTACCATTTGGCATGTTGTTCTACTGTTTCTGTATTGGTGTACACGATGAATTTTTTCTTACTTTCGCTTTGTCATTTACAAGCGTTTTCGAGTGTGATTGGTTTCATATATATATATATATATATATATATATATATATATATTTATTTATTTATTTATTTATTTATATATATATATATATATACTAGCTGATATAATAATACTAATTGTATGAATACAGATAAATATATCATTTCGTCCTAGTCAAAAGTTCGTCAATGAAGTAGTAAGTCTTTCAGGCTCTTCTTAAACTGATCTTTATTTGTTGCTAAATTTTTATGGTTGCTGGTAAATTACAGAACATGTGTGTTCCTGAGTAATGGACCCCTGAAGTAAGTGTTTTTAAGTCCGTGTGTAGATTGTTTTTGTTAGTAATATTGTGTATATTAACCGTGGTGTTTGCTGCAAAAAGGGATATATTATTTCCGAAAAATTTAATTAAGGAATATTTATACTGAGAGGCAGTAGTTAGTATGCCCAGGTTTTTTCAAAAGACTTCTACAGGATATCCATGCATTTACTGCACAAATAATAGCTATTACGCGCTTTTGGACTCTGAAAACATTTGTTAAGCTCGAAGAGTTACCCAAAAATATTATACTATATGACATTACAGAATGAAAGTAAGGAAAGTATGCAAGTTTATTATTATTATTATTATTATTTCGTCTGCGTCTGGTAACTCTACAATTGCAATTACAGATTTGTTAAGGTGTTTCCTCAGTTCTGTAGTGTACTCTCTCCAAATGAGTAAATATCAAGTTGTAAGCCCAGGAATTTAATACTGTCAACCTCTTCTATCTGCTCTCATTCCTAAATTATAGATATGTTGGATGGCAATGTTACTTCTACATGTTTTGAACTGCATGTAGTGAGTCTTTCAAAGATTAATGTGAATGAGTAAACTTTAAACCATATCCATGAAAATATCATTAGCAGACCTTTCTATAACTGTGATCGACGGGCTACTTATTGCAATAATTGCAATTCTTGTATCATCTGCTAACAAAACGAACTCTGCTTCTGGCAGTGTAACTGATGAGAGGTCATTAATGTACACAAGATAAAGCAATGACCCTAAGATGCATCCTTGTGGGACACCACTTGTAATTGCTTCCCAATCTGATGTTGACTGATGGCTGAATTCACTAGTCCTTTGCACTGACACTCTTTGTTTCCTGTTAGCAAGGTATGACATAAATTCTCTTGCAGCACTGCCTATGACACAATAGAATTCTAATATACAAAAAAGGATATTGTGGTTCACACGATCAAATGCCTTTGTCAAATCACAGAATATACTTGCTGCTTGTAATTTATTATCTAAGGAATTTAATATTTTCTCACTGTAGGTGTAAATAGTCTTTTCGTCATTGGAAAATTTTAGAAATCCAAACTGTGTTCTGGACAATGTTGTTTGTGGTCAGGTGGTTGAGACGTTGCTTGTACATTACCTTTTCTACAATTTTCGAAAATGCTAGCCAAAGTGAAGGCTGCTTTAGAGGGCTGAAGACCGGTGTTCGGGAATGGTTAAATATTAATTTGCAAGGCAGTTTAGAATGTATTACTACGAGTGTAAAAGAACATTCATTTCCTCTGATCTGCCCTGTACGTTTGTACCAGACTCCATGAAGGAATCATCGGGATTTGATTGATTGATTGATTGATTCTTTCAGGAAGCCAAAACAGTCTTGGTCTAACCCGCCACTGCCCGCACCGAAACTAAGTTTATTGTACGGTATCGCTCCCTGTATGTCTAGTAAAGCCAACCAATGCCCTTGAACAGTGCAAGGAGTCCCTTTACCAGTTCTTTATTAGACACAATTTCCTTGGGTCTGGTTGTACCAAATGTTCTGTGCCTTTTACTCTCCAATGCAATGCATTCGAAGATCAGATGTGATGCAGTTTCATCACCGTCATCACAGATCCTACATTTAGGGTCCTCTTCTGTTATTCCCATTGTATGTAGGTGTTTTTTGAAATTCCCATGGCCTGTCAGCAATCCAACCATGAGTCTAATCTCTCCTGTACAGGCCCAGGATTGCAGAGCTTCTTTTAAAACAAGGCTTTGGCATCATTACCTTGCCATGTTTTTGTTGATGGACTTTAGTCCAATATTCTACGTGCTGTCTTCTGAGCCAGTTACGTAGCTCCAATTTGATCATTGCCTTGGTGATTGTCAGGACAGGTTCCGGTCCAATAAATGGAGTCTCTGCCCCCATTCTGGCTAATCTGTCGGCATGTTCGTTGCCACTGATCCCCGAGTGGCCAGGGACCCACAATAGGTTTACTCTATTGCTTTCCCCTAGCTCCACCAGAACCCTGTGACATTCTACAACAATTTTAGACCTTGTTGTAGGAGCTGCCAGTAATCTCAGGGCTGCCTGGCTGTCTGAATAGATATAGATGCTACGATCTTTGTAGCACCTACGCAAATTCTCCTCCACACATGCCCTGATGGCAGTGATTTCGGCCTGGAATACTGAGGCCAGTTTCCCTAGAGAGATGACGACCTCCAGTCTTGGCTGCATCCCGTATACCCCGGCCCCAACGCCTTGGTCTGATTTCGACCCGTCAGTGAACCAGACAATATCCCCCGTACAGTGTCGAACTATTTTCTCCCACTGCTCCCTACTTCCAATTGTTATACTGAAAGGCTTGTTGAAGCAGTATGGGGTCATAATATAGTTGGTTGGCATTTCCCCAACCTTTCCTATATTTATCTCACTCACTATTTTAGTGTGTGATTCTGGATATCCCAAAGAGTTCCAGTTGTTGACAGATTTGAGTCTGTAGGCACCAGCTGCCGCCTCCATCTTGACCCAAAGGTGTAATGGGGGCATATCCAGCATGGTTTCCATCCAGTGGCGTAGCTATCATAGGGCTAGGCGGGGCAGTGCCCCGGGGCCCCCGAGCTCTAGGGGCCCCTCGGCCTCCGTGAGCGACGTTTGAAAAAAGTACAGTAGACTATCGATTTTTGTTTTTGCTCTCCCACCCTGCCGCCCATTATCTCCATCTGCCCTCAAATCAAGTTTCCCACATTAGCCGCTTTGGGCCACCGGGTGGCGGAACATTGCTTTTAGTGTGGCCTACACTAGACGCCGCTCGGTGGTGCTGCTGATCTTCCAAGTCGCCAGTTGCTGTGTACAACAATCAGCACACCTCAGCCGGCGTTGCAGCAGAAGCAGAGGAAGCATCAAAGCTGCTCACTGCGCCTTCCAAGTGTTGCGGCGTGCCGCTCGGCACAGTGCGAAGGATCGAGCACCTCCAAATACTGAATAAATACATTTACTCTACAGTACTTCTCATGGCAAATAGAAATGTACAGTTTGATTATACCAATAATCGGTTTTCCGAACATCCATGTCTTCCAATTACTTCGGATAATCGACGATCTACTGTATATAATATTTTAGTTGAATGAAGGATTTTCAAGTTTCATTAACTTTTTGAAACCTGAGCAAAAAACCTCAAATGCATGAAGTGAAATCCAAATTTTATTCCCTCCTCACAATATAAACATAACAATGTCTATTGCTTGTCCACTATGACGCGACCATCCTACCGTTAGAGTGTTGTCGGTTAAGTCGGAGTTGCCATGGATGACAATCTTGCAATATAACAATAAATGGCGGCGAATTACTAGCAGTGTGTTTGACACGGTGTGACCACATTTGAATTATTACAGAACGGTATTATTATGGTAACTAAACTGTTTGTATAGTGAATTCCCTCAAGGGAGTGCTGTAACCCAATGAAGTGCTGTAACCAACTGCACTCTGAAAAGCATGCAAGAAGAAGAGAAAATATGGTTACATTGTCGCAATAGTGAATTATGCATTCTAGACGCTGCCTTCTGCCCCAGTCATAATAAGCGAAAATGTCGATTTACGTTATTTTACTTATTACTTCATACAGCCCGGTAGCGGCATGGCTCAATACAAAATGTTTTATCATACAAAATCCGGCAACTTACTTTTGCTGAAACAATCCTACACGAATATTTCCTTTGTTTACTTTCTTTGACTGAGCTTTAAACAAAATAAGTCTGATCGGTATGGAGTATGGGGTCGTTGTATCTGCATGTCCTGCCCAGATCTAACTCTATCCCTCGGCAAAATTTTATTCAAATCCAACCAGTAATTTTTACGTAAAAGCATACCAAACAAACAAACTTTTACAGTTACAACTACATTATCTGTTGTGTGACACATAATTTACTTAGCAGTAAGCAGGTTTGCCTTATTATTTCTTACAGTGGGCAGTAAGGAGCTGAAGAAATACTTTTGCATCCGTATACGGTTTTAGTTTAAAGAGGGCCCCAGTGTTATTTTTGCCCCGGGGCCCTTGGTGACGTATCTACGCCACTGTTTCCATCCCAGCAGTTGGTGTGCTGCTAATTCCGCCTGTTATGGCAGAGACGAGTCTGAGACAAGGCAGTAGTTTGAGACGAGCGCGACTTACTGAAGGTGAACTTGCAACGACCCTTGCCCTCCACCGGCACGACCATGAACTTGCCGCTCATCTCGTAGTCAGCCTCAAAGTCGAAGTTGGGTTGCGTCCCAGCCAGGTACAGCTGGTTGTTGGCCAGGTCCAGCCTGAAACACATCAGCAACACAAGACTGTAGTGATACAATCAGTAAAGATGGATTGTAAAGAAAATCACAAAGAGGAAAACCTGTTCTGTAAAATTTTCTCATTAGCCCACTTTATTTATTTATTTAGCCTGATCAGATTAGGGCCATCAGGCCCTCTCTTACATCGGACCAGGGTTTTACACATACAGTATTTCTTTACATTTGAGTTACCTATAACATACCAATGATTTTTACAGATAAACAATTAATAACATAATTTATACAAGTTAACTACATGTAAAAGGATGTAAATAAAAGGTATTGACTTAATTCTAATAGGATTATTACTAGTAGTACCACTGAGACACCTTCTGCTGCTGTTGGTGTAATAATAGAAGTAACAATATTGATATTAGCGGATACAGGATGTACTTTTGAATATATCGAGACTGGTTAACGCATGGCGAATTCTGACAAAAGGAAGTTAAGCAAACTGTACCTGGCGAGAGCAATGGCAGTAAGAGAATATCTGGGAGGAGGAATGGATGTGATGTACCGGGAGCGTAGGGTATTAAAGACTGGCGTAATTATTGCCTTAGTAGATAATCCATTAACTGTCGCTTGAAGCTGGCAGTGTTATTCAGTTCTCTGATATACTGAGGTAGATTGTTCCAGAGCCTGGTTCCTGCTACTGAAAAGGATTTTGAGAAACCGGCTGAGTGATCGATAGCGACAGAAAGGGTTTTGCTCTGACAGGAACGAGTAGTTCTGTTATGTTGATGAGATAAGAGTGTTAAGGTCGAGGAAAGATATGAGGGACAGTGTACGTTGATAAGAGAGTAGAGCACGGAGCCAGGATAGTTGCATATAAGATGGTGAAATGTGATCAAAGAGACGGATGTTACATATATATCGAACGCAGGCATTCATGATTAGTTCCAGACGTCTCGAGCTTTCCCAAGAAAGACCTTGCAAGATAACATCACTGTGATCAATAATTGGAATTACAAGTGTTTTTAGGTTGTGGCATTACGAACTATGCAGTTGATGCTACACAAAAAGGCTGAGTGGTTTTCTAAGTTAGGTTTTCTATGAGACAAAATAAGATCAACTTTAAGAATATATATTAGTAACAATAATATGAAGTTAGACATCCAAAGCTGAATTCACTTATTATAAATTTAAAGTTTACTATATTATCTAAAAATTATGATCTTATCAAAATAAGGACTACAGAATTGTTATTTAAAATATAGGTCTACATATTTTAATGAAAGAAATACAACTTTCAATTGTACATTTTTAATATTGGTGGCCGAGAATTACGTTGTGAATTTGATTTGGGTGGTGGTCAAATGACCAAGTTTTGGAGGAACAAGATAAGGCGGAAACGGCGTCATTTGGATCGAAATAAATAACTGTGTATATTGCTGAAACAGTTGATTATTTATTTGTAAATGGACAAATGGATCCCGGTATAGGCTTTTCAGTTTAATGTAACGCTACGCAGCCAGCCCAGCCCCTAGACTGTGAAACGTACCAATAAACTATAGGTTGTGTGTGTGTGTGTGTGTGTGTGTGAACTGCTTCCGTTCAAGGTCGTGTTTAAAATAAACAATAGGCCTAATACCGACCACTAAATTTTCTTACTATATTCATCTCTTGGTCTCCCTCTGCGATTTTTTTCCCCACACACTACCCTCCAATGCTAAATTCACAATTGCTTGATGTCTAAGAATGTGGCCTACCAATCGGTCCCTTCTTTTAGTCAACGTATGCAAAAAATTCCTTTTCTCTCCAATTCTGTTCAGTACCTCCTCATTAGGTACGCGATCCACCCACCTAATCTTCAGATTCTTCTGTAACGCCACATTTCAAAAGCCTCTATCCTCTTCCTGTCCACACTGTTTATCGTCCATGTCTCGCTCCTTTACCAGGCAACATTCCACACAAATGCCTTCAGAAAGGACTTCCTTACACTTGAATTAATATTCGATGTTAACAAATTTCTCTGTTTCGAAAACGCTTTTCTTCCCGTTGCCATTATATACCCGCTGTACTACTACCATCATATGTTATCTTACAGCCCAAATAACAAAACTCATTTACCACCTTTACTGATTCATTACCTAATCTAATTCCTTCAATTGCTCTTCCAGATCCTTTACTGTCTCTGACAGGTTTACAATGTCATCAGCAAAAAGCAAGGTTTTTATTATTTCACCCTGAACTTTAATTCCTTCTCTAAATTTCTCCTTGCTTTCCTTCATAGCTTGCTCAATCAAATAACATCGGAGATAGGCTACAATCCTGTCTTACACCCTTCCCAACCTCTGCATCCCTTTTATGCCTCTCAATTCTGATAACTGCTGTCTGCCTTTTGGACAAGTTGTAAATAACCTTCCGTTTCATATATTTTATTCCTGCTGATTTCATAATTTGAAAGAGTGTATTCCAATCAACATTGTCAAAAACTTTCTCTAAATTTACAAAAGCTAGAAATGTAGCTTTGCTTTTCCTTAACCTATCTTCTAGGATAAGCCGTAAAGTGAGAATTGCCTTCCGTGTTCCTATATTTCTCCTGAACTCAACCTGCTCTTCTCCAGAGTCGGCTTCTACCAGCTTTTCCATCCCTCTGTAAGTAATTCGTGTTAATATTTTGCAACCATGACTTCCAAAACTGATGGTTCTGTAATTTTCGCACCTGTCTGTGCCTGATTTCTTTGGAATGGGGATTATTACATTTTTCTTAAAGTCTGGGGGTATTTCGCCTGTCTCATACATCTTAGACACCAGGTGAAATAGTTTGTCATGGCTGGCTGTCCCAGAAATTTCAGTAGTTCTGAGGGAATATCGTCCACACCAGGGGCCTTGTTTCGACTTAGGTCTTTTAGTGCTCTGTCAAATTCTTCTCTTAGTAGGGTAAGGTGGTACAATTACGATCAACATAAGTTTTCGCGCCATTTGTCTGTCTCGTAGTGTCTCGTTGTGTCGCGTTGTAGAGTAGCAGGTTTCTACAGCGCCTCCTGTCTTTTTCCAAGAATACACCGCTTTGCGGTAAGGAGATATATTTTTTTTCCCTTTAAAGAGGTATGTGAAGCTACTTAGTCTAACACACTCTTATAAATCATCTAGTTAAGGGTGACTGGATTCGCTGACAAAAATGCAATTTTGGTACCACGAAATATGCGTTGGTGCGTGACAGAAAAAGTGTTTTTTATGTGGAAGATGCCCGTAATCAAAATTGTACGAGGAAGTGATCATAATTGTACCTGGTGTGGTACATTTTCGATCGATTTTCCTCAATTCCGTAAACTTTTTGTTGTGTTTATACCAACTTTTGTAACTGTATAATATTTGTGTTACATATTCATTAAACATTCAAGAACAAGTGCCATAGTTAAAATTACTCCTTTTCTCAATTTATTTCCAGTTATAATAACATTTGTCCGAAATGATCGAAATTGTACCACCTTACCCTATAGTATCTCCAACTTCATCTTCATCTACCTCTTCCCTTCCTACAATATTGTCTCTAAGTTCATTTCCTTTGTAGAGCCCTTCTATATACTCTTTCCACCTTTCAGCAAGTAACGATAATAACACTAAAAGTAAGCCTTTGTGGTCGCATTTTGGCAGACTGAAATTTAAATGAAAATAATCGGCTTAACCCTTCGTCAGAGACGAAAATTCAATACACTTTGTAGGTGAGAAAACACTCATAAAAAATTTAATTAAATTAAAATTAAAAAAACAATGGCGATTTGGCACTGCATATCTGTCTGTAACGTATTCCCACATTTTAGGCCGCGTTGTTCAATTGATTGATTGATTAGTGATATAGGGCGCTCAACATCGAGGTTATCAGCGCCGCGTTGTTCAACCTATCGGCACTAAATTTTACTCTCGCAATTGTTGGTCGCCAGCGACCAGAATCTCCCTTTTTCAAGTGTTTCGAAGAATAGTAACACTAAAAATAGCCCGTTTGTGGTGGCCTTTCGACTGCACGAAATTTAATTACAAATATCGCCTCAACCGTTCTTCTGAAACGAAAATTGAATAGACATATTTGTAGGGGACAAAAGTCTCTACAACTTTGCTCTCCTATCTCTTTTTCTATAACTCGCATGGCTTCACGGATATTTCTAAAAATAACGGCGATTTGACACTGTCACTTGATTTTTCGAAAACCAGAGCAGGCAAAGAAAATAAACTTGAAAAAGAGGACAAACTAACACGGTAAGACAGGTCATAATATTTTAACGGAGAAAGATAAAAAAAATATAGGAGGGATATTTTAATAATAGTTTAAAGAGGAAAAAGTGAAGATAGAGTATGTTTGTCAAAGCTTAAATTCAAATATAAGATAATTTTGGCTGTTTGTTAAAATACGGTCTGAAACAATATTACGTGTTGCGTGCACAGTTAGTAGAGTCTTAATCGTATCGTCCACATTTTTTTATTTAATTTTGTATTATTTATACTTTAATTATTTTTGTCAGAAATTTTTGAAAAAAATCATGAAAGTACAGGAAAACCTGAAGTGCACCGTTAAACACGCCATTACGATTTTTGTTTCACGTCTATGTCGCATATCATTTATTTTACACATATTTATTATCTTTGCAAAATATAAATAAAAATTGTGCCAGAGACTATTTAATTAAGCTTTCCAAGATGATCTGTGCTGCGCTAATTTGATCTGTGAAGAATATTCTAAGCATAATAATTAATAGTAAACCTCTCCGGGGTATCAGCGTATGTATCTACAATCCAACGGCTATAGTCTGCCCTCGCTTCCAGCCATTGGTGGTAACTGTATGGCAGAGGCACGTTAGTTCAGGCAATCATCCAGACTGTTGCCCCTGCAACTACTGAAACGGCTGCTCCTCCTCTTCAGGAACCACACGTTAGTCTGGCCTCTCCACAGATACCCCTCCGCTGTGGATTCACCACAGACATGCTTTTCTATATTGGCAAAACTGCCTCTGTGACTGACGTCAAAAGTTTCATGTGTTACTACTATGACCTTTTGACACGAAATGACGTAATATTTACTAGTCGATTTAAACATGCTTTGCATTTCAGCTAATACTTACATAGTAGTTGAATTTAACATATACATTGTAGAATGGTGTTATGAGGAGAACATGTTACATACATTTAAAGCAGACTGTAGTCATCGGAAAAACACTGAGAAAAATAAATATACGTGTTATTCACGAGAAATATCACATTTATAACCAAGGAGGTTAGAATAAAGGGAGATGGCATTATCTATGCCGAGCACATACATCAGTTGAAGCCTGTCTGCCATCTTGGTCAGTTTTGGAACGCTATTTCTCCGTTAAAACTATGCGTTAAGTCGACCCTGTTAGTGTAAATGCATTGAACTGACTGTCACTGCATAGTATATGCTTCCAACCAATAAACATTCTTGAATAAATAGTAATAAATACTCATCATAATAGCGGTGGCCGAGGGGACTGAGGCGCTCCAGTCACGGTCTGCACGGCCACTACGGTCGGGGGTTCGAATCCCCCTTCGGGCATGCATATTTGTGCCGTCCTTAGTATAAGGTAGTTGATAAGTAGTTTGTAAGTTTAGGGACTGATGACCCCGTAGTTAAGTCCCATAGACTCTACAAACATTTGAACATTTTTTTGAACTCATCATAATATATTTGAAAAATTAATTTTTAACGGCTAATTTGCAATCTACTAGCCGGCCGCAGTGGCCAAGCGGTCTGCGGCGCGCCAGTCACAGTTTGCACGGCCCCTACGGTCGGGGGTTCGAATCATAATGACGTTTGATGTATGAAAATCATGACTGTATATATGAATGTATAATTAGTACTTAGTTTTTATTTGTAATCTAGAATATGTAGCCTGTTAATTAATTACAGATGTAGCTCAGACACGATTAAATAAATCCTGGGTAAGTACCGTACCTCTGTCATTGTTGATCTCCTTCCAGAACGGTGTTATTACGTCCAGATTCTTGCATCTTCTATCTTTAACTCAAACTGTCACTACTGGTAGTGGATCATGACTCAGACTCCAGCTAATACTGCTGCTCGTAATGCTGCTACTGCTAATACTGACGATACTCGAATATAATGACATTTCTCGAGACTAGGAATCTGCTCTGCAGGAATCAGCATGGGTTTCGAAAAAGGCGTTCGTGTGAAACCCAGCTCGCGGTATTCGTCCACGAGACTCAGAGGGCCATAGACACGGGTCTAGCAGGAGTCTAGCAGTAGGGTAAAGTGGTACAGTTTCAATCATTTCGGACAATTGTTATTGTAACTGGAAATATATTGAGAAAATATGTAATTTTAATTGTAGCACTTGTTCTTGGATGTTTAACTAATATGTAACACAAATATTAGACAATTACAAATGTCGGTATAGACACAAAAAAGTTACAGAATTGAGAAAAATCGATCGAAAATGTACCACACTAGGTACAATTGTGATCACTTCCTAGTAGAATTTTGACTAAGAGCATCTTCCACATAACAAGCACTTTTTCCGTCAGGCACCAACGCATACTTCGTTGTACCAAACATTGCATTTTGGGTAGAGAATCTAGTCACCCATAAATAGGAAATTTATAAGAGCTCGTTAGACTAAGTAGCTTCACTTACTTCCTAACGTGAAAAAAAATTATTTCTCCTTAGCACAAGGTGGTATATTCTTGGAAAAGACAGGAAGAGCTGTAGAAACCTGCTACGCTACAATGCCACACAACGAGACACTACAAGACTGACAAATGGCGCGAAAATTTATGTTGATCAGAATTGTACCTATATCGAATTTGTACCACCTTACCCTGTATTGCTCCCTCCTACGTATATCTCGCGAAGAGATCGTGAGAATAAAATCAGAGGGTTTAGAGCCCACACAGAGGAAGACCGACAATCCTTCTTTCCGTGAACAATACGTGACTGGAATAGGAGGGAAAATCGATAGTGGTACTCAAGGTACCCTCTGCCACACACCGTTGGGTGGCTTGCGGAGTATGGTTGTAGATGTAGATGTACTGTGGCGGCGTCTTCTTGGCCCTTGTCTCTTCTGTCACGTTGCACAGTTTCTAGAAAGATCGTCATATTGCTCTGGATATCAGTACACTAGGTTATTGGCTTCTACTCACGTTGCTTCGAGACGTACGAGCAGGTTGATTTGATTTGATTTGATTTTTCCAGGGAAGCCAAAACAGTCATCACAGATCCTACATTTAGGGTCTTCTTCTGTTATTCCCATTGTACTTAGGTGTTTTTTGAAATTCCCATGGCCTGTCAGCAATCCAACCATGAATCTAATCTCTCTCCTGTGCAGGCCCAGGATTGCAGAGCTTCTTTTAAAACATGGCTTTGGTATCATTACTTTGCCATGTTTTTGTTGGTAGACTTTGGTCCAATATTCTACGTGCTGTCTTCTGAGCCAGTTACGTAGTCCAGTTTGATCATTGCCTTGGTGATTGTCAGGACAGGCTACGTATTATAGTTTGTGGTGTTACGTAATGTGGTCGGTCGATGGCCTGATCACTAAATCGTCAGCTTCCGCAAGTGGAGAGAATGACATTGTCACGTTCCTACACACATGAGTACTTGGTGGCCTGCTGAATCTGCTTCGTTAGCCGGTCGATGCAATGTCGGAATGCGATCGCAGGTTTGCTGCTGTACTCGCCTGTGCCTGAATATTCTGAACTGAACTAAGCTTTCATATCAACTTTCCACATTTTTCACTATTCATTTATTACCGTATTTTATTTCATTGATTTATTTACACACTTTACTGCACGCAACACCTTGGGTGTTACCGTTCTTGTATATTCTACATCTACATCTACATGGGATACTCAGCAAATCACATTTAAGTGCCTGGCAGAGGGTTCATCGAACCACAATTATACTATTTATCTACCATTCCATTCTCGAATAGCGCACGGGAAGAAAGAACACCTGAATCTCTCTGTTCGAGCTCTGATTTCTCGTATTTTATTCTGATGATCATTTCTACCTATGTAAGTGGGAGTCAACAATATATTTTCGCATTCGGAGGAGAATGTTGGCGATTGGAGTTTCGCAAGTAGCCCACGCCGCAGCGATAAGCGCCGTTGTTGTAATGATTCCCATCCCAGATCCTGTATCATTTCCGTAACGCTGTCTCCCATGTATCGTGACAATAAGAAACGAGCTGCCCTTCTTTGGACTCTTTCGATGTCCTACGTCAAACAAACCTGCAGTTTCTTTTGTAGTTCTGTTGCATCTTTCAAGGGTTCTGCCAATAAAACGCAGTCTCTGGTTCGCCTTACCCACGTCATTATCTACGTGTCCTTTCCAATTTAAGTTAGATGTAATAGTAATTCCTAGGTATTTTGTGGAGTTTACGGCCTTCACATTTGATTGGTTTATCTTGTAAACAAAGTTTAACGGATTTCTTTTCGTACTCCTGTGGACGACTTCACACTACTCATTATTTAGTGTCAATTGCCAATTTTTACACCATACTGATATCTACATCTACATCTAAATACATACTACGCAATTCACCGTAAGGTGCGTGGCGGAGGGTACACTGTACCACTACTAGGCATTTCCTTTCTTATTCCACTCCCAAATTGAACGAGGAAAAAAAGAATGGCTATATGCTCCGTACGAGCCCTAATTTCTCTTATCTTGTCTTTGTGATCTTTACGCGAAATGTAAGTAGGCGGCAGCAAGATTGTACTACACTCAACTTCAAATTCCGGCCCTCTAAATTTACTTAACAGAAATTCACGAAAAGAACGTCTTTCTTCTAGCGATCCCCAATTGAGTTGCCGGAGCATTTCAGTGACACTCGCGCATTGGTCGAACCTACCGGTAACAAATATAGCTGCTCGTCTCTGAGCTGCCTCTATGTCTTCCTTTAAACTGATCTGCTGTGGGTCCCAAACACTTGAGCAATACTCAAGACGTGGTCGTACAAGCGTCTTATACGCGGTCTCCTTTACAGGTGAAGTACATCTTCCCAAAATTCTCCCAATAAACCGAAGTCGGCTGTCTGCCTTACTCACAACTGTCCTTACATGCTCGTTCCATTTCATACCGCTCTGCAATGTTACGCCTAGATATTTGAACGACGCGACAGCATCAAGAAGCTCACTACTAATGCTGTATTCGAACATTATAGGATTGTTTTTTCTACTCATGCGCATCACTTTACATTTTTCTACATTGAGAGCTAGCTGCCATTCTTCGCTCCAACAGAAAGTTTGTCTAAGTCATCCTGTATGCTATTACAGTCAGTTACAGACGACACCCTCCCATACACCACAGCATCATCAGCAAACAGCCGCAAATTACAACTTACTGTGTCCATCAGATCATTTATATAGATAGAAAATAATAGCGGTCCTATCACACTCCCCTGGGGCACGCCTGACGATACACTCGTCTCTGATGAACACTCGCCGTCGAGAACAACGTACTGTGTTCTATTACTTAGGAAGTCTTCCAGTCAGTCACAAATCTGTGAACCTATTCCATAAGCTCGTATCTTCGTAAGCAGTCTGCAGTGTAGCACCGCGTCGAACACCTTTTTGAAGTCGAGAAAAACACAATCCGCCTGTTGCCCTTCCTCCATGGCTGGCAAGATGTCATGTGAAAAAAGGGCAAGCTGAGTTTCACACGAACGATGTTTCCTAAAACCGTGCTGATTCATGGAAAGAAGCTTTTCCGTTTCAAGGAAATTTACTATATTCTAACTGAGAATATGCTCTAAAATTCTACATGAAACTGATGTCAACGATATTGGCCTGTAATTGTATGAGTCAGTTCTCTTTCCTTTCTTATAAACGGGAGTCACCTGCGCTTTTTTTCCAATCACTAGGAACTTTGCGCTGAATTAAAGATTCGCGATAACTGCAAGCTAAGTAGGGGGGCAATGCCGCAAAATAGTCTTTGTAAAACCTAACTGGTATTCCATCCGGACCAGCAGACTTTTTCGTATTTAGCTCTCTCAGCTGCTTCTCTACACCGGAAATACCTATTGCTATGTCCCCTATTTCGGAATTAGTACGTTGATCAAATGATGGTACATCTGTGCGCTCCTCCTGCGTGAAAGATTTCTTAAAGGTTAAATTTAGAACTTCAGCTTTCCGTTTGCTTTCTTCTATTACTGCCCCGGAATGATGTGAAGAGAGAAGTCGATGTTGTGAAGGACATTCAATGTATTGTATGCATGAAGACAACAATAATCAACAATTGAGAAGTAAGTTTAGGGAATTCATTATTTAATTAACGTCCTTGATTTAACGTAAGTAGATTTGATGCAATAGATAGGAACTGCCGGTTTTGAAAATCGAACCTGAAACTCATGGTCATTGCTTATTCAAAGTTGGATCATAATTTCAATCAGAATTTGCATACACAGTTCCGTAGGCAGTTCCAGGATCACTTATTCATGAATGGCGAAATGATCTCAACAATTAATCTGTTCAAGGATCGCGATTACTGCTTTTAGTGTACCAACTCTCCAGTGCACACTCCAGCCGACGTTTGTTTGCAGCATAATCACCACTTCCAGGGCCAGTATGTCTGTAAGATAAAAATCAACCCGTTTTCTTACGGATTCCGATGACTAGGTACAATATAATTGCGAGAGCCAGTAACGACCTTGAACATATCACTGACTGCTTTACAGAAATGTTCAAATGTTTGTACAGCTTATGGCACTTACCTGCGGGGTCATCAGTCCCTAAACATACAAACTACTTATGAACTAATACTAAAGACAACACAAACATCCATGCCCGAGGGAGGATTCGAACCTCGCGCGATCCACAACATGGCACTCCAGACCGCTCGGATACTCCCGTGCGGCTGCTTTACAGAAAGAATATTCATTATAAAGACTGCAAATTAACCTCCTCCAACAAATTTTACAGAATCAGTTCAAATTTTCAATAGACAATAATGAACATTAAGTTTTAATCCATATGTACTTCACAATTCGCGAAATTTCCCGACGCCTGCTGCTCCTGTAAGATGAACAAACTATCTGAAACACATAAAAATTTGTGCCGGGACTCGAACCCGGGTCTCGCGCTTTCCGGGACGGGAAATTTCGCGAATTGTGAAGTATATATAGATACACTAGCTGAACCCCAGCTGCTTCGCATGCGTAGGCTGGTTGGTCTGCACCAGTTGTTTCTTTTTAATCAAGATGAAGAACCCGTATCTTCAGTTTCCTAGATATAGCTTGAAATTTGAGTTAGCACCATATTTTTGAAAATCAATTTCTGCATCCCGTATTTCACCCCCGTATTAGTCTAATTTCCAAAAATAGCGAAACACATGTCTTTTTAATTCCGACCAAGAAAACATATACCAATTTTAGTGGTTATAGCTTCAAAATTGTCTAGACAACAATGTGTTTCGAAAAGAATTTTTGATCCCCTCTTTTACCTCCTTAGTTGTTGAATTTCCAAAAATACCGAAACACGTGTCTTTTTAATCCTGATCAAGTGTTCATACCCTAACTTTCGTAGTTATAGCTTGAAATTTTTAGTTAAAGCCACATATTTTTGAAAATCAATTTTTTGCCTTCTCTATTTTACCCCCTCATTGTTTGAATTTCAAAAAATGCCGAAACACGTGTCTTTTAAATTCGAACCCCGAATCCAAATCCGAAAATTTGTAGTTCTAACTTCAAAATTGCCTAAATAGCAACATATTTTCGTAAAAAAAAAACTCTCCAATTTAACTCCGTTGTTGGTTGAATTTCCAAAAATACCGAAACACGTATTTTTTAACGCCTAACCAACTATAAAAATATCAATTTTTGCAGCTCTAGCTTCAAAATTGTATCAATAGCAACGTGTTTTCCAAAAGAATTTTTGATCCTCCATTTAACCCTCTTACTTGTTGAATTTCCAAAAATACTAAAAATCATGGATTTTTAATCCTGACCAAGACTCCATATCCCAAGTTTCGTAGTTGTAGCTTAAAATTTGAGTTAACAGCAACATATTTTTCAAAATCCAATTTTTGCGTCAACTATTTTACTTCCTTATTTGTCTAATTTCGAAGAATGCCGAAACACGTGTCTTTTAAATTCGAAACCTGAATTGAAATCCGAAATTTTGTAGTTCTAGCTTCAAAATTGCCTAAATAGCTACGTATTTTCAAAAAACCGTTTCATCCCCTATTTCACCCCCTTACGGACGGAATAACGAAAAATCGCTTCTTAAATGACGCCTGCAAAGTAAGATCAACACACTCCACAAATTTCAAGTTTCTGTCTTCAGTGGTTTGGGCTGGGCGCTGATGAGTCAGTCAGTCAGTCAGTCAATCGGGACACTTTATATATAGAGATTTATCTCTGCTGCGGATCAACGCCAACGTCTGTTCCCTTGGAACGGACATAATAATAAACATTTAAGTTTAAAATTAAAGCAGTTCAATTTTTTTCTGTTATTTACTATACTTGCTGACAATATGAAGGAGGATTCGTATGACGTCCGTACCCCACGCGTAACTCAGGCTTCGCGCGGTACACCAATGTCGTTTGGGTTGCCTAATCAACAGGCGCTAAGGCAGGCCGCAAGTTGAGTCGCAGTTTCGTGACGTGACGCAGGGTGACTCACGTCAAGTTTCCCACGGAGCGTGAGTCACGGCGAAAATCGCCGCAAGTTGGATCGCAGTCGCACGCCGCAGTTTGCAGCGAAACGTCAGCTACTCTCCGTGAAAGTGACGAGGGATGGTGGGAAGACGCAGCTGACGTGCACGTGGCAGAGATGGCGGGCACTTCTACTGTGTTAATTCATATAAGTTCAGATTCGGATTCCGATTCTGAGTTTTTGTTCGAAAGATCCATCTTCGATTATCTGGACTGTCAACCGCGAGTGAATTATTTGTCTAGTCCGTGCGTGTACTACATCTCGAGCTGGAAGTACCGTTCCACGCCACAACACGATCTCTATCCCCTACTATCCATTATTGTTTGAGTTACGACAGCGAGATTTTTCTACGTTGTTTGGCTAGGACAACGAGTGTTTCATTATTATCTGAGTTACACAATTGCCAGCCGGCCGCGGTGGCCGAGGGGACTGAGGCGCTCCAGTCACGGTCTGCACGGCCACTACGGTCGGGGGTTCGAATCCCCCCTCGAGCATTTGTGCCGTCCTAGTTCGTAAGTCGTTCATAAATAGTTTGTAAGTTTAGAGACTGATGACTCCGTAGTTAAGTCCCATACGCTATACAAAAATTAGAATTTAATAAACGTAGGCATCTTTTTTTGATAAATATAAACATTTAACCTGGATAGAGCACAGCACGAAAACAAAATGAAATGTATAGTGTTAACGATGTCTATATGAAAGGTTAACAACGAATCACATGCAAATTACCACTTTTTATGTCCGTTTCCTTGGCTACTTCCTCCCACTTCTCAGCTTTCAGCTTCGTTTTCAAGTAATCTTCGTGGCTTGTATCACACAGAACGCCGAACGCCGCGAACACGTACGGCTTCGATTAGTTTTTCCTCCATAGCGAAGTAAAAAAAAAAAAAAAAAAAAAAAAAAAAAAAAAAAAAAAAAAAAAAAAAACAATACCGACAGCCAGAGTCACCGTGACTCCCGCAGGAAACTGCGTATGGGAGACTGCGCTCCGCAGGCTCACGGCGTGGGCGCGCAACAGCTGCGTCACGTCACGTCACCTGTGTGGTTCGCAGAAACTCACGGCGACTCACCCTGCGTCACGTCACGGGCCTGCGTCTCAACTTGCGGCTGGCCTAAGAGTGGGTTGCCATTCAGAAATTCCTTTAATTTCTTTTTAAATACTAGTTGGCTATCTGTCAGACTTTTGATGCTACTTGGTAAGTGACCAAAGACTTTTGTGGCAGCATAATTCACCCCATTTTTAATAACTCCCCAGTTAGAAGAATTAATTGTCTCATCTACATCATGTGAACTGCTTATTTCAACTTTCTGCACTCTTCCAGTTAAGTATGATTTAAACCATTTGTGCACTGTCCCACTCATACCACAATACTTAAGCTTATCTAGAAGAATCCCATGATTTACACAATCAAAAGCCTTTGAAAGATCACAAAAAATCCCTACTGGTGATGTCCGGTTATTCAAAGCATTTAATATTTCATCAGTGAAGGTGTATATAGCATTTTCAGTTGAAAAGCTTTTTTGAAAACCAAACTGACATTTTGTTAGAACTTTATTTATACTAATATGTGAAGCAATTGAAATTCCACCCACCTCACCTTCAGAAATTGTTTATGCAAAGGTTTAACGATAGCATATTTCAGTCTCAAGAAGCATGTGCATCATGTCTGAGATTTCTTAATGTAGCACAGTAGCTTTTATAATATTTTATTGTTTCTGGGATTTTATTGTTTCTGGGATTTTTGAAAATGTGTTCAACTTCTGACTTTTTGTTGATAAAGTTTTCATTTGTTTTGATGGTAATACCCCCTTCCTCTGCTCTTGGTTGCCCTCTCCCTTTTAATAATATTCCATATCTGGGAAAATACCCTGCTTTAATGAGCTTAGCTACAGATCTTACTTTGTAGGCGTCATTTAAGAAGCGATTTTTCGTTATTTGTATAGTTGGTTAGGCGTTAAAAAATACGTGTTTCGGTAGTTTTGGAAATTTTTTAAATGTTGTGGAGAAAATAGGATCTAAATGTTCATTAGAAGGAGCAAGGCAATTAATGGAAGAGGAGATAAGTAGGATTCTTTGCACTGATGAGGGACTGAATTGGAAGAAACATATGAGTTCAGCTATTTATGCTATCAGAGACATTGCAAAATTTGGTGATATAGATCTCAGTTAATTAGCTTACTACGCCTATTTTCATTCACTGCTTTCATATGGGATCATATTCTGGGGCAATTCAACATTGAGTAAAAAAGTATTCATTGCAAAAAAGCGTGTAATCAGAATAATTGCTGGAGCCCACCCAAGAGCATCCTGCAGGCATTTATTTAGGGATCTAGAGGTACTCACTGTAGATTCACAATATATATATTCACTCATGAAATTTGTTTTAACAATCCGACCAAATTCAAAAGTAATAGCCGTGGGTGGCGCGTGGCCTGGAGCAGAGAACGACCACCTCCGCCGCCCAACGCATCACCGCCTGGGACGTACCGGAAGATTAAGCGTTACTTGTTTCCATTCTGTCCGACAGCCAGTTTTATGACTGTTCCGTGATCCGGCAAGCAGAGACGACTGGAAACCCATTGGGTCTGTTCGCATCGATGACACAAAGCCATCTGCAAAATGATAAGCACCAGTGGCCAATAAAGTACAAGCGGTCTTTGACGACCACCTTTCGTTCACCAGTGCATAGCATCGCTGTGAAACATTTGAGGAAATGCATACTGTAAACAATCAGCTGTTTCTTATTTTTCCAAACTTTTTTATTGCTAGCATGTGAGGACTCAAGCTGCCAAGTCCGAGTGCGCGAATTTAGATTCACCCTGTATATAAACGATCTGACGGACAGAGTGAGTTTGCGGCTGTTTGCTAATGATGCAATGGTGTCTAGGACATTGCCTTCATCGATTGACTGTAATAGGACGCAAGGATGACATTGATCAAATTGAGGAGTGGCAGCTAGCTCTAAATGAAGAAACATTTAAGGTGATGCAGATGAGAAGGAGAAACAATCCCGTAATGTTCGAATACAGCATTAGTAGTGTGTTGCTTGACAGAGTCACCTCAATTAAATATATAGGCGTAACGCTGCACAGCGATATCAAATGGAACGAGCATACAAGGACAGTCGTGGAGGAGGTGGATGGTCGATTTCGGTTTATTGGAAGAATTTTGGGAAGGTGTGATTCGTCTGTAAAGGAGACCGCATATAAAACGCTTGTATGACCCCCTATTGACTATTGCTAAAGTGTTTCTCATCCCCACCAGATGGGTTTAAAGGAAGATACAGAAACTGTTCAGACCCGGGTGGCTACGTTTGTAACTGGGAGATTCGGTCAATGCGCGAGTGTTACTGCATTGCTTCTGGAGTCGCTTTTCGATAAAAACCGTTGAAGAAATTTAGCCTGAATATGAAGCGGACTGCAGAACGATTCTCCTGTCGCGAATCGCCTAAATACCATAAAGATAAGGTCGATTAGGGCTCGTACAGATGCATACAAGTATTCGTTTTCCCCTGATTTAATAAAGGGGTATACAAGGAAAGCAAGAAACCAGTAATGGTACTAGGTACCCTCCACCACGCACGTTTGGGTGGACTGCGGAATATGTATGGACATGTAGTAGGTATCAGGGAATACCCTACTTGTTTCTGTATTGGAACATAACGAGTTTCTTTCTATGAATCAGCACGAGTTTAGGAAACATCGTTCATGTGCAAATCGGCTTGCCCTTTTCCCACATGACCTTGCGAGCCATGGATGAAGGGCAACAGGCGAATTCATACTGCTAACGAAGATACGAGCTTATAGAATACATTCGCGGATTTGTTACTGGCTGGAAGCCTTCCTAAATAATAGAACGCAGTACGTTGTTCTCGACGGCGAGTGTTCATCAGAGACGAATATATCGTCGGGTGTGCCCCAGGGGAGTGTGATTGGACCGCTATTATTTTGTATTTATATAAATGATCTGATGGACAGAGTGGCTTGTAATGTGCGGCTGTTTGCTGATGACGCTGTGGTGTATGGGAGGGTGTCGTCTTTAACTGACTGTAGTAGCATACAGGATGACTTAGACAAAATTTCTGGTTGGTGCGAAGAATGGCAGCTAGCTCTCAATGTAGAAAAATGTAAAGTGATGCGCATGAGTAGAAAAAACAATCCTATAATGTTCGAATACAGCATTAGTAGTGAGCTTCTTGATGCTGTCGCGTCGTTCAAATATCTAGGCGTAACATTGCAGAGCGATATCAAATGGAACGAGCATGTAAGGACAGTTGTGAGTAAGGCGGACAGCCGACTTCGGTTTATTGGGAGAATATTGGGAAGATGTACTTCACCTGTAAAGGAGACCGCGTATAAAACGCTTGTACGACCACGTCTTGAGTATTGCTCAAGTGTTTGGGACCCGCAGCAGATCAGTTTAAAGGAAGACATAGAGGCGGTTCAGAGGCGAGCAGCTAGTTTTGTTTTTGTTACCGGTAGGTTCGACCAATGCGCGAGTGTCACGGAAATGCTCCGGCAACACATTTGGGGATCGCTGGAAGAAAGACGACGTTCTTTTCGTGAATTTCTGTTAAGTAAATTTTGAGGGCCGGCATTTGAAGCTGAGTGTAGTACGATCTTGCTGCCACCTACTTACATTTCGCGTGGTGATCACAAAGAGAAGCTAAGAGAAATTAGGGCTCGTACGGAGGCATATAGGCATTCTTGTTTTGCTCGTTCTATTTGGGAGTGGAATAGGAAAGAAAATGCCTAGTAGTGGTACAGTGTACCCTCCGCCACGCACCTTACGGTGGATTACGGAGTATGTATGTACATATAGATTGTTTTTGATATTCACCCTCATTAGGTTAAATTTTTCTACCTGCCATTCATCAGACCAAGTAGAAAGTTAGTATCCTCTTTTAGTCACTAAAACTCACTTGGCGTCTTCGAGAATCCCCCTGGTGAGGCCGGTGAGATGCACGTTCCTGAACGTGATCTTGAGGTTGACGTTCTTGGTGCCGTTGCTGATCTCCAGCATCGGCGCTTCCAAGGGGTCGATGGGCGGCACGCCGAGTGACGGGATGCCTGCGAACACACCGGCGACGCCGAGATTAAACTGCGCTCACATCAGACACAGTACGAGGTGCATTCAAGTTCTAAGGCCTCCGATTTTTTTCTCCTGACTGGAAAGAGATAGAAAGATGCGCATTGTTTCAAAATGAGGCCGCGTTCATTGTCAATACGTCCCAGAGATGGAAGCACCGTACGGCAAATGGAATTTTACCACCAGCGGCGAGAATGAGAACTGTTTTAGATACTTAAAATGGCGACGTTTTCCTTACTTGAACAGCGTGGAATCATTCGTTTACTGAATTTGCGTGGTGTGGCACCAATTGAAATTCATCGACAGTTGAAGGAGACATGTGGTGATGGAGTTATGGATGTGTCACGGGTGCGTTCGTGGGTGCGACAGTTTAATGAAGGCAGAACATCGTGTCACAACAAACCGAAACACCCACAAGCTCGCACATCAGACACAGTACGAGGTGCATTCAAGTTCTAAGGCCTCCGACTTTTTTCTCCAGACTGGAAAGAGATAGAAACAAGCGCATTGGTTTAAAATGAGGCCGCGTTCATTGTGAATACGCCCCAGAGATGGCAGCACCATACGGCAGATGGAATTTTACCCCTAGCGGCGAGAATGAGAACTGGTTTAGATACTTAAAATGGCGACTTTTCCTTACTTGAACAGCGTGCAATCATTCCTTTACTGAATTGCCGTGGTGTGACACCAACTGAAATTCATCGACAGTTGAAGGAGACATGTGGTGATGGAGTTATGGATGTGTCGAAAGTGCGTTCGTGGGTGCGACAGTTTAATGAAGGCAGAACATCGTGTGACAACAAACCGAAACAACCACGAGCCGGTCTGACGACATGATGCAGAAAGTGAAGAGAATTGTTTTGGGTGATCGCCGAATGACTGTTGAACAGATCGCCTCCAGAATTGGCATTTCTCTGGGTTCTGTGCACACAATCCTGCATGACGACCTGAAAATGCGAAAAGTGTCATCCAGGTGGGTGCCACGAAAGCTGACGGACGACCACAAGGCTGCCCATGTGCCATGTTGCCAGGCAATGTTGACGCTCAACGACAGCATGAATGGGACTTTCTTTTTGTCGGTTGTGACAATTGATGAGACGTGGATGTAATTTTTTACAGAAACAAAACGCCAGTCAAATGTTCAAATGTTCAAATATTTGTAGAACTTATGGGACTTACCTACGGGGTCATCAGTCCCTAAGCTTACAAACTAATTATGAACTACTTATGACTAAGGACGGCACAAATATCCATGCCCGAGGGGGGATTCGAACCCCCTACCGTAGTGACCGTGCAGACCGTGAATGGAGCGCCTCAGTCTCCTCGGCCACTGCGGCCGGCAAAACGCCAGTCAGCTCAATGGAAGCACACAGATTCACCGCCACCAAAAAAATTTCGGGTAACCGCCAGTGCTGAAAAAATGATGGTGTCCATGTTCTGGGACAGCGAGGGCTTAATCCTTACCCACTGCGTTCCAAAGGGCACTACGGTAACAGGTTCATCCTACGAAAATGGCGTCAGCGCTGTGAAAAATGTGTACGTCTGCAGTGCGATTACGTCGAGAAGTAACGCCAGTTTCATCGATTTCGAATGAGTAGTTAATTAGATAAAATTCTGAGGCCTTAGAACTTGAATGCACCTCGTAGAAGCGCCAGAATCAACTATTGACGACTTAGTCAGTGCGTCGTGCAGTCAGCTATACTTAATACAGTACACCAAGAGCAAAGCACACTGGAGCGAAATGAAATATACCAACAATAATGATACAGTTCCAGAATAAGTGGATGCTGTTGTATATCTGAAACAGAAAAACCAGAAAATTTTGCGCAAGAAATGACACCGGTAAGTATTGATATACTAGGTATAGCAGAAAGTTGGTGGCTTTACAGTGGAGTGTGTTCTGTAGGTGGACGTGCAGTGTTTTATTCTGGGAATCAGGACCGAAATAATACAAGATGAGTGGGAGTTATTATCTTAGAGCGCTATTGCAAGATCGTTCTGTATTTTGTGCCACTTACAGATAGAGTTGCCTTGCTAAAAGTCAGTGCCAAAGGTGTGAACCTCAATGTTACTCAAGTATAACTACCAATTGCAGATGCAAATGACGAAAAAATTGACTCTTTCTACAACCAAGAAAAAGAAGTCATTGCCCTTACAAAACACCGCGAAATTAATATTGCCGCGAGACACTACGCACACCGTGTGACGGTGTGGCGCAGGGGATAGCATAACCGACTCTGGTGCTGGAGGTCGCCGGTTCAATCCCGTCCACCGGCAAAAATTTATTTCTTTGTAATTATCATTTCCAGAATGTTCTACAATGTTCTGATGTTCACTTGTAAATTCTACTTGTTTCTTATGTTAACTGTTCTTCTAATTTCTGGTACATTCTGTCTGTGTATAAATAGCAGAGCTGCGTGTATGTTTAGTTCGTAATAAATGTGCTTTCAGTATAAGATGGTGTCCGTCCTGATCCAGATAAAGTAACGGCAGTCACAGAATTTCCGACTCTCCAGCACATTCGTAATGTGAGAAGTTTTCTCGGGCTGTGCTCATACTACCGACGTTTCATAAAAGGATTTTGTAACAAGGCACGTCCATTACAAGAACTTTTCAGGGAGACGCCAAGTTTTACTGGGATGAGACAAAAGAAAGAGCTTTCTGGGCACTTAAGGAGGCTCTAACTTCCGCACCAGTGCTAGCCTTGTACGACGAGAATGCGGACACGGAAGGGACGCCAGTGGTTACGAGATTGGTGCAGTGCTTGTACAAGTTCAAGAGGGAGCTGAAAAAGTGATTGCCTATGCGTCAAAGTCCGAGATAAACTACTCTACAACTGAAAAAGAATGTCTCGCAGTTATCTGGGCTATCAACGAGTTCCGGCCGTATTTATTCGGCAAACCATTCACCGTCGTGACAACCACCATTCTTTGTGTTGACTGACTAGCTTGAAGGATCCAACAGGTCGACTAGCAAGATGGGCACTAAGACTCTAAGAGTATGATGTCACAGTGGTATTCAAGAACAGGCGCAAACACAAGGATGCCGACTGCTTTTCGAGGATTCCATTAGTGTAACACAACAGCATGAATGAAATTTCAGCCCTCACTGAATTAGATGACGTTACAACTGAACAGGGGGAAGATCCAGCACTATTAAAAACGATAGAGGCCTTGGAGAAAGGAGAACCGACCAACGGAGAGTTCCAACTTATAAACGAAACATTGTATAAGAGCAACTACGACCACTGGGCGCCAAATGGTTACTGGTCGTTCCAGTTCATTTCCAGCCAACTATTCTCAAATATTTCCACGATGCTCCAATATCAGGTCATCTGGGATTCGTGAAGACCCTAGGCAGAATCAGACGCAGGTATTACTGGAAAGGTGTCTACCGATCATTCAAGCACTATGTGTGTCACTGTAAGGAGTGCCAGCGACGGAAGTATGTGCCGCAGTTACCTCCAGGGCATCTCGTACCGATTCCGCCGGCAGCAGCTCCATTCCACCGAGTTGGGATAGATCTTTTAGGGAGGTTCCCGAAGTTGACAACCGGTAACCGATGGATAATAGTCTGCACTGACTACCTCACACGCTACGCTGTAACCAAACCTGTGCCGACTGCAGAAGCTGCAGAGATCGCAAAATTATTTTGAAGCATGGAGCACCAACTGTGCTGATATCTGATCGTGGAAAAGTATTCCAGTCAAAACTAGTATCACAGCTAATGTCACGGTGCGACATTGTCCACAGAATGAGAACTGCATACCATCCTCAGACAAACTGAACGTTTTTACAAGACGTTAGCCGATATGCTTTCGATGTACGTCGATGTTGAGCAGAAGGATTGGGATACAATTCTGCCAGTCGTGACATTTGCTTACAATATTGCAAGACAAGACATGACATGCTTCACGCCGTTTTTTCTGCTCCATGGCCGTGAAGCTGAGACGACAATGGATACGCTGTTCCCGTTCCAACCGGACGACACTCAGGATGACTATGTTAAACAGCTCATCACCAGGATCGAAGAAGCAAGACATTTGGTTCGCATACGGACACTGGACGCCCAGGAGAAGGACCGTCAGCGGTATAACGACAAGCACCGACACAGACCAGGAGATCTAGTATCGATTTTTACCCCTGTACGGAAGTTTGGACTGTCAGAAAAGTTATTGAAGCGATGGTCCGTATCGTGTCATACGCCGCCTGTCAGACGTCAGATACGAAGTTGAGGATTATGAGCCGTCGTCGAAACGACAAAGACGAAGAGACATTGTTCACGTCCTGCGCATGAAGCCTTACTACGATCCTGAAGAACAGGAAGGGGACAATGGCTTGTTGTTCAAGGAATCTAAGGACGGTAATTTTACTGATGAACTGAACGAAAGGATTCTCCAGAACTGCCATACAGAGGACCCACGTCAACGTCAAGATCCAGGACATTGCAGCTGGCTCCATCGGGACCGTAACAGCGGGTCGCTGTTTCTCCAGGGGAAAGAGCAACGCCGCGAGAGACCACGTACAGCGAGTGCAGGCGTGGCGCAGGGGGTAGCGTCACGGACTGTGGGGCTGCAGGTCGCTGGTTCAATCCTGCCCAAAATTTATTTCTTTGTAATTAACAATTCCAGAATGTTCTGCATCTTTCATATGCTCAGTTGTAAATTCTACTTGTTTTCTATGTTAACTGTTCTTCTAATTTCTGGTAAATTCTGTCTGTGTATAAATAGCAGAGCACTCTACCCGAGAGGCGCGACAGCAGAGAGCGGGCAGCCGAGCGCAGCAGATGCACGGCAGCGCAGCAGCAGCATTTGCCTCGCTACCGACTTCTACAGCAGCCATGTCCGGACGCGGAAGTGGAGGCGCGGGAAGGTCAAAGGGTGGCCTTCTTTCGGCCATTATGAAGCATCTCGCTTGCGAGGTGTTGCATATGGCCGGAAACGACGAGAAGAAGAAGCGGAAGAAGAAAAAGAAGCAGACGACGGTGCAGTGCTTCCACTGCCAGAAACTTGACCACCTGGCCAAGTACTGCAAAAATGCAGCTGCGTGTGTGAGGTGCGCTGAGGCGCACGACACACGCGACTGCAAGAAAACGCGGGAAGCCGCGGAAAAGTGTGTCAACTGTGGTGGCCCACACGCCGACAACTTTCGCCGCTGCAGCTACACCTGTAGCTGGAACGGCGGAAGAAGCAGGCACACTGACAAGGGCTCCATTGAGGGGATGGAGAAACAGGAAGAGCTCGCTGCCGATCCGCCCCCTCCCCCAAGAGGGGACAGCGGATCAAGCCACGAAGATACGTCTGCGGCCATCGACGCGATGCGCAAAAGGCTGGATAAAATGCGGCCAATCACATTACTGAATGCTGTCCAGAAAATCATGTCACGAGCCGCTAAGTGACGCTTGCAGTCCGTTCTCCATAAGATCTTAGGAGGGCATCAGTTCAGTGCTGTTCCCGGAAGAAGCGTCATCACCGCCGCCTGCACGTTGCGCGATGTCGTCGCCACTTATGACCAGAGTAAAGAATCCGCTGCGCTGCTTTTTGTTGACTTTGAAAAGGCCTACGATCGTATCAGCCACGACTTTTTATATGCAACAATGCAGAAGCTAGGCTTCGGCATGAGGTTTATGAACGTCGTCAAGGGAATTATTGCCAATGCAACATCCCGTCCCATGATGAATGGTCATTTAGGTAAAGCGGTCAACATTGAACGATCAATCAGACAGGGATGCCCACTGTCTATGGCACTCTATGCCCTGGCCATGGAACCCTTACTGATCACGATCACTGAAGGAATTTCCGGACTCAACATTGGGAGTGTAAGGCAATGCTGTATAGCTTATGCGGACGACCTGTGCATTGGTATATCATCGACACAGGATATGATGAAAGCTGGGCGGCTCATTCAAGAGTTTTCAGCAGCAACAGGTGCAACATTAAACACCAGGAAGACAGTTTTGCTGCACATTTGGAGCGGCATTACCAACGTTGGCAACATTGACTGGTGCTCCACTAGCAGTGATCATCGGTCTCTTGGAATATATCTTAATAGTTGCCCCGACAATATGAACACGCGTAATTGGGCTGATATGCTCAACCAGGTTTGGGCTGTACTTTACTCGTTCGGCGATAGACACCTCAATGTTGTCCAAAAGGTACAGACGGTGAGGCTAACTGTTGCCAGTAAATTCAGCTATCTTGCACAAATTCTTCCAGCCCCAGCGCCCATTGCAGCAAGCATCCAGAGGGCGTGTTGCTGGTTTCTAATGAGAGGCAGTTTTTTTTATTTTAGGTTAGTTATGAATCTTTGATGCTTCCACATACGAGAGGTGGCCTCAACTTAATAGACGCCAAAGCACAAAGTAAGGCACTTCTCATAAATCGTTTTCGGAAAATGATAGACAATCCTGAGCCCAATGTCGCTCAAATCCTGTTCCATCTGTGGGGTCCACATAACAAGAAACCTCCAGTCCATATAACAACCATACCCAGGACATTTCAGCACGTGCAGCTATATGCTCTGGAGTTTAGTTATGTATTCCAGGATGTCAACTCCCGAACGAGAGCAGCAGTCTTGAATAACAATACGATATACGGCCATTTAACCGATACTGCCAGGCGGAACCCTATTGAATTGAAGTATTCCCACCACAAGTGGAACATCATATGGCGAAATATCTTTAACGACATCTTACCAACGCATGTCCAATCGGTGTGGTACATGATGGCCAATGACAAGATTCCCACGAACGAGAAGCTGCATAAAATTAACCGTAGCCACACCCCGCGATGCGACCTATGCGGATTTGTGGACTCTTTGCAACACCAACTGACCTGCGGCCCAGCTAAGACAAATACCGACTTCCTTTGCAAGAAACTTGCTGTCCTTGATCGGACCACCGAAAGATGCATAGACAAGCAGGAGCTGCTGTGGCCTTACAAGCTCAGGTACCCCAGGACTAAAAATAACGCGGTGATCTGGTTTGTTGGCCACACGGCTACTTACGTTACTCAACACCGTAAAACTAGCTTTGTCGAATATTTCGCATATATTGAATGGGAACACTATAAAATTAAACACACCAGGACCTATGCACAACTATACGGAAATATGTTAAATATTGTCCTACGATCACCATGATCAGTTCAGCGTCGACATTTTCGTTCTCAAAGTACTGATTCGAAGCAAAAGTAACCATACAAAGAAGAGCTTCTTCATTTTTTTGTGTACAGCGCTCCGCCTCTAAGAAGTTCGCTCCGAGTCGTTCATCACCTCTTTTGTCGCGGTACATTGTTTATTTGACTTTCTTCTTCTCATACTGTAGCGCTACACAGAGCGCTCTCCCAAACCATATGCCCTCTTGGAGGACTATGGTCGATAAGGAGGAATACTATTTCTTTACTCTTCTTACCCACTCCAGCGCTTCTCACTCTAAACGTTTCACCGTTCGTTGCTGCTATCAACTACGGACGCGCGCACTGTCAGCTGATAAGCGTGCACTCATCACTGGAGACATCGTATTCGAAACGGATGAAATTTCTTTTGCTTTTTACACGCGGCACTGAACGACAGCTCATGAGCGATTTCCGCGTGAACAAGGCGTGCAGAAGGGTAATGGAGGCTCTAATCTATGTTTTTTATCATTACATATGTTTCTTTACAAAATTTTAAAAAAATAAATAAATAAAAGAAAAAAAGAAAAGAAAAAAAGAGGCAGTTAGTGCTGCGTGTACGTTTAGTTCGTAATAAACGTGCTTTCAGTATAACTGCTGTGTTCAGTTGCCTGCGAAGTCAAGCCTGATTCCTTTTCGATGTGACAATATGATAATGGGAGACTTCAGTGCCAAGCTGCAAAATAGCAAATATGAGCATCTTGTAGGGCCATCTGGTTCAGGAACAAGAAACGAGAGGGGTGATCGCTTGTGGGACCCTCACCAGGTGGGACTGACGGAAGACATTGCGAGATTAAGGGAAGGGCAGCTCGTTTTGTTTTATCACGTTATGGGGGGCAAAGCGTCACGGAAATGTTGCAAGAATTGGGGAAGAAATCGTTAAAAGAAAGACGTTATTCATTGCGGCGCGATCTGTTTGCAAAGTTTCAATCATCGACTTTTAGTTATGAATGTGAAAATATTTTGCTAGCACCCACCTACTTAGGGAGATATGACCATCCCAATAAAATAAGAGAAATCAGATCGAAAACGGAACGATTTAGGTGTTCTTTCTTCCCGTGCGCTATTAGAGAATGGAACGGTAGAGGAAAGTTATGAAAGTCTGCCAGGCACTTTAATGTGATTTGCAGAGTATCTATGTAGATGTAGATGTAGATCGCTTGCAACAATTCTGCCAATAAGAAAACATGAAAGTCACTAATACGTGGTTCAAATTCCCACCTCGATGACAGCTGACAACAAAAACAAATAAACTATATTTTAATTAATAAACGTTTTGGAACTCAGTTACAAGCGCATCCAGTTATCCTGGAGCGGCTTACCATCAGACCGTATACTACTAGTAGCTTCTCTAAAAACAAAACTTGTAAAACATAAAAAAAACGAACTCAGAAAAGAAAGATAGCTTCTGAAAAACTCAGTCTTAACTTGGAAGTGAAGTTATTAAGAACATCAACAATCAAATAGTGACAGCAATCAAAAGTCTTATTGACCAAGAAAACACCAAAGTATGGGTAGAGACGAAAAACATTATGCCAACCACTGCCCGAATTAAATTAGCTGGCCGTCGCGGAGTGGCCGAGAGCATGGCGGCGCTATGCTACGACGCGCGAGGCCGCTCCCTGACGGGGGTTCGAATCCCCCCTAGGGCATGGATGTTTGTACCGTCTTTAGGGTAAGGTAGTTCATAACTAGTTCGTAAGTTTAGGGACTGATTTCCATCCTGTTAAGTCCATCTAAACTTAACAAACATTTGAACATTTTCAATAAAATAGCATATAAAACAATATATAGGAAACAGAAATGGATGTCTGATGAAATTCTTTCATTTATGGATGACCGCCGATAGTATAAAGCCCAGACAGATCAAACTAATGACAATAATAGCCAGAATCGTAATAGATCCAAGTTTAGAGAAGCGATAAATGAATGGCTACAACATGAATGTGAAGAAATTTAAAGACTTTTAGCTTCACATGATGATTTTAACTTACAAAAAAAAATTGCTGGTAGATTTGGAAGAAAAAACACTTCCTCATTAACCAATAAAAATAATAAACTAGTTCTTGATGCCATTCAGCAGAAAGAGGTATGGAAAGACTACATTAAGAACCTCTTTTCAGATGATAGACCAAGTACTAAGATTTCTACTAACAATAATTTAACAGGATCTCCAATCATGAAAGAGAAAACCGAGAAAGATATCAAAAACTCAGAAACCAAAAAAGCCGCAGGGTGAGATGAAATTCTAGTCGAACTCATTAAACTGCTTGATGCAAAAGGTATCAAAGTCCTACACAAACTAATTTACGACACAGGTCATTACCCCGCCAAATGGCTATTATCAACTTTCGTTCCCTCGCCAGAGAAGAGGAATACGAGAAGATGTGAAGATCACAGGCACATTAGTCTTATGAGCCACAGCTTGAAAATATATCTGAGAGTCATCCATCAAATTGTGAGACATTCATTGGTGAGACACAGTTTGGATTTAAAAAAAGGTTCAGGCACAAGAGAAGCAATAGTAATCAGACAGCACAGGTTAAATTTGGTAATGAGGTCAACTTGGTCAATATATGCAGAGGAGTCCGACAAGGATGCATACTGTCACCTCTGTTATTTAATTTATACTCAGAGAATATTCTTAAGGAGACACTTTATGATATAGAAGCAGGCATAAAAGTTAATGGTGTCTATATCAACAACATTAGCTATGCTAATAACACGGTATTGATAGCTGATAATGTAGATTATCTCGAGCAACTCGTCAATTTAGTAGGAGATAACAGCAGTACTCTAGGTCTGAATATTAACATAACAAAGACTAATTTTATTACTGTTACACGACAGTCCGCGTCTCCACAAATGCAAGTATACATTTCAACGGTCTGTAATAGAAAGAGTAAACGAGTTCAGATATATCGGAATCTGGCTTTGTGGAGACTGGCGAACATACATGGAGATACGATGTCGCAAAGAAAACGCACGTACCACCTTCATAAAATTTAAGAAAATTCTTGCAATTACAGATCTACACCTAAACCTCTGAGTCCTATTTGTAAAATGCTACATGTGGTCCTTGCTTCTATATGGTTCTGAAGGATGGACACAGAATACAACAACAACCAAAATATTAGAGACCTTTGAAATGTGTATTTATCGCAGAGTGCTGAAAATAAGATGAACTCCAAGAATAACCAACATGGAAGTATTGGAACGAATGAACAAACGGAGAGAAATGTTGACAGTGTTTAAAAGAGGAAGAACTGCATACCTTGGACATATATAACTCAACACCAAATATATGCTCCTGCAGTTGATGATAGAGGAGGAGATGTATGGAAAAAGAATACAAGCTGTTGACATGAATAAGAAGTGTAGACCAGCTATTACGTACTGCGGTTGACAGAACAAAGATGAATCGTGTGGTCGCACACACCAATTACTGGATAAGCAGACTCCACATCCCTGAATAGTTTTCGGACTATTTTTGTTGATGTTGCGCGTCCTGTTGCTGCGTGGAGGGAGTGTTGCAGATGAGTTACGTTCAGTCATCTCGGGCTGTTAATCGGGGATAAGGTTCATCTCTTGCTGATGTTACCTGTGGATGACCTTGCCCTTGCCTTTTTTTAATGGTTCCTGTTGTCTGAAATCGCGTCGCGGTTCTGGAAATTGCACTATGGGAATTTGGGACACTCCAATAGCTCCACCCAGTTCCCTGTGTGTCTGTTACGCTTCCAACCTTCGTATGTTTGTCCATGCCAGACCTTCGGGTAAATCACGTTGTCGTTTCATTGCAGTACCTGCTCACTACCCTATCTGAAAGCAACTGCTTGAGTGGTTCGTTTGGTAAACACAACTCAACATCAACCCTCTGTGCAGCAACTTTCTGTTAGTACTACCGTCTCGGTTACTGTAATGTTATTGTCCCCCCTCCGTAGTACCTACAGAAAGAAGTCGAACCATTTTAGTTCATCCTGCCGACGACAATACTTCAGAACATAAATATCTCAACTGATCCCCTAATTGTTTTGACCAGTGTATGAATTGTTGCTTGATGTAGAATTTGGAATACAAGCAGCAAGACTTTCAAGTTATTTAAAGGAAACAAAGTTATTCGAATATTTCATAACTAAACTATTTTCAAAAGCCTACAATGGTAGTATGTTGTTGTTGTGGTCTTCAGTCCGGAGACTGGTTTGATGCAGCTCTCCACAATACCCTATCCTGAGCAAGCCTCTCCATCTCCACATAAGAACGGCAACCTACATCTGTCTGAATCTGCTTACTGTATCCATCTCTTGGTCTTTCTCTGCGGTTTTTACCCCGCACACTTCCCTCCAACGCTAAATTCACAATTCCTTGATGTCTAAGAATGTGTCCTACCAATATATCCCTTCTTTTGGTCAAGGTATGCCAGAAATTTCTTTTCTCCCCAATTCTGTTCAGTACCTCCTCATTAGTTACGCAATCGACCCACCTAATCTTCAACATTCTTCTGTAGCACCATATTTCAAAAGCCTCAATCCTCTTCCTGTCCGTACTGTTTATCGTCCATGTCTCACTCCCATACAAGGCAACACTCCATACAAATGCCTCCAGAAAGGACTTCCTTGGGCTTAAATCAATATTCGATGTTAACAAATTTCTCTTTTTCAAGAACACTTTTCTACCCATTGCCATTCTGCAGTTTGTCTCCTCTGTACTACGACTATCATTTGTTATTTTACCGCCCAAGTAACAAAACTCATCTACCTCCTTTATTGCTTCGTTACCCAATATAATTCCTTCAGCATTGCCTGATTTTCTTAGACTGCACTCCATTACCCTAGTTTTGCTCTTGTCAATCTTCATCTTATATGCACCTTTCAGCACACTGTCCATTCCGTTCAATTGCTCTTCCAGGTCCTTTGCTGTATCTGACAGAATTACTATGTCGTCGGCAAATCGCAATGTTTTCAATTCTTCACCCTGAACTTTAATTCCTTCTCCAAATTTCTCCTTGCTTTCCTTTATAGCTTGCTCAGTGTACAAATTGAATAACAATGGAGTAAGGCTACGACCCTGTCTTACTCCCTTTCCAACCACTGCATCCCTTTCATGCCCTTCAACTCTGACAACCGCTGTCTGGTTTTTGTACAAATTGTAAATAACCTTACGCTCCCTATATTTTACTCCTGCTTGCTTCGGAACTTGAAAGAGTTTATTCCCATCAACACTGTCAAAAGCCTTCTCCAAATCTACAATAGCTAGAAATGTAGGATTGCCTTTTCTTTATCTATCTTCTAGGATAAGCCGTAAAGTGAGTATTGCCTCCCGTGTTCCCACATTTCTCCTGAACCCAAACTGATCTTCTCCGAGGTCAGCTTCTACCAGCTTTTCCATCCTTCTGTAGTAGTAGCGGTTGTAAACATTTTGAAATTGATGTGATATATGATTAAGGAAACATATCTTGCCCAATGATGCCACATGAAATCATCCCTAATTTCCATTATAAAACCAAACTTGTAACATATACTCATTATTGCAATCATTATGTATATATATGTATGTATATATGTATTACCTCCAGGCAGCAACTTGATAACGGCATCCACGGCCTTCCTGATGCATTCGTTGACGTCGGGGCTGTCCCTCTTGCATACTGGGTACTCGGGAGCTGCGAACCAAAGCAATACAAGCAAAATATGAGCGCACTGTCGATTTGTAATGCCACCAACACAGAGAGCCTCACACACACACACACACACACACAAACACACTGAAATACGTCGAGAGACAAAAATGTTCCCTTGGACGAGTAATCCTTGGTCAGACGGCGTGAAAGAATGTCGTGTGGGGAGACACGAGCCATATAGGACGAAGTATTGACATTGCTGTCGTTTGCACTGAAGTGATTACCGTGCAAAAATGTTCCAGACGTATGACCGTACGACGCGAATACCCTTTTTATTTTTTTATTTATTTGTTATTTAACATGCCCCATTACATAGTAATATTACATCTTTCTTGGTTTGATTCAGGCGGTTACATCAAATATTTTTGCAAACACAAGTACAGTATATAAGTTGACAGGGTTTACAAAGGAACAAACAATTTTATACATTAGGAAATCTAACTGAATTACAAAAATTGTAAAAGTATGTAGTGTATTTATGTACTAAGTCATATATATTGACGGGCCATACTCCTCCTTTGGCAGCTATTTTTTTTCCTGAAATGGTCCCTCTCTTTCAATAAATTGCAGCAATCAAAAAGCACGTGGTCAATAGTTTGGACAGCGCTGTTACATGTGCACGTTCCGTCTTAAATTATTTTGAACCGCTGATAGTAGGCTTTCAGTTTCCCATGACCTGTTAACATAGCTGTAAAATTCGGAGATATTGGAAGTTTAATCATTAAACGTTGTCGGATAGTAGGAAAATACGGTTTAGTGCTTCCCCCGTTTTTTGTTCTGTGCCACTCAATGTCCCATTTGTTCCTAAACTCTTCTCGAAGTTTCTTCTTTACGCCACTTGTAGATATTTTGCTATAGCTTGTTGGTTGTCGTGATCGAGCTGCTCTTTTAGCAAGGTTATCAGCTAGTTCATTTCCCCATATCTCTTGATGTGCCTTAACCCACTCGAAATGCACCAGCCAGTTGTGTGTCTGCAACCTTCTGATTTTACATCTTATTTCTTCAATCAAGAAGTTGTGGTTCTTCGGATTTCGCAAAGAGTCCAAAGTAATCCTGCTGTTGGTGTGAATTACTGCAGTTTTATCAGTATTCGAGAGATTATTTATGAACTCAAGACCATTGAGGATGGTAAATTGTTTCGCTTGATTGTTTAAGCATTCATTAGACAGTTTTAGCTGTATCTGGTAAGTAAGCCTCTTATTAACAAATATTGCTATCCCCGAACCCACTCCGTCGTCTGATTTGCTTCCATCTGTGTATACTTCAACAGCGTAGCTTTTGCTGGCGTCCTTCTCAATTATCCTTGTAAAGTCTGCCGGGTGTGCCCAGCTTCTGTACTCTAGGGCGATGTCGATTGTCTGTTTTGCGTCTTTGGTTTTGACCAGGTTATAATATTTAGCTATTTCCTGACCCTTCGAATTCCAAATGATAAATTGAGCTAGACGCATGGGACTTCCCTATGAGAAATCGTTAGAATGCAATATCCCGGGATCCACAGCGTCAATACTGTGCCGCTATGACTGTTTATGTTTCTTTTTATATTATCGGGGATACTACACTCCTGGCCATTAAAATTGCTACACCACGAAGATGACGTACTACAGACGCGAAATTTAACCGACAGGAAGAAGATGGTGTGATACGCAAATGATTAGCTTTTCAGAGCATCCACACAAGTTTGTCGACGGTGGCGACACCTGAAACATGCTGATGTGAGGAACGTTTCCAACCGATTTCTCATACACTAACAGCAGTTAACCGGCGTTGCCTGGTTGTTGTGATGCCTCGTATAAGGAGTAGAAATGCGTACCATCACGTTTCCGACTTTGATAGAGGTCGGATTGTAGCCTATTGCGATTGTGGTTTATCGTATAGCAGATTGTCAACACCAGCCGCTGCGCAGGTGCAGCTTTGAGATTCGTCTGTGTAGCCCGATCGACCATTCTGCTTCATTCACCGAAATTTATTGTCAGATGTTGTAAACTGTCGGTTTTACCGTTGTATACTGAGATATTCATTTATTATTACACTGTCAGAGAAAAAAATACTACAGCTGAAAAGACGACGTCGATTTTGATCCGATGACGACAGATCCCATCTGCTGGATACGAGAAGTACTGATAATGGTTTCAATGTCGTCCGTAACAGAAAGCACAGGGACACAGCTTCCAGAGCGCTGTCTGTGGGTACCCTATAACTGGAAACATTTACACCCATACAGCTGTAAACCTACATTTCTAGCTTTTGTAGATTTGGAGAAGGCTTTTGACAATGTTGATTGGAATAAACTCTTTCAAGTTCTGTAGCAAGTAGGAGTGAAATATGGGGAGCGTAAGGTTATTTACAACTTGTACAAAAACAAGACAGCGGTTGTCAGAGTTAAAGGGAATGAAAGGATGCAGTAGTTGGAAAGGGAGTAAGACAGGGTTGTAGCCTTTCTCCAATGTTATTCAATTTGTACATTGAGCAAGCTATAAAGGAAAGCAAGGAGAAATTTCGAGAAGGAATTAAATTTCAGGGGGAAGAATTAAAAACATTGCGTTTTGCCAACGACATAGTAATTCTGTCAGAGACACCAAAGGACCTGGAAGAGCAGTTGAACGGAATGGACAGTGTGCTGAAAGGTGCATATAAGATGAACATTAACAGGGGGAAAACTAGGGTAATGGAGTGCAGTCTAAGAAAATCAGGCAATGCTGAAGGAATTAGATTGGGAAACGAAGCAATAAAGGAGGTAGATGAGTTTTGTTATTTGGGCAGTAAAATAACAAATGATGGTCCCAGTACAGAGGATATAAAATGCAGAATGGAAATGGGTAGAAAAGTGTTCTTGAAAAGGAGAAATTTTTTAACATCGAATATTGATTTAAGCCTAAGGACGTCCTTTCTGAAGGCATTTGTATGGAGTTTTGCCTTGTATGGGAGTGAAACATGGACGATAAACAGTGCGGACAGGAAGAGTTTTCAAAATGTCTGGTATTCACAGGGCTTTCCACAACATCGTACCTCCGCTACAGGAAGAGGATTGAGGCTTTTGAAATGTGGTGCTACAGAAGAATGCTGAAGATTAGGTGGGTAGATCGCGTAACTAATGACGAGGTACTGAACAGAATTGGGGAGAAAAGAAATTTCTGGCATACCTTGACTAAAAGAAGGGATAGATTGGTAGGTCACATTCTTAGACATCAAGGAATTGTGAATTTAGCGTTGGAGGGAAGTGTGTAGGGTAAAAACCGCAGAGGACGACCAAGAGATGGATACAGTAAGCAGATTCAGACAGATGTAGGTTGCCGTTCTTATGAGGAAATGAAGAGGCTTGCTCAGGATATGGTATTGTGGAGAGCTGCATCAAACCAGTCTCCGGACTGAAGACCACAACAATAACATGACTAATTGTGATTTGAACGTGCAAAACCTTGCGCCATAACACAGCAAACCCAGCGAATTTAAGAGGGGCGAAATTGTGGCCTTCTGTGTGGCTAGATGGTCCTTATCGGTAACCGCCACACTGGTTGGACGTGCTGGTCAGTTGTGCAACGATGCTGGTTGCAATGGTCAACTGAACGTTCTGTCACCTGTACACAAGGCACAATGAAAGTACATGAAGTCCGAAGTGACGCACCGTCGGGCGTAGCCACTTCTTGAATGTGTAACCGTCTGGGTACGTCACGCGATTTTGCCAATTTTCCCTTCAGCGGAGGGGACAATAGTGGTGGTGGCGCAAAGTCCCTGATCACCATTCCTTGCACAGACGTCCTGGATTAAATTCCAAACCTCTCCGCAGAGTGTCATGGTTGAGAGCGTGGGACACTGCTGAAGATCGTCCCCCTTCTTCCTCATCTCCAACACGAACACGACGTTACACTACACACTGTAATGTAACGGTTAGAGCAGGCGACTGCCGGCCGCGGTGGCCGAGGCGACTGAGGCGCTCCATTCACGGTCAGCACAAAATGTTCAAATGTTCAAATGTTTGTAAAGCTTATGGGACTTAACTACGGGATCATCAGTCCCTAAACTTACAAACTACTTATGAACTACTTACGAACTAGGACGGCACAAATATCCACGCCCGAGGGGGGATTCGAACCCCCCACCATAGTGGCCGTGCTGACCGTGACTGGAGCGCCTCAGCCACCTCGGTCACCGCGGCCGGCACGGTCAGCACGGCCACTACGGTCGGGGGTTCGAATCCCCCCTCGGGCATGGATATTTGTCCCGTCCTAGTTCGTAAGTGGTTCATAAGTAGTTTGTAAGTTTAGGGACTGATGACCCCGTAGTTAAGTCCCATAAGCTTAATAAACATTTGAACATTTTGAACAGGCGACTACTGTAGTATCCGATCCCATCTTCTATTCTATAACCCGTTCCCACATCTTTATTCATTTATCCGATACCGTTTATCTCTCTTACTGTCCATTTTCTTACAGGGATACATTTATAGCATGACCTGGCGTATATCATGTATTTGCTATACTGTTGTTGTTTTAATTATTTTTCATACATCAGACGACAATAAATACTTTAACAAATCTGTCGGAAACTTTTTTCTGCAAAAAAAAAACCGTATCAATTGCTCAGAAATAGAATTTGTCATGCCGAAACAATCTAGAAATGTATTTGCTGGACATTTTTGTAGTCTCCATAATTATTTGAAAATGATCATATACATCAATGAATCTAATTTTCAGTTTTAAAAGAATTAAAACATTTATTTGCGACTGGCTGGAACTGTCTATTTCCGATCTGTTCTATTTCTGTAAAAAAATACAGTAATTACGATATATTTAATTCCATTTCTAATGAGATATTAACATCTGTAATATCGAAACTTATCAAACTGTTCAATAATCATATTTTACGAAACATAATCTGTATGGTCATAAAATTATAACTGCATCGTATTAATGACTACGTGACAATTATGAAATGTATTATCGGAAAACTATAAATGGAGGAGTATCGCGCCAATTGAGTCTAGTCAGTCTCGAGTTTGCTTTTTTAGTCTCGGATTATTAGTCTTAAATCGTGTATCAGTCAGTTCAGCAAATAAAAGAAGAATCAGTGCATTTGAGTGTTATTTGGAACACCCGCCAAATATAAATTTTGCAAAGTTACGTAAATATTTTTATTAATTACTAGCTTGAAAACCCGGCGTTGCCCGGGTATTTATTTATTTATTCGAGCCTTGAGTTAGTACATTTCCTATTCAATCTCTCTCTCTCTCTCTCTCTCTCTCTGTCCATACCCTTTTTTTTAAAAACATGTTACATTTATCAGAGAATATATAAGACATTAGAAATCACACGTAAAAATGCACTCGTTTCGAAGAATCCAATCACGAAATTCAACCATAATGATTGTAATAATATCACAGATCGATCACTTGATGTAATGCGCGAAACGTCAAATCGAATTTTTTAAAGAGATGTATTAAAAGAAATTTCTTTTTTACTGCTTTATTTATTTATTCTTATATTTCCTTATTCGTATGCTTATCCTTACAGAGAAAGAGCTGAAGACATAGTAGCACGCATAGACGGTCTATGGCATCACGTTTCGCTGTATGTAACCTCCTTGCTGTAGAGTCGCAAACGTCATCGCTGGCCTTCAGTCCGATTGTTTTCATAATTTGACGACTTTCAACCACCGTATCTTCCACCCCCTTATACCCATCGGCATGGAACTGCTACTGTATGGTGTACAACGGGAGACGTCGGACAATAGTTACACACACACCATTAGTTTGCGTTCTGTAGTATTCGCTGCAGAGCGAAATATTAACACACACACACGTAGAATTTTATATACACCGGTAACTTTCCATCCCAATATACTCCACCCTTTTATCATTATCAACACTCACGGAACAATGCAACCAATAAATATAAAACCGCGCCTTAAGCCTTCCCTGGGTAGACATTAGTAACTCTACAAATTTTTAGCTCTGTATGTCTAGTGGTTCAGATGTGATAAACGTACTCCGAACAGACATTCACATTTATAGATATAGATGATCTTTTGGTGAAGTACTTTGTAATTAGCAGAAAATATCGTCAACTGAACTGTCTCTCAAACCAAAAGTAGTGGGACATTTGAACACGCACCCATTAGTCACCCACACTTAACACAGACACTTAGCACACAATTCTCACACTTCGCGAAGGAACGGTGCCTGCCATTCATGCCATACGACTTTATTTTAGACTTCCGGCAAGATTGCCGTATTGTAAGGGCGGAAGTGACATATGTTACAGCTACCACACCACAGGTAAGATGGTTTGCGAGGTGAAAAGTGTCAGCACAAACTTAGCCAGCCGGTTACGGGCGGTGGGGTATAGGCGCGCACACGTCTAGCCTTCCATTCACGCCATGGCGTCTACATCTACATTTATACTACGCAGTCCATTGCGTGACGCGGAGAACACTGTACCACTGATAGGCATTCCCAAATATAACGAGGGGAAAAAATCGCAGTCACGTGTTTTACGGCCCACTTTGGATTTGTAGTTTTATAGGTTTTTGCAAACATTTTGGAACAAAATAATAATCTAAACAATAAAAACTTAATTAATAAGAGTGTCTAAAACCCTTTTAGGGGGAAAAAACTTTAGTCAGTGCCGGGTTCAGAACCAGTGTCCTTCAGCATCACAGGCCAAACCGTTGCCCACTACGCTGCGGCTAGTAGGTAGGAACTGTTTTCCTTGATCTCATACTATTGATGGCCGTTGTTAACTGATGCTAATATGGCATTTGTAGATACTACATTATCATTTATCGTAGGAAGAACGACGTGTTTTTGTTAATTCTTCAGTGCGCCAATACTTTGAATTAGCAACGTTACAATAAGAAAATCATCAAATACGCAACGTAAGATGGTGTAGGCCTATGCCAGAGAAAGTTCTGGGCGAGGAATGTCACGTGACATCTGCGAACGGCTGGTTTTCGTTAATTCAATGGTGGGTGTGAAACCTCGTTATTTTTGCAGATATCTCTCAAACGACACGAAATATGAAAAAAACACAAGGGAACAAAGTTGTAGAGAATTTTCTACTCTACAAATTCGTTTATTCAATTTTCGCGTCAGATCAATGGTTCATTTGCAATTAAAATTACATTACAAACGCCTTTTTTGGGATTACTAACGTATTTTTTGTCCAAAATATTTCAAAAAGCGAGGTTGTGGTCTCTGGTAGCTAACAATTGTGTCTCTAAAATTTGGTGTAGATCGGTTGAACGGTTCGACCTAAAAAATGGGAACACGTTACAGCCAGACAGACGTCGTCAAATCGCCGTTATTTTTACAAATATCTCTGCAACGATGCAAGATATGAAGAAAACATAATAGAGCGAAGTTGTAGAGAATTGTCCCCTCTACCAATTACGATATTTAATTTTCGTGTCAGATAAACGGTTCGTTTGCAATTACAATTATATTACAAACAGCTATTTTAGTATTACTACCGTATTTTTTGTCCGAAAAATTTGAAAAAGGGAGATTCCTGTCTCTAGCGGCCTACAATTATGTCTGTAAAATATGGTGCTGATCGGTTGAACTGTTCGTCTTAAAAACAGGGAACACGTTACGGACAGACAGACAGACATACATACATCCCAAAATCGCCGTTATTTTTGCAAATATCTCTGAAACAATACGAGATATGAGAAAAACATAAGAGAGCAAAGTTGTAGAGCATTTTCGTTTCTACAAATTAGGGTATTCAATTTTCGTGTAAGATGAATGGTTAAGCCGTTATTTTCATTTAAGCTGTCAAAAGGCCCACTTTTAGTGTTACTACCGTAACCTAAATTGAGCGAAAAGAATGTCTACATGCCTCTGTTCGAGCCCTAATTTATTTTATATTGTCTTTCTGATCATTTCGCGAAATGTAAGTAGGCGGCAGAAAAGTCGTTCTACACTCAGCTTCAAACTCCGCCCCTCTACATTTCCTCAGCAGAAATTCACGAAAAGAACGTCTTCTTCCCTCCAGCGATTCCCATTTCAGTTCCCGGAGCATTAGCGTACCAGTAACGAATCTAGCTGCTCGCCTCTGAACTGCTTCCATGTCTTCATTTAAACTGATCTGCTGCGAGTCCCAAATACTTGAGCAATACTAAGACGTTTTATACACACTCACCTTTACAGATGAAGTACATATTCTCAAAATTCTCCCAATAAACCGAAGTCGGCTGTCCGCCTTACTCACAACTGTTCTTACATGTTCGCTCCATTTCATATTTCTCTGCAATGTTACGCCAAGATATTTGAACGCCGGCCGCGGTGGCCGAGGGGACTGAGGCGCTCCAGTCACGGTCTGCACAGCCACTACGGTCGGGGGTTCGAATCCCCCCTCGGGCATGGATATTTGTGCCGTCCTTAGTCTTAGCTAGTTCATAAGTGGTTTGTAAGCTTAGGGACTGATGACCCCGTAATTAAGTCCCATAAGTTCTACAAACATTTGAACATTTGATTTGATATATGAACGACGCGACTGCATCAAGAAGCTCATTACTAATGCTGTATTCGAACATTATGGAATTGTTTCTCCTACTCATGTGCATCACCTTAAACTTTTCTTCATTTAGAGTTAGCTGTAATTCTTCGCACCAACTAGAAATTCTGTCTACTTCATCCTGTATGCTATTACAGTCAGTTAAAGACGACACCCTCCCGTAATGATCCTATCGTTAGTGGGGAGGGGTGGGCAAGTTTGAAGCCCTTACTCTTACGGGAATTAGTTTCATAACTACGAGTTTGAGTGCTGTGGGCAGGGTGAAGCTGGGAATTTGTATCTGACGGGAGGCGTGCTTAGGTAGTCCTTGCAGGTGCGGTGATCACTGTGTTCCTAGTGGTGTAGGGGTCAGCGCAACTGCCTAGAAAGCAGGAGACCCGGGTTCGAATCCCGGCTAGGTACACATTTTCAGCTTTTCCCAATCACAGTATATGTCATATATTCTGTGAATATTACAGTACAGTAGGGTCTCGATTATCCCATCTTCGGTTATCCGACCTTCCGTGTTATCCGACCCTTTCAGTGCGTCGGGATTATACGCAAAATAAATAAATAAACAAAAAAATGATGTGGCCCAATAATGGGAGAGTTTTGGAGCAAATACAATTGCAAAATCCTGGAAAATTTTTCCAGAAGAAAGATCAAGAAAATGCCACAGATGATGAAAGTCTAAAACAGCACACCGAACCCGAATATACTACCCTGTTTTCATTATTACTAAATGTTCCGTAATGTGCTGACGCCACAGAAGATGACGTAAATGATTCATAATCATGTAGATGTTTAAATAAACGAATAAAATCATCGGAGCAGTCCAAGAAGATTACTGCTGGAAACATAGAAAGAACCAAGAAGTTACGACTTCACGAACGAGTAGGTCGGAGCATAAGCCCGGCAGGGCAGACTGCCAGAGGAGCAGACGCTTGCCAAGGCTGTTCCCTTCGGGAAACCCCGGTGGAACCTGTTCAGAAGAGAGGCTGGGAAAACGGGGTTAGGTTGAGCTGCAGGAGGGCCTTCACCTGCTAGCCGACCTTGAGGACGTGAGAACTGCACCCAACCTGCACGCGACTGTCGTCTGTAGAGGCACCTGCAGCCGGCCGCGGTGGCCGAGCGGTCTGCGACGCGGCAGTCACAGTCTGCACGGCCGCTAGTGTCGGGGGTGTGGGTTCGCACAAGTATGAAGTGCGCGCCACTTACTTTCGCCGCGCGCCGACATGCACGCACGGCGCGGCGTTCTTACGACGTCAGCCACGAGCGCCCTCTGCTACGATCCCGCTCGTGGCCACCACTGAACGACATCGTTCACTTGGGACTGAGATAGGAACCAGTTAAGACTTCGGAATCAGATAGGCACTAGGACTCATCACTAGGCAGGCCTCTAGCTCAACTATGTATCAGCATTCTGCAGTACTGAGCTATGTAAAAGTTAGGTATTACTAAGTCTCTAAGAAATATATATCTCGTTCTAATTTACTCTAGTGTTTCTAGTTTCTGCTGTCCCACTGGCTGGTCACCTCCTACCTGCACAAGCGTGCATCCTTTATTCCTGTGTCGGTCTTTCTACTCGGCCACCGACACCTACGACGGAAACAAGACACAAAAGCGGCGACGAGGTTTGGACACAAAAGGGGGTTCGAATCCCCCCTCTAGCATGGATGATTGTGTTGTATTTAGTATAAGGTAGTTCATAAGTAGTTTGTAAGTTTAGGAACTCATAACCCCGCAGTCGTGATAAGCGAATGTGACGCATGTACATACAGGGTGTTTCACTGAGTGTGTTTGCCTCTGTAACTTATAAAACAATAGGTGACGGGAAATTTTAATGCGGTAGGTCAACCCAAGAAATTTTACACTTTCTGCGGAGCTATGAACATAGTTTATTGTATCATTTTCCAAAGAGTTACAGCACAAAGATATATATTTAATGGAACAATAGTTTTTTCTATCGTGCATTGGATTCGTTGAAACCAGCTCCGTCCAAATTAATTTAAACTACATTCCTATCACTGTTAGTTTGGGAGCTACAACACTTCAAAGTTTCAGGGGCAGATACCACAAACGCTGCGCGTAATGCAATGCGCCTTCTAAATGTGGTGCGGCCGAGTTGTAACGTCGCCGGTGTCACGGAGCGAGAAGCGTCCTTGATGCGCTGTTAGACTGCCGACTGTCGCCGCACATGGCCCTATACCCGACAGTTGGAAACACACAAACAATCGGGGCTCAATATACCACAGTTACTGGCATCGGATGACGATGGCATACACGAACAACGAGTAGGTTGACATGTTGCTGATGCTCGGCGAATGCCGACACGATGCCACTGAAGCAGCCACGGCGTATGCCGTGAGATATCCGAGGCGAAGAGCCCAGGCAGCCATTACGTTCTTACATGCTAAACAACGACTTCGGGATAAAGGCAGCTTGGTAATGCGTCGCAGTAACAGACGAAGACCTGCAAGAAGTGAGGAGACGGGGGTGTTTGTTTAGCTGCACTACACCACGATCCTCATTTCAACTTACGAGCCGTTGCTGCAGTCGCTGGTGTCAGTCTAACATCTGTGTGCCTTATAGTACACGGCCACAGGTTTCACCCGTACCGCTTGTCACTGACCCAGGAGCTGCATGGGAACGATTTCCGTTCAAGAGTGACATTCTGTGAGTGGGCCATGCGTAATTTCTCGCTGGAGTCTTTACAAAGTGTTATGTTCTCTGATGTGTCCACATTCACAAATTATGCTGCAATGAACGCTATAACATGCACTACTGGGCCGCAGACAATCCTCGGTGGGTACGACCTGTCGACCGTCAACGTAGGTGGTCTATTAACGTGTGGTGTGGAATCCTTGGGGATGTAATCATCGGTCCGCCCTACTTCCCAGGTACACTGACTGGTGTGTTATATCACGCTTTTATAGCCGACAGTTTGGGTTGTCTCCTTGAACATGTCTGTCTACACACGAGAGTCCATATGTTGATGCAGCACGATGGTCACCCATCCCATTCTGCGCATGCTGTTGTTGAAGAACTAAACAACAGGTTTGCAGGAAGATGGTTGGGGTGCCATGGTCCTCATTCATGATCCGCAAGGTCGCCCGATTTAACACCAGTAGATTTCTTTTTGTGGGGATATCAAAAGGATCGTGTTTATGTCCCTGAGCCCAAATCCCCAGATGATCTAAAACGGCGCATCGAGGACACATGTCGCTCTGTCACACCGGCGATGTTACATTCTCGTCCGCAGATCCTTTCGACGGTGCATTGCATTATGCATTGAGGAACATGGACACACATTTGAACATCTCATGTAAATCAACTTCCCACCGCCATAACATCCATCATCCACCACACAGCCATGTATTATGTACAGCGCGTGGCATCTGCCCTGAAACTTTGAAGGGTTGTAGCTCCCAAACTATCAGTGATAGGAATGTAGTTTAAATTGATTTGGACGCAGCTGGTTTCAACAAATCCAATGCACGATAGAAAAAACTATTCTTCCGTTTAAAAAATTACATATTTGTGCTGTAACTCTTTGGAAAATGATACAATAAACTATGTTTATAGCTCCGCAGAAAGTGTAACATTTCTTCTGTTGACCTACCGCATTAAAATTTCCCGTCACCTATTATTTTATGAGTTACAGAGGCAAACACACTTAGTGAAACACCCTGTATATGCTATATGCAGTTCAGTTGGCCTATAGTAGACATTACACGAAACCAGCACTGTAGCTGAACAAGGAACGACGGCGGTCCAGCTTAGACTTGGTCAGCGCTTCTACGTCACACATTGTCAGACAACCGATGAGCGTTCAGTATTTTTTTGCATGCTCTGCTGCGAACTGTCGTAGACATTGCCAAAATTAAATTTGATTGTGGAGAGTCATTCAGTAACTTTTATTCTATTTGTTGTAAGTTGGCATCGCTGATGGTGCTGGCATGCAATAGTTCCTACCTAAGCGAGCGACAGCAACTATTTGCAGGCTGTAAGGTTTCTTCAAGTGAAAGCGCATACCAGGTGGTCCACGGACGCCGCCCTTTTTAGTTTTATGTTTCAGGCGTACGTTAGTGCAAGAAGTGTAGCGTTGTCCAAAGGAGCAGTGCACTTACAAGCGAACCTCCACTGACAAGGGGAACACCAAGTGTGGTACCAACGGAAATTACAGGCCTATCTCATTGACGTCGATTTGCAGTAGGATTTTGGAACATATACTTTGTTCTAATATTATGAACTACCTCGAAGAGAACGACCTATTAACCAATAGTCAACACGGATTCAGAAAGTATCGCTCTTGCGAAACACAGCTTGCCCTTTATTCACATGAAGTGTTAAGTGCCATCGACAAAGGATCTCAAATCGATTCCATATTTCTGGATTTCCGGAAGGCTTCTGATACTGTACCCCACAAGCGGCTTCTAATGAAATTGCGTGCTTATGGAATATCTTCCCAATTGTGCGATTGGATTCACGATTTCCTATCAGAAAGGACACAGTTCGTTGTAATTGACGGTAAGTCATCGAGTAAAACAGAAGTGATATCTGGCGTTCCACAGTGAGGCGTTATAGGTCCCCTACTCTTCCTCGTGTTTATAAACGATTTAGGAGACAATCTGAATAGCTCCCTTAGACTGTTCGCGGATGATGCTGTCGTTTATCGGTTAGTGAAGTCAACAGAGGATCAAAAGCAACTGCAAAGCGATTTAGACAAAATTTCTACTTGGTGCGAAAATTGGCAATTGACACTAAATAAAGAAAAGTGTGAAGTAATACACATGAACACTAAAAGAAAGCCACTGAACTTCAATTACGCGATAAATCAGTCAAACATTAAGGTCGTAAATTCTACCAAATACCTAGGAGTTACAATTACGAACAACTTTGACTAGAGAGAACACATAGAAAATATTGTGGGGAAGGCGAATCAAAGGTTACGTTTCATTGGCAGAACACTTCGAAGATGCACCAGCTCCACCAAAGAGACTGCCTACATCACACTTGTGCGTCCTCTCCTGGAGTACTGTTGCTCCTTGTAGGACCCTCACCAGGTGGGACTGACGGAAGATATTGAGAAGGTTCAGAGAAGGGCAGCTCGTTTTATCACGTTACGGGGGGGGGGGGGGGGGAAGCGTCACGGAAATTTTGCACGAATTGGGGTGGAAATCATTAAAAGAAAGACGTTATTCATTGCGGCGTGATCTGTTTGCGAAGTTTCAATCACCGACTTTTACTCATGAATGTGAAAATATTTTGCTAGCACCCACCAACTTAGGGAGACATGACCATCCCAATAAAATAAGAGAAATCAGATCGAAAACGGAACGATTTAGGTGTTCTTTCTTCCCGCGCGCTATTAGAGAATGGAACGGTAGAGAAAAGTTATGAAAGTGGTTAATGAACCCTCTGCCAGGCACTTAAATGTGATTTGCAGAGTATCTATGTAGATGTAGATGTTGATGATGGGTCGCAGGTATGTTGTGAAGGAATTCCTCCAGACCATCAACCTAAAAGTATTTCTTTCAATGGACTTTGATTTCTAAGAAAATCGAGATCAAATTCGCAGCAAATTACCACGCATAACGTGTCTACTTATACATGGCGGTTATCGCTCATCTAGACAAGTTGCTAGGCTCCCATGCAGGAGACCCGGATTCAAAACGTAGCGGCAGAACAATTTTTAAAAATTGTAATTGCTACTTTTTATATTTAAAAAAATAATTGAGCAAAGAAAAAGATATAAAGAAAGAAACAAAATGAAAAGTCGAACGATTAAAAAAATAACCAAGAAAATATAAAAAATAGAAAATCTTCCCCGTCGGGTCATTTATTTTTCACTTTTCTTCATTTGTCTTCTTTTGTTGTACATAATTATATGCCTTTATACCCACTTCTATGTTACAGCTTGAATAAACAGTCAGGATAATAGCAAATAACATAGTAACAACTGATTATTTTACTTATTGCGCAGTGTTATTTACTCACTGTCGCCCTGGACACTATTTTTGACACCTGTACAAAATTCTGGGTGGTAATTGTCATAGAAGCACCGAAAACACAGAACATTGTTGCACCACGCACATCTAATAAATGCTACCGCTTTACAGGCGCAAGGTGTGTTCATCATCGTTCACATTCAAAAACAATGTTCGGTCGTCAATTAATTGCGACGAAAACCAGGCATATTTAATAATGGGAACGAAGACTGGTGCGCTGAACTGATGCAACATTAATCAATTGTTCAAATGTTTGTATAGTCTATGGGACTTAACTACGGGGTCATCAGTCCCTAAACTTACAAACTACTTATGAACTACTGACGAACTAGGACGGCACAAATATCCATGCCCGAGGGAGGGTTCGAACCCCCGACCGCAGTGGCCGTGCAGACCGTGACTGGAGCGCCTTAGTCCCCTCGGCCACCGCGGCCGGCGCAACATTAATGAATGTATTCGAATCGAGTCTTCTCGTGAAGCGATTACCTGTTAATAGTTCAGGAGCATGTTGTAGTCTTTTCAAAAATGTTCAAATGTTTGTTGAGCTTATGGGACTTAACTACGGGGTCATCAGTCCCTAAACTTACAAACTACTTATGAACTACTTACTAACTAGGACAGCACAAATATCCATGCCCGAGGGGGGATTCGAACCCCCGACCGTAGTGGCCGTGCTGACCGTGACTGGAGCGCCTCAGTCACCTCGGCCACCGCGGCCGGCTGTAGTCTTTTAATGAAAAGTTTTACCTGACGGTAAAAATACACATAAAATCAGCACGGTCAGGAACTGTAAACATAGGTATTAAATGTTGCCCGAATATTATAGGTATTAACAAAAGACTGTTTACTGATTTCGAAATACGCTTCAATCACCTCAAAAGTGTGCTTCGAAAAAACAAAATGAATAAAATAATCGTCGCGCAATACATAACATATTGAGCGAATGTTACATGTTTTTATCCTGGCCATTTACTGCAAACGTTTACATAAGAATGGTTATAAAAATACATAATTATGCTTAATCATCGGACAGGCGTAAGAAATAATTGACCCATGTCGGGCTTGAACCAAGATCGTCTGCATGGCAGCCTCGCATGTGGCCCATTACACCACGCTGTCTGGCTAAGCAGTAACCGCCATGTACAAGAAGACAAGTTAGGCGTGGTAATTTGCTGCGAATATCATTTCGAGTTTCTTAGAAATCAAGGCCCATTGGAACAAATCCTTTTAGCTTGATAGTCTGGAGGAATTCTCTCACAACATACCTACGACACATCAAATTCCGTTGGTATCATACATGGTGTTCCCCTTGTGAGCAGGGTTGCCAGGTGTGGCGATTTTTCGCATTCTTGGCAATCTTTTTCTTTTAATAGTAGCCATTCTAGCAGTTTGGCGACTGGCGATTAAATTTGGCTATTAAAGGAATTGGGTGGCGAGTTAGTGGCTATTTTACATTACTTGAAATACAAAGAATGTAAAGCAATCACTCTATAGACATTGCGTGAATGATACCGGCTAAACTTCGGTAGAATGCTGGGGAAATGTAATCAACCAACACGAGTTAACACAAATGTTTTCAAGTATCATGGATGTGTCGGAGAGTGTCACAGAGATGTAAACAAACTCAACTTACAGATTCTTGAAGATAGACTACACTACCTCACTTACCCTACTTACGATGGTTCGAGAACACACTTTAAATGATATCTCGAAGTATACTACAACACCGTATGCATGGCTCCTGCTGAGAACACGAGGATAAGATTATGTAAATTACAGCACGCAAGGAGGCATTTAAACAGTATTTTTTTCCGCGTTCAACACAACAGAAATTCGTAACAATGGTTTGCATAGTATAAATGTCGATAGAGAACTCGCGGTGATTTCCCTGTCGTTCTGATGGCTGATTTATCAGTGTCATGACGCATTATTACGAATTAAAGTCCATCTCACATCAAAGTATGGATTGCTTAGTGCATTATTATAAATTACCTCACCTCAAAATGTTGTAATGATTTTGTGTGTATTAAAGAAGTGTTAGAAAGATTCAATAACTCTATTTAACATCTGTAAATATTTGTTTTTAAGAAGATGAAAGTGATTGGTAATCGAAACTATGCATGAGAACATCCCTTGTGTAAGTTTGATAGAATGAGTCTTCAACAGTTTTGTCTTGTAATTTTTGTAAGTTATGAAATTAATAAATATGACAGTTAAATGTAACTGAATTTCCGGAGTCTCTCTGTTATATTTACAATGTGACAATATTTTAACTGGCCTCATTGGTGGTGTGTCTGGGTTCAGTTCTTCGATGGACTCAGTTAAATATTTCTGTGAAGTACGAGTTTCCTTGGAAAGTTCAGTCTGATGTCTGCGAATGTGAGTGCCACAGTTTGTGTTACTTTTTACTGAGTAACCAGCTTACTCCCTGAATTTCAGGATTTTTATTGTCGAGTAACTTGCCATAATTAACACAGCATAATAATGTTAACAGATTAAAGGTTGCGATATTTGTCTATTTTTACTGATGAAAAGATGGTTATATTTTGGAATTTTATTGATGAAAAGATGGCGATATTTTGGCTACTTTTTGTTTAAAATTAGGCGACAGAGCACTGGAAAAACCTGGTAACTCTGCTTGTGAGCTGTGCCGCCGTATGTGTACGTTTTCCTCCTGGTTTCGCTCTGACAAGGTCGCGTGGTCGTCCGGTAGTATTTCGAGTGAGGTCTCACAGTCAAACAGGTTGTTGTTGTTGTGGTCTTCAGTCCGAAGACTGGTTTGATGCAGCTCTCCACAATAACCTATCCTGAGCAAGCCTCTTCATCTCCACATAAGAACGGCAACCTACATCTGTCTGAATCTGCTTACTGTATCCATCTCTTGCTCTTCCCCTGCGATTTTTTCCCCACACACTTCCCTCCAACGCTAAAATCACAATTCCTTGATGTCTAAGAATGTGTCCTACCAATCTATCCCTTCTTTTAGTCAAGGTATGCCAGAAATTCCTTTTCTCCCCAATTCTGTTCAGTACCTCTTCATTAGTTACGCGATCCACCCACCTAATCTTCAGCATTCTTCTCTAGCACCACATTTCAAAAGCCTCAATCCTCTTCCTGTCCGCACTGTTTATCGTCCATGTCTCACTCCCATACAAGGCAACACTCCATACAAATGCCTTCAGAAAGGACTTCCTGACACTTAAATCAATATTCGATGTTAACAAATTTCTCTTTTTCAAGAACGCTTTTCTACCCATTGCCATTCTGCATTTTATATCCTCTGTACTGCGACCATCATTTGTTATTTTACTGCCCAAGCAACAAAACTCATCTACCTCCTTTATTGCTTCGTTTCCCGATCTAATTCCTTCAGCATCGCCTGATTTTCTTACACTGCACTCCATTGCCCTAGTTTTGCTCTTGTTAATGTTCATCTTATATGCACCTTTCAGCACAATATTCATTCCGTTCAACTGCTCTTCCAGGTCCTTTGCTGTATCTGACAGAATTACTATGTCGTCGGCAAAACGCAATGTTTTTAATTCTTCACCCTGAACTTTAATTCCTTCTCCAAATTTCTCCTTGCTTTCCTTTATAGCTTGCTCAATGTACAAATTGAATAACAATGGAGAAATGCTACAACCCTGTCTTACTCCCTTTCCAACCACTGCATCCCTTTCACGCCCTTCAACTCTGTCAACCGCTGTCTGGTTTTTGTACAAATTGTAAATAACCTTACGCTCCCTATATTTTACTCCTGCTTGCTTCGGAACTTGAAAGAGTTTATTCCCATCAACACTGTCAAAAGCCTTCTTCAAATCTACAATAGCTAGAAATGTAGGATTGCCTTTTCTTTATCTATCTTCTAGGATAAGCCGTAAAGTGAGTATTGCCTCCCGTGTTCCTTACATTTCTCCTGAACCCAAACTGATATTCCCCGAGGTCGGCTTCTACCAGCTTTTCCATCCTTCTGTATATAATTCGCGTTAATATTTTGCAGCCATGACATATTAAACTGATGGTTCTGCAGTTTTCACAACTGTCTGCACCTGCTTTCTTAGGGATGGGGATTATAACATTTTTCTTAAAGTCTGAGGGTACTTCACCTGTCTCATACATCTTACACACCAGGTGAAACAATTTTGTCATGGCTGGTTCTCCCAGAGACGTCAGTAGCTCTGAGGGAATATCATCTACTCCAGGGGCCTTGTTTAGACTTAGGTCTTTCAGGACTCTGTCAAATTCTTCTCTCAGTACAGTATCTCCTATTTCATCTTCATCTACATCCTGTTCCCTTCCTACAATATTGTCTCGAAGTTCATTTCCTTTGTAGAGTCCCTCTATATACTCTTTCCACCTTTCAGCTTTCCCTTCTTTGCTGAGAACTGGTTTTCCATCAGTGTCCTTGATATTCATAGAGCTGTTTTTCTTATCTCCAAATGTTTCTTTTATTTTCCTGTAGGATGTATCTATTTTTCCCCTATTTATACATTACTCTACATCCTTGGATTTGCCTTCTAGCCACTCCTGCTTAGCCATTTTGCACTTCCTATCAATCTCATTTCTTAGTCGTCTGTACTCTATTTTGCCTGTTTCATTTACTGCATTTTTATATTTTCTCCTTTCATCGATTAAATTTAGTATCTCCTGTGATATCCAAGGATTTTTTGTAGGTCTTGCATTTCTACCTATTTTGTCCTCTGCTACCTTCACTATTTCATCTCTCAATTTTACCCATTCCTCCTCTACTGTTTTATTTTCCCCTGTTTCTGTCAGTTGTTGCCTAAAGCTCCCTCTGAAATGCTTAAGAACCTCAGGTTCCTTCAATTTATCCAGGTCCCATCTCCTTATTTTCCTAACTTTTTGTAGATTCTTTAGTTTCAGCCTACAGTTCATAACCAACAAGTTATGGTCAGAGTCTATATCTGCCCCTGGGTACGTCTTACACTGTAGAACCTGATTCCGAAATCTATGTCTTACCATTATAAAATCTATCTGGTATCTTCCGGTGTCTCCTGGTCTCTTCCACGTATACAACCTTCTTTTGTGATTCTTGAACCAGGTGTTTGTTATAACTAAATTATGTTCTGTGCAAAATTCTACCAGGCGGCTTCCTCTTTCATTCCTTTTGCCCAGACCATATTCACCTACTATCTTCCCTTCCCTTCCTTGTCCTACTACCGAATTCCAGTCTCCCATAACAATTAAGTTTTCCTCTCCCTTAATTGTCTGAATAATTTCCTTTAGCTCCTCATATATTTCTTCGATTTCCTCATCATCGGCAGAGCTAGTTGGCATATAAACCTGTACTACTGTTGTCGGTGTTGGCTTCGTATCTATCTTGACAATGATAATGCGATCACTGTGCTGGTCATAGTAGTTTACCCGCATTCCTATTTTCTTATTCATTATCAATCCTACTCCTGTGATACCCCCAATTGATTTTGTATTTATAATCCTGTACTCACCTGACCAGAAATCCTGTTCATCCTGCCACCGAACTTCACTAATCCCCACTATATCTAACTTCAACCTATCCATTTCCCTTTTTAAATTTTCTAATTTTCCTACTCGATTAAGGGATCTAACATTCCACGCTCCGACCCGCAGAATGCCAGTATTGTCTTTCCTGATGATCACATCCTCCTGAGTAGTCCCCGCCCGGAGATCCGAATGGGGGACTATTTTACCTCCGGAATATTTTACCCGAGAGGATGCCATCATCATATGTTCATACAGTAGAGCTGCATGTCCTCGGGAACGGTAACGGCTGTAGTTTCCCCTTGCTTTCAGCCGTTCGCAGTAGCTGTGTGGCAAGGCCACATTAGCTGATGTTACAAGGCCAGCTCAGTCAATCATCCAGACTGTTGCCCCTGTAACTACTGAAAAGGCTGCTGCCCCTCATCAGGAACCACACGTTTGTCTGGCCTCTCCACAGATACCCCTCCGCTGTGGTTGCACATACGGTACGGCTATCTGTATCGTTGAGGCACGCAAGCCACCCCACCTCGGCAATGTCTGTGGTTCATGGGGGTGTGTCAAACAGGTAACTACTGCAATATATTCCAGCTAAGGCTACACAGATATGATACTTATGTATGGGGAGACGTACTGCAATACATCCGCGTCACGGCTGTATTCACAAGGTTTCCAACGCGACGTCTACCTTTTGCGCACGTTTTCAGACGTACAGAGATGCGTTTAACACGTTCGCTGCCGTTCACGCTCTGGCGCGATGATGCTAGGTGCCACTTCACGCTCTGGCGCGTGATCGTATTTTGACAGTATCTTTTCATAGTTTTGAGCCACTGAATGTTTTGGTTTTAGTTTTCAATTTTTTCTATTGTTTTTTTTATTTGCATTTGTGTTTTTTGTGAAAACAACAAATGGACAATATAAACAGTACATACAAAGTATTTCATAAAACTTACGGTTCTTTCTATATCATCAGCAATATAAGTATGAATAATATCAAAACTAAGAAAAAATGTTCAAATTTTTGTTAAGCTTATGGGACTTAACTACGGGGCATCAGTCCCTAAACTTACAAACAACTTATGAACTACTTACGAACTAGGACGACACAAATATCCATGCCCGAGGGGGATTCGAATCCCCGACAGTAGTGGCCGTGCAGACCGTAACTGGAGCGCCTCAGTCCCCTCGGCCACCGCGGCCGGCAAAGCTAAGAAGTTTATATATAAAAACTGGTAACAAATCGTGATAGTCAAAGACTGAAATCGGAAAATATTTTACAATCTATACTTTCTGATAGCTGGCAAGGAAATTAGCAGGATATAGTGTAAGTACTTGAATCAGAGACGTGAAATATCGAATGCATAATTCAACATGTGATACAAAGAGGCCGGCCGCGGTGGCCGAGGGGACTGAGGCGCTCCAGTCACGATCTGCACGGCCACTACGGTCGGGAGTTCGAATCCCTCCTCGGGAAGAGATATTTGTGCCGTCCTTAGTGTTAGCTAGTTCGTAAGTAGTTCGTAAGCTTAGGGACTGATGACCCCGTAGTTAAGTCCCATACGTTCTACAAACATTTGAACATTTGATTTGATATAAAGAGTTCCAAAACACCACTATGATCGTAATTCCCCCATAAACGATGCTAGTTTACATAAGAATCCAATAAATCTATCATGACATCATGAGAAGCGTGTGTGGCTCGTAGCCGGTAATGCAAACGCGGAAATCTGGAACCAAGTACGTGTGCATATCAAGTATATTCTTCCCTGAGTGCCTACCAGAGTATACAGCTTTATTAGACGATGCCAGTTTACAACAACCCATAATAGGATGCTAGGTCGCAGTACGCGCCACAGCGTGAGCGGCACCTGACTCAAGTAACGTTTACACGCGCCAGAGCGTGAACGGCAGCGAACGTGTTAACCCTTTGACTGCCGGCCCTGTAAACTTTGCCATTTCTAAGAATGCCAGGTGTTTTTAGCAATATTTAGAATTTGGTATTAGAAAAACTAGACAACATTTAAATGTGGTAATAACCTTTTCTGAAAGCCTTTGACTTGTTCTTCCTGATTACCTACTTTCAGTTTCTCTGAACGTTTACTTCATTTTCCACATACTTTCACACAATGTCATTTTTTGGGAAAAAGAAAAAAGTTTACGGAAATCATAAAGTTTTTACATCATGCTTGTCGTAGTAGAAAAGTTCAAATGTTCAAATGTTTGTTAAGCTTATGGGACTTAACTACGGGGTCATCAGTTCCTAAACTTACAAACTACTTATGAACTAACTTATACTAAAGACGGCACAAATATCCATGCCCGAGGGGGGATTCGAACCCCCGACCGTAGTGGCCGTGCAGACCGTGACTGGAGCGCCTCAGTCTCCTCGGCCACCGCGGCCGGCTAGTAGCAAAGCTTTATTTCCACTTTCAATAATAAAACACTGATAAAAACACTTATTACATATATATATATTATTTTCACACAGTGGAAATTTTTTTTTTATTTTTTTATTTCGTATGATACAGTGTAAAACATGGTTCTTTGCACATTGCGATTTTGCACTCACTGCACTGGTATGATGTGTCTTTTCTTACTGCCTTTCCAGTTTGCTTTTTTCCTCTGGTTGAGCATACTTTGCACATCCTTTGAATTCCACTTTTATCTGTGGGAGGTGGAATTTTTTCTAGAAAATTCTTTCCTGCAGATAACCTGCTCAGGTGGCCTCTATCGGAAGTTGGTTTGGGAGTATCGACTTCCCACATTGGCAATTCTGCACACAACACCCCTATGAACTTGGATAGAGGCATCTCCTCAGCTTTTATTTTGTTATGGAGAATACATGCATATACCAGGCACCATAAGGAGACAGTGAAATGCAAGTTTCTTCCACCATTTCTGTTCTATGTTCGAAAGCCCTGTATGACATCCTTTGACCGGACAGATCAACCTCGACCTTTTTGTTGTACTCCACAACACAAGCAGGATTTTGTTTTTTGTTTACCTCTTCTGTCTTCATAATTATATCATTTCTGCCCTGTGTCTTGTACTTATCTTTTGTCTTTCCAGCACACAGCCAAAAGATTTCCTCCCTACGGAATATCTGTTCCCTTCTTTGTATGTTGGGTGATTTCAAAGCCTAAGGCATTCCCTTCCTGTTTTTTATTACAGTTCGAACAAGACCTGTCTTCTCCTTTTCTAACATTCTACACACCCCTTGCGGCACAATGAAGAGAGGCTGAGACCGTCAATGGACGGGATTTCGTATTTACAAACAGGAAATATCGAATTCCGTCAATTGACGGGATCGGCAGTCTACGGAAATATTTGTATCCCGTCAATTGACGGGATTGACAGTTAAAGTTTTAACCCTTTCATTCATAGTGTTGTTCCTCGACAACAATGTATTAAAAGCTGATTTATACCGTATTTTGTGTATCAGTCTTTAAAGTTGCATTGTTGTCGATGAACATTTTGCCGCTTGGTACGGCGTGTAGAAACTTCTGAGGCATTAATTTTTCCATCTTGGAGGTTGTGTTACGTTGACGTCTGTATGTGGCTGTGAGTGTGAGTGTGATTCATGTTATTTTATTTCAGCACTGAATTGTCTTGTCTTTGGTACTGTTGCGAAGTTTATACTAGCCTTATTGATATGGCAGTGTTAACTGTCAAGAATATAACGTCCAAGAACGAAATACCTCGGTACAAAAGTCTGACAAAGAAGCAATAGTTTCATTAAAAATTTTAAAACTCATATCTTGATGTTTAGTGCACCCTATTAATACAGAAGACACTGAATTTTAATTTTTCCAAAGCTTAATTCATAATTTGGGAAAGAAACTGTTAAGAACCGAGGGTGCTTTCCAGGTCCAACGTGTCGTTGAAAGACCAATCCGCTACGTACCCGATGTTTCATAGAACGTTGTTGAATATTTTGGGGCACATCCCACGCGAGGTAAGCATACCTCAAATGAAAATAATACTTACTGACTACGTAATATAAACAAAAATGCTATCGTGCTACTTAATTTAGGTTACAGTGTTATTTGCACTCGTAATTATAATTGTACTATGACCACTGTTATTAATATTAAGGAAGTCATTAGCTATCACTGACTAATACCTATTTCCAATCGTAATTAGGACAAAGAAGAGCTGGAGCAGGGTTGAGGGTTTCGAGGTCTTCGGTACAAAGGATACTGAAGGAACGGAAATGGCATCCCTTTAAGGTGCACCTACACCAACAGCTGTATGGAAACGATTTCTACAGTCGGGTATCGTTCAGCAGAATTCTGTTAAATAAAGTAGGCGTAAAATATTAATTTCATCAGGCAGATTTGATGGGGAGATGCATACTATTTCGCCAATGACGCCACGGTGAATAGACATAATCTACATTACTGTGGTCCCGCAAATCCTCACTGGTTACGACCACTTCACGTTGAAAGCGCACTGGCGTGATAACGTAAGGTGCGGGATTCTATGAGACCACATCACTGGACCACATTATTTGCCTCCCAGACTAACTGATCGGTAGAATGAGATGGATCTTGGACGTCTCCTAGAAGACATCCCACTTCAGTTAGCTGTGAGGCACTGGTTTCAGCACGATGGTGCACCACCCCATTATTGTAAAGGGATTAGGGAATATCAGAACAATGTGTATCCCGAAAGGTGGATGGTTTCAGTCAATGACCAGCGAGATCGCCTAATTTAACGCCCTTGACTTTTTCTTATGGGGATTCTTCAAATCCAGGATTTATGATACGGAACCGGAAAATCCTGATGTGTTGCTTGCGCTTCAGTTCCAGCAGCATGTTAAGAGCTGTCCATGCTATTAGCGAGAAGCGCTTACGCGACTGTATCTTTAATGTAGCGTACGTCGTGAATAATAACACAGATTCACTGTTTACGTTCTGTATTTTCAAAGACAAAAGCTACAGCAAAATATACAATTATCAATCCAGAGATATTTACAAAGACATTGCAAAATCATATATTATTAATTCCTAGCATCCTCCCCACTCTGGTCAACCTCCAGCGGGATGACCGGTTGAACGGGACGAACTATCTGGTGTCCTTCTGGTGTGAAGAGAATTGCTGTTTCTTCGACTAGTCTCTCTATTCTTGCTTTCTTCCATAGGTGTCGCGGCGCGGGCATCCATTTTCTTACACCAGAGCAACATCACCAGGGCGGAACTTGATGGATATTGTCGAAGTACTCCGAACTTCGTGGAAGCTTCTAATTTGCAACAGATATTTTTTAATCCATCGCTTCCAAAAGTCATCTGTCAACTTCTGTTTCAGCCTGAATTCTTTTGTCAAAACAGATCTGGTCAACGTTTCTGTTCCTGTGGGCACTGTCAGTAGTCCTTCGTCAATAAGAAAGAGGGCTGTTGTTAAAGGTTCATCATCGTCTCCTTGAGAAATTGGTCTCGAATTCACTGCGGCTTGAATATTAATGTGTGATACTGAGCTGCTCTTCCGTTAACATTGATTGACCAAGTACTTTTCGTAGGCATCGTTTGATGGTACCCACCATCCTCTCCCAAAACCCTCCCCACCAAGCCGCACGGGGGACGTTAAATTTCCATAAAATGCCATCCCTGGCTGGAACACGCTGAGTCTTTGGGTTAGATAACGCACTCCATATTTCTGACAGTTCAGCATTAGCTGCATTGTCCGTGTAGATTGTTTGGGGTAATCCACGTCTAACTGCGAATCTTTGAAGAGCCATGAGGAATGCGTCTGTTGTCAAGTCAGAGCACAATTCCAAGTGCACTGCACGTGTCGCCGCACAAGTGAAGAGTGTTATGTATGCCTTTTCCATGGTAGTGCCAACCTTTACATAGGGCCTGCAAAATCTATGCCAGATATAGAAAATGGCTTGGATGGTCTTACTCGATCGGCTGGTGGAGGTGCTTTAACTTGTTGGCTCCGTAGATTGTGTAGAATTTTGCAGGGAAGAAATGAGTGCAAAACTCTCTTAATAACTTGACAGGCACACAGGATCGAAAACTCTCTTCGAAGCCCTGCCAACACTATTCTTACACCAAGATGATGTAGTCGAATGTGCGTTTGCAAAACCAGTAAAGTTGTGAAGTGATGTCTACTGTCGAGGAATAATGGATGACGTTGCTTGTTAGGGACTTCTGCGTAGTGTCCAAGTTGGAGAAAACCATCTTCTAGGTAGGGATTGAAGCATGTAATTTTTGAATCTTTAGAGACAGGTTGATTGTTATTGAGTGCATGGAGCTCCTATGAGAAACATTCCTGTTGAACTGCTCGTATCCAGTAATTACGTGCTTGAGCAAGCTCCACTGCCTTCAGCTCTCCCTTGAGTTTCGAACTTTATCGAATGTTGTGAAATGAATCGTTGTATCCACCCTCTTACGCGAATCAGTTTCCAATGGGAGCTGAATTTGGAGCAAGTCCATATTGTCGCGTTGAAATGGAAGCAGGCTTCACATCGAAGGCAACTGAACACAGCACTTACACTGAAAGCAGGTTTATTACGAACTCAACATACACGCAGCACTAACTGCCTCTCGGACAGAGTGCTCTGCTACTTATACACAGACAGAATGTACCAGAAAGTAGAAGAACATTTAACATAAGAAATTTACAAGTAAACGTAAGTAAGATGTAGAACATTCTGGAATTTTTAATTACAAAGAAATAAACTTTTGTCGATGTGCGGCATTGAACCGGCGACCTTCAGCACCGCAGACTGTGACGCTATCACCTGCGCCACGCCGGCAGTTGGTGTTCGTGGTCTCTCGCGGCATTGCTCCCTCTCCTGGAGAAACAGCGACCCGCTGTTATGATTCCTGTGGAGCCAGCTGCAGTGTCCTGGATCTTGAATTTGTCATGGGTCCTCTGTATGGCAGTTCAAGAGAATCCTTCCTTTCTCCACGATTATCGACGACAGATGTTCCTGTCATGGCTTCATCAGTAACATTACCGTCCTTAGAGCCCTTGAACAGGAAGCCATTGTCGCCTACCTGCTCTTCAGGATCGTAGTAAGTCTTCATGCGCAGGACGTCAAAAATGTCTCTTCGTTTTTGTCGTTTCGACGACGGCTCATAATCCTCAAATTCGTATGTGACGTCTGACAGGTGGCGTATAACACGATACGGACCAGAGTATCGCTTCAATAACTTTTCTGACAGTCCAGCCTTCCGTACAGGGGTAAAAATCGATACTAGATCTCCTGGTCTGTATACAACAGGTCGGTGCTTGTCGTTATACCGCTGACGGTCCTTCTCCGGGCGTCCCGAGTCCGTAATGCGAGCCAACTGTCTTGCTTCTTCGACCCTGGTGACGAGCTGTTTAACATAGCCATCCTGAGCGTCGTCCGGTTGGAACGGTAACAGCGTATCCATTGTCGTCTCAGCTTCACGGCCATGGAGCAGAAAAACGGCGTGAAGCCTGTCATGTCTTGTCTTGCGGTATTGTAAGCAAATGTCAGGACTAGCAGAATTGTATCCCAATCCTTCTGCTCAACCTCAACGTACATCGACAGCATATCGGCTAACGTCTTGTTAAAACGTTCCGTAAGACTATTTGTCTGAGGATGGTATGCAGTCGTCATTCTGTGGCCATCTCTGATATTAGTTTTGACTGGAATACTTTTCCACGATCAGATATCATCACACGTGGTGCTCCATGCTTCAAAACAATGTCTTCTACAAGGGATTTTCCTATCTCTGGAGCTTCTGCAGTCGGCATAGATTTGGTGACAGCGTAACGTGTGAGGTAGTCAGTGCAGACAATTATCCAACGGTTACCGGTTGTCGAGTTCGGGAACCTCCCTAAAAGATAGATCCCAACTCGGTGTAAATGGCGCTCCTGCCAGCGGAATCGGTACGAGATGTCCTGGAGGAAATTGCGGCACATGCTTCCGTCGCTGGCACTCCTTACAGTGACTCACATAGTGCTTGTCAGATCGGTAGAGACCTTTCCAGTAATACCTCCGTCTGATTCTGTCTAGGGTCTTCATGAATCCCAGATGACCGGATATTGGAGCATCGCGGAAATATTTGAGAATAGCTGGCTGGAGATGAGCTGGAACAAGAAGTAGCCATTTGGGGCCCAATGGATCGTAGTTGCTATTATACAATGTTCCGTTTATAAGTTGGAACTCTCCATTGGTCGGTTCTCCTTTCTCCAAGGCCTCTATCATTTTTAATAGTGCTGGATGTTCCCTCTGTTCAGCTGTAACGTCATCTAATTCAGTGAGGGCTAAAATTTCATTCATCCCGTTGTGTTCCACTAACGGATTCCACGAAAGGCAGTCGGCATCATTGTGTTTGCGCCTTGCGCCTTTTCTTGAGTACCACTGTGACATCGTACGCATGTAGTCTTAGTACCCATCTTGCTAGTCGACCTGATGGATGCTTCAAGCTAGTCAGCCAACACAAAGAATGGTGGTCTGTCACGACGGTGAATGGTTTGCCGGATAAATACGGCCGGAACTTGTTGATAGCCCAGATAACTGCGAGACATTCTTTCTCAGTTGTAGAATAGTTTATCTCGGACTTTGAGAGTACTCTTGATGCAGAGGCTATCATCTTTTCAGCATCTTTTTGAACTTGTACAAGCACTGCACCAATCCCATAACCTCTGGCGTCTGTGTGAAGTTCCGTTTCCGCATCCTCGTCGTAGAAGGCTAGCACTGGTGCGGAGAGCTCTTTCGTTTGTCTCATCCTCGATAAACTTTTCGTCTTCCTGCAGAAGTTCTTGTAATGGACGTGCCTTGTTACAAAATCGTTTTATGAAACGTCGGTAGTATGAGCACACCAATCCCATAACCTCTGGCGTCTGTGTGAAGTTCCGTTTCCGCATCCTCGTCGTAGAAGGCTAGCACTGGTGCGGAGAGCTCTTTCGTTTGTCTCATCCTCGATAAACTTTTCGTCTTCCTGCAGAAGTTCTTGTAATGGACGTGCCTTGTTACAAAATCGTTTTATGAAACGTCGGTAGTATGAGCACACCCCGAGAAAACTTCTCACACCACAAATGTGCTGAGGAGTTGGAAATTCTATGACTGCCCTTACTTTATCTGGATCAGGACGGACACCATCTCCGTTCACTAGGTGCGCCTGGATTTTTATCTCTTTGGCGACGAAGAGGCACTTCTTTGGATTGAGTCGGAGTTTCTCAGCCTGAACACAATTCAACACAGTTGACAGACGACTCAGATGTTCTTCAGATGTTTTCGAGAAAACGGCAATGTCATCTAAATAGCAAAGACACGTCGTCCACTTAAGGTGCCGAAGCAAGTTGTCCACCATGCGTTCGAATGTGGCCGGAGCATTATATAATCCAAATGGTATTACTTTGAATTCATAGAGGCCGTCTGGTGTAATAAAAACCGTCTTCTCTTTTTCACAGTTTAATCGCTCTTCTGTGTTTGTGACTACAACTCTTCTCATCGTCATCGGCGGGATCGTCACATTGTCAACGGCAAATAACTTCCCAGAAAATTCTATATTACGTGTACCCGTCGGAACAACTTCTTCAATTTGCATATCAGATCTTCCACAGTCAGCTTGGGATGCCTGAAGGAAGTCCCATCGGAGGATGACATTATGACTACATTCTGTTAACACGACAAATTCAAACGGCTGGGTCCTGTTGTTGATGGTTATTCTTGCGACACAGGTCCCTGCTGGTTGGACGTACTTGCCATTCGCGACCTTCAGCACAGTGGCCCCCGTATCACAGAACATTGTCTTCTTTAGTGTGTGACGGTAATTATCTGACAATGCTGAGAAAGACGCTCCTGAATCTACAGGTTGGCCGCCGATTATGACGTCGATGAGATTTCCCGACATCTTAGTGACTGTCGTCCATAGAGGATTGTCATCTGCGGCGGCCTCACCTCCGTAGATGGTTGCCTCGCTTAGTTTTCCTGGTCGCGGCGGCTAGGGGAGCGGCTGGTACCTCTGTACGCGAGGGTGAACGGCTGCAGCGCATCGGGGAGCGACCTCGTCTATGGTACGGCGATGGTTTTCTTCCCATAGGTCGACTGAACTCATCAGCAGGTGATAGAACTGCTCTGATGGCTGACGTCTTGCAGCAACATAATCGTCGAATATTCGCCTTCTCTCTCTTCAGTAGCTTACGACATGTCCAGGGCGCCCACAGTGGTGTGTTTTCTTCTGTCCTCCAGACGTCTGTTCTTCTGCAGGGCGTCATAGTTACCGGGGGAGTTGGCTGTGGTCGCGTCGGTCGGTTCATGGGCTGCCGTTTGGCGGCTGCAGCGTAAGTCATAGCAGGGCGACGCCATTGTTCACGTCGGGTGCGATTGGCGGGGCAGACAGGAGCTAATGTTTGAAATACCTCGTCCTCAGCGGCGTCGGCTCCCTCGTCACTTACAGGGCTCACATCCATGGCCACAATGTGATGCTCGCTCGGTCTAATAGTCCCGGCTGCCATAAACTGTTGTAATTCTTCTCTCACAATTATTCGTATGAGGGAAGCGAAGTCATGCTGACCTTCCATAACGGCCATTGGGACTACATTGGGGAGTCTGTCATACTTCTTTCGTCCAACCGTCATTTGTTGTATCTCTTCAATACGCTGGCACCACTTAATGAACTCTTCCGTCGTAGCGGCGTCTTTTATCAGAAGAGCTTGGTACATGCCTTCTGGTATACCCTTCATCAGGTGCGTGATTTTGTCGGCCTCAGTCATATTCGGATTGACTATGTGACAGAGGGCCAAAACATTCTTCATGTATGACTGAGTCGGCTCACCATGTCGTTGGGCCCGGTTCTTCAGTTGTTCTTCCGCCGAGCGGATTTGTCGCTGGCGGTCACCAAACGTCTTCTTGAGTTCCTCCTGGAACGTTTCCCAGTCATTCAGCTTCTCTTCGTTGTTTTCGAACCATTGCTGGGCTGTTCCGTCCAGGTAGAAATAAACGTTGGCCAAGCACATTGTATGATCCCACCTGTTGTACTTGGCGACTCGGTCGAACCCTTTTAGCCATTTGTTGGGTTCCTGTCCAGCATCTCCAGAGAACACCGACGGGTGTCTGATGTACAGCTGGCTTACCGCTGGTTTCGTGTCCATAGTGCTTCTGATAATATGGACTTTCGGAAGGATGTACTCGGTATATCCCTTGTATTCCGGTTATAGTCCGTGTAAGCGACGGCTTTTACGTTGCCTAATCGGAGCCACGGTGATGCAGCTGTTGCACAGGATACCCTGTGCCTCCACCAAACAATGTCGCGTTTATTGCGATTTTAACATAAACGCAGCACTGCCTTTCGGGTAGAGTGCTCTGCTATTTATATACAGACAGAATGTACCAGAATATAGAAGAACAGTTAACATAAGAAACAAGTAGAATTTACAAGTGAACATAAGATAGATGTAGAACATTCTGGAATTGTAAATTATAAAGAAATAATTTTTTGCCGGTGAGCGGGATTGAACCGGCGACCTTCAGCAACGCAGTCTGTGACGCTATCCGCTGCGCCACGCCGTCAGTCGGTTTGCATGATGTCTCGCGACAATATGGTTAGAAGAAGTGGCTACTGCCATCACATTCCGAATGTTCTTTTCTTCTGGTAGGTTATCAGCCATGGGTGAAGCGTTGGATGGTCATCTTGATTCTGCAAGTGCAAGCCATGGAGGCCCCTTCCACCAGTGGTTCACAAATTGTATTTGGTTTCCATAAAGTCCTCGTGTAAGATGGTCGGCAGGGTTCTCACTCTCGGGTCAATGTCTCCATTGACTGGGATTTGTATAGGTGTGGATCTCTGTAACCCTGTTGCATATAAATGCCTTCCACCTCTTTGGGTCACTGCATATCCAACCTAAAGTCACCATAGCGTCTGATCACAACACTGCTTCATTTATTTTATTCCCTGTTGCTGTGCAGTAGTAATACAATAATCGTTATCCTATTAACGCTGCTAGAATTTCAAGCCGCGGAAGCGTTAACTTCTTGATGGGTGCGAGTCTGGTTTTGCTACTTGCCAAATGAACAACAATATGGTCTTCCACGGTCGTGTTAATATACAAAGCCGCTCCATATGCTCTCTCAGACGCATCGAAGAAGACGTGGATCTGAGTACTGCTCTGTTGAAGTTGCTAGCCATCGTGGAATTTGTATTTGAGACACTGAAGGTAGGGTAGATAACGAAGTGTTCCATCGGGAACCAATATGGGGTGGCAGCAATTCGTTCCAATCAATACCTCTGCACCATGTATCCTGAAATAACCATTTTCCAATAAGAGGCTCTGGAGAGAAAAATGGATCATACAATTTGGCTGTAATGAGCAACAGTGTCCCCTTAGTAGTGGGGCCTACAGGAATCCTACTAGTAATGTCCGTTGCGTTCATGTAGATGTAGTCTGTTTCTGTATTCCAATAAACACCAAGAACTTGCGTTCCCGGGTTTATTTGTTGTCCTTCAGCCCTCCATATGGTCTTTAGTTGATCCGAATTGGTGGCCCATTTCGCTAAATCGAAACTCCGTAGTTTCATCATTGCGATGAGTTCATAGTACAGAATTATAGCTTCTTTATCATTCTCCGTGCCAGAAACTAAATCATTCACAAAGAAGTTGCTCTCATCAAGTTGCTGTAAACAGAACCTGGATTCATCCGAAAAAATGACGTTTTGCCATTCGTGCACCCAGGTTGGTCGTTGCGTACACCATCGCAGGCGCTCCTGTCTGTGATGCAGCGTCAACGGTAACCACAACCATGGTCTCCTATCTGGTAGACCATGCTGCTGCAAACGTCGTCGAACTGTTCGTGCAGATGGTTGTCTTGCAAACGTCCCCATCTGTTGACTCAGAGGTCGAGACGTGGCTCCACGATCCGTTGCAGCCACGCGGATAAGATGCCTGTCATCTCGACTGCTAGTGGTACGAGGCTGTTGGGATCCAAATGTTCAAATGTTTGTAAATCTATGGGACTCAACTGCTTGGTCATCAGTCCGTAGCTTCCAAACTACTTAAACCTAGGTAAACTAACCTAAGGACAACACACACACCCATGCCCCAGGGAGGACTCGAATCTCTACGGCGAGAAACAGCGCGCTCCGCAGCGAGACGCTTTAGATCGCTCGGCTACTCCACCGCGGCTTTAGAATAAGAGATTTGGTTGACATGAAGACTATGTCAATATTTTAGACGATCTAGAGGTCATTGCTCCTATAATGCGATCTAAACGTATTTATGTTCGCCCAAATCATTTTGAATGCTAAGATGATGCAGAATTTGTTACGCTATTTCGTCTTGGAAACGCTACATGAAAAACTCCACGGCCATCTCAAGAGTCCGACAGAGAGTTACGTATTTTATAAGTTATCTGTCATAATAGAAAACAGAATACATTATTTATGCCTGCAAGCTTATTCATTTTGTATTTGGTTAAATTGTACCACGCTTCTCGCCGGGCTGCAGTGGTTATATTGGCACCACTTGTAATAACGGCAACTCAGACGACTAATAAATCTTTTTTCGTGACAACTTCAATTAAAATTAATATTATTTTTTTTTTCTGAACGGACAAGGGTACATACAAGAACCTGAGAGCAGAACCATAGAGCAGGAACAGTATTAATTTTGCTGCGAGTGAAACGAGCAGCAATAACATTTACTCGTGAAAAATATTAACACAATTCTACACTTCATTGTTTATCTGTTGCCATCGTAAGCACTGGAGCGTCTTAAAATTTTACCCAGTATTTACTTATGATTGTTGCGCCTAGTTGAGGCCTAAAATGTGATTCCTTCCACCTATCTACAGGAGCAGTATACTTTTGCCTATGTGCAAGCTTGCACTAAGATACTACGCACTTGGCATATTATCGTATTAAGCCCTAAGCATTCTTACTGTCCTACATTTTCCGTGGAGAGCACTGGATACATTTACCACACGCGATCATGTCGCTTTTTTCTTCTCCTTCCATGTCGTGGCGTCCGTTTTTTTACATTCCAATGCACCCTAATATTTCTTTATTGAGGACACAACACACACGCACTAACTTCTTATAAAATTCGAGCTTCTTTCACTTTTGTTTTCCATAACGCCAATTAACAACTATCTGCTAACCTCGTCCCTGATAGTTAAATAAGGGAAACAGCTGTTTATTTAGACGGCACTTTCATTTGTTTCTATTGTCAACTCAGTCGAAATATATCGTTGTTGTTGTGTGTGGTCTTCAGTCCGGAGACTAGTTTGATGCAGCTCTCCACAATACCCTATCCTGAGCAAGCCTCTTCATCTCCACATAAGAACGGCAACTTACTTCTGTCTGAATCTGCTTACTGTATCCATCTCTTGGTCTTCCTCTGCGATTTTTCCCCACACACTTCCCTCCAACGCTAAATTCACAATTCCTTGATGTCTAAGAATGTGTCCTACCAATCTATCCCCTCTTTGAGTCAAGGTATGCCAGAAATTTCTTTTGTCCCCAATTCTGTTCAATACCTCCTCATTAGTTACGCGATCCACCCACCTAATCTTCAGCAATCTTCTATAGCACCACATTTCAAAAGCCTCAATCCTCTTCTTGTCCGCACTGTTTATCGTCCATGTTTCACTCCCATACAAGGCAACACTCCATACAAATGCCTCCAGAAAGGACTTCCTTAGGCTTAAATTAATATTCGATGTTAACAAATTTCTCTTTTTCAAGAACGCTTTTCTACCTACTGCCATTCTCTGTACTGTACTGTACTGCGACCATCATTTGTTATTTTACTGCCCAAGTAACAAAACTCATCTACCTCCTTTATTGCTTCGTTTCCCAATCTACTTCCTTCAGCATCACCTGATTTTCTTACACTGCACTCCATTACCCTAGTTTTGCTCTTGTTAATGTTCATCTTATATGCACCTTTCATCACACTGTCCATTCCATTCAATTGCTAATATATCGTACCTTCTCGTTTTCTCCAGGTTAGCAAACAAGAGGTGTATCTGGCAATGACAAACGCAATGCACTTAACGAGCACATTTAACTGGACATTAAAGGCATCTTCTGTTTACTAACGAGAAGATTAACGAGAGATGGACGAACGGGCCCCAATAGTGAGTAAATAAGCCGTTAAAAGACACGTTCATATAGATGTTACCTGTGAGATTAACCTTCAGAAGAGGAAATATGACTTAATACGAAGTTTCTTAACACCCCACAATGTCAACTGCTTGTTGCATCACACACGCGGCTATGTTCTCAGCCTGCTCATACCTTCTAACTAGTCCCATTTACTTTTTTTACTGAGTTAGAATAACATGTTTCTGTCATATCCTTGGAGGTAAATGGTAGCGCAATTTACTAGGCGCTAACAAACTGTTGGTTGCAAAAGGAGAACCGGTTATGAAGACTTCTCTTTGCATGCGTTCGGAGAAAACGAAAGTGGCGCTACAGCGTTAATAGGTCTGCTCGCGTCAGCAAGTTATGTGAGTCCAGTCGAGGAGTCGCTCGTTGCTCTCATCCATGCTCATACTGCCGTACCAGCGGGATCTTCGCCGGATCCACCCTACTGCACGTAAATGAGCCTAAACCATACAGCCATAAAACAGCAGCAACTGCCTCTTTGTTAACTATTCGAAGATGAAAATCATCGTCAGTAGAAATATCCCAAAAATAGAGGTATCGCATAAGCAGTCTTGTGACTCGTTTGATTTGGACAACTGTTCATCTCACAGTAACACTTGGGCCCTACGTCTTCAGTTACTTGCTGGATGTATCATGTCGTCTATCCTCCAAAGTTACTTGTAGTAAAATGGAAACTATTCACTGATCTATTATCACGGGTACTAACAACCAGTACCTTCTTTTTCTTAGGACCGGTTTGTCAATGTCTCGTTAAGTCCCAGTTAAGATTTTAACTTAATTGCTAGTTGAGAATTGCGTTTGTCAATGTTTCGTTATGAGTTTACCTGAGGTTAAAGGACCTCAAACTGGCCGTTAAATTAACGAGTAAAATTCTGCTCGTTACGCGGCTAACGACCAGTTAAGTGAGAATCTGCATAAAAATGATAGGATTCCAAAGCGCTAAAATACATCAATACATTCACGTGAAAAAGACCGATTTATCGAACAAAATAACAGAAGCACTACATGTATGAAAAACTAGTGTGGAAAGCAGCTTTATTGGTAAATTGTATCGTCATATTTCTCGCCCTATTCATGTCAGTAGCGGTTAGATGAGTTTGATACATTGCAGATACGCAACATAGCCTTAAAAATATTTTTGCGATATAAAAATACAAACTTACGGGTAACGACTAGTTAAGTGAGAATCGGTATGATGAAAATGGCTGGAATAAGATTTCGTTGACAATTACTACGATGTAAATATTTTGCATGATCTAGAGGACATTGCCCCTACAAGTCGTCCTAGACGTATTTATGTTCGTCCAAATCATTTTGAATGCTGGGATGATGCAGAATTTGTTACCCAATTTCGTCTTCGAAAAGCCACTTTGGAAATGCTTCATGAAAAACTACACGACCATCTGAAGAGAGCAACATATAGTTATGAATTTTGTAAGTTATCTGTTGTAATAAAAACAGAATACATTATCTATGTGTGCAAACTTATTAATTCAGTATTTACTTATGCTTGTTGCACCTAGTGTAAGGCCTAAAATGTGATTTCTTTCTCAGATCTACAGGAACAGTGCACTTTCGCCTACGTGCAATTTATTGCTTGCACTAAGGTAAAATTTCACGACGCTTCTCGCCGGGCTCTAGTGCTTATGTTGGCAACTGATGAACAATGAAGTGTAGAACTGCGTTGATATTTTTCACGAGCTACAGAGTAAATATTGCTGCTCGTTTCACTCGCAGCAAATTTAATACTGTACCTGCTCTATGGTCGACAGGTTCTTGTATGTACCCTTGTCCGTCCAGAAAAAAGTAATTTTCGTTTTAATTGCAGTTGTCACGAAAAAACATTTATTGCTCATTTGAGTTGTCATCGTTACCATTGGTGCCAACATAACCACTGCAGCCCGACGAGAAGCGTCGTAGAATTTAACCTGCACTAACGTATATGCACTTGGCACTAGGCCCTAAGCACTTTTGTTGTCCTACATGTTCTATGGACAGCATTGAATTCATTTGCCGCAAGGTCGCTTTCTTTTCGTTCCATGTCGGTTTCACGTTTGTTTGCCATAGCACCAAATAACAACTGTCTGCTAACCTCTTCCCTGATAGTCAACTATGGGGAACAGCTGTTTATTCAGACTGCACTTTCATTTGTTTTTATTGCCAACATAGTCGAAATATATCGTACCTTCTCGTTTTCTCCAGGTTAGCAAACGAGAGGTGTATGTGGCAATGACAACCCAGTGCACTTAACGAGCACATTTAACGAGACGTTAAAGGCATCTTCTCGTTTACTAACGACAAAATTAACGAGAGATGGACGAACCGGCCCTTAGTGTTTCTATATGTTCCTTTGTTCGACGATTTACGGAGAACCTCCTGAAACATTATCATTGCAAATAATGTTAAAGATTCTATTGCAGCACAATGCCTCAAACGATTCGATTCTCTTCTGTTCCACTTTTCCCCACTACGCATGTTTCTCTTGTATAAAAAACTTGTACTGAAGACGTACGTTCTCAGAAATTTCTTCGTCACAATAAGTTAGTACTGGTAGACTTGTTTTCGCCACGAATGTGCTCATTAATACCATCCTATTCTGTGGCAGTCAACTTTCTACGTTATCTTCGTTTGTCGTAGGTTATTTTACTTCTAATGTGGCGGAATTTCGTAACATTCTGCACCTCGCGAACACTAGTTTCGCTGTTATGTTTCTCGCTTCTTGCATTTCTACTACTTCTCGTTGCCTTTGTCCTTTTTCGGTTTACTCGTAGGCCGCATTCTGTTCTAATTACATTATTCATTCCATTCAACATACCCTCGATTTCTTTTTCCATTTTGTTGAGGACAACAATATCAGCGAATCGTATCATTGATATCCTTTCATCCGCAATTTTTAACTGTAATCTCGAACTTTCCTTTAATTCCACCATTGCATTTGTGATGTATGTATTGAACAGTAATGGGAAAAGACTTCGTCCCTATCTTACACCCTTTTTAATATAAACTAAAAGCAAGAAGGAAGTGTTCTAGAGCTTGTAGTCTTGTTATTTCATCTTGGTTCAAATGTTTGTAAATATAAGGGACGTAACGACGTTAGTCATCAGCCCCTAGGCTTACAGACTACTTAAACTAACTAAAAGTAACTTATGCTAAGGACAAGACAAGCACTTATTATCAAAGGAGGGCTCGAACTCCCAACGGCGAGCAACCACGCGCTCCGCATCGAGGCGTCCTAGAAAGCTCGGCCATTCCACCGCGGCCATCTTGGTTCTTCTACATATTACATCATCATCAGCCAGTTGTATCAGTGACGTAACCTCTTTGAGTCGACGTGTAACATAAGATCCCAGTAGGTTCTTCCATTTATCTCGTCCCTTACGTTGCTGTCACCAACTGAACCCGGCTGTGTTCCTTAGACACCTTTTTCAATAAGAATAAAAACCGTCTAGGCAGTAAAGTTTAGTAGGCAGGTCGATATTCTATTACTGACGCTGACCTCTACTGCGCAATTTCCGAGGTTTCTAGGTGAGCGTACAATTATATCCTTGTAAAAACGTTCTATGTTTGCATTTTACACGTTCTATGTAACTCGATTGTACAACGAACATCTGTTCCTTTCATCTTACAGATCGGATGATGGCAGATGCCGAAACGTCGTACTCAGTGAATATAATTTTAGAGATCTAGACGGTTTTTATTCTTATTGGGAAAAAAAGGAAGATCGTAGACTCATTCAGGAAATTCGTTTCCTTTATACGAAATCTTAGACATCTGTACCATCGGTCTGATGGTATTCTTCTTGGTCTTTTTTTCGTAAATTGGTCTCCATTCTATAACTTATTTTGACCATTTACCATATTTTGTTCACGCAAAATAACCACCCCACTGCTATTAATGTATTCACTTTTACCACTATGTCAGTTATCGTTATTGTACGTCTGGTCTCAGCTGCTGTTTTCCTTTGTGTAACCTAACATCGAATCTTTCCATTTATCTTTGGTCAGGCGTGATTCCATGGTGGAACTTGTGCACAACGGCTGTTTGTTTGATTTTTATAAATTTATTTCCAGTAATCAGTCGTAAATATTAATTTCCTTAGAGATCTAGATTTCGACCAATGTGTTGTCATTATCAATGCTTAAAATAAAACGATTAAAACGCGTAAAACATTTTGTATGAACGTAACCTCCAACGTGAAGGTCGACATGTTTTACGTGTTTTAATCGTTTTATTTCAAGCATTGATAATGACCCACACATTGACAGAAATCTAGATCTGTGAATAAATTAATATTTACGATTGATTGCTGGAAAAGATTGCACTGACGTGTTTTACGGCCCACTTTAGACTTGTAGTTTTATTAAGTTTTTGCAAACATTTTTGCCAAAAATAACAATGTAAACAAGAAAAAAGTAATTAATAAGAGTGTCTGAAACCATTTAAGAAAAAAAAAATTGAAGGTAGAGGCGAGTTTTGAGCCACTGACCTTCAGCGTCACAATCCATTACATGGCCCACTACGCTACGGCCAACACTTAGATATTGCGTTCTAAAATTTCATACTAATCATGGCCGTTGTTAACTGACGCTAATATGGCATTTTTAGACACTAGATTATCATTTATAGCAGGAAGAACAACGTGTTTTTGTTAATTATTCAGTGCGCCGTTGCTTCGAAATGAAAATGTGTAAGTTAAAATAAGAAAATCATCAAATACGCAACGCAAGATGGCTTATTCCAGAGAGAGTTCTGGGCGATGAATGTCGCGTGACATTTGCGAACGGCTGGTTTTCGTTAATTCAGTGGAGGGTGTCAAAACTCTGTTATTTTTGCAAATATCTCTCTAACGATACGAGATATGAAAAAAAACATAAGGGAACAAAGCTGTAGAGAATCTTCTCCTCTTCAAATAAGGTTATTCAATTTTAGCATCAGATGAACGGTTTACATGCAATTAAAATTACATTACAATTGGGCTTTTTTTGGTATTACTAACGTATTTCTTGTCCGAAATATTTGAAAAAGCGAGGTTCTGGTCTCTGGTAGCCAAAAATATGTCTGTAAAATTTGGTGCCGATCGGTTGAACGGTTCGACTTAAAAAGTGGGAACACGTTACAGCCACACAGACATCGTCAAATCGCCGTTATTTTTGCAAATATCTCTGCAACGATGCAAGATCTTAAAAAAAAACATAATAGAGCGACGTTGTAGAGAATTTTCCCCTCTACCAATTAGGTTATTCAATTTTCGTGTAAGATGAACTGTTAGTTTGCGATTACAATTATATTAAAAACGTCTTTTTTTGGCGTTACTACCGTATTCTTCGTCAGAAAAATTTGAGAGAGGGAGGTTCTGGTCGGCCTACTATTATGTCTGTAAAATTTGGTGTTGATCGGTTGAACGGTTCGTCTTAAAAACGGGGAACACCTTACGGACAGACAGACAGACGGACAGACAGACAGACATACATCCCAAAATCGCCGTTATTTCTGCAAATATCTCTGAAACCATACGAGATATGAAAAAGACATAAGAGTGCAAAGTTGTACAGAATTTTCTCCTCTACAAATTCAATTATTCAATTTTCGTGTCAGGTGAATGGTTAAGCCGTTATTTTTATTTAAATTTCGAGCTGTCAAAAAACGTTCGGAAATGCCCACTTTTAGTGTTACTACCGTAACCTAAAGTGGGCCATAATTTCTACAAATTTCTCTTTGGATTGCTATTAGTTTCCTGACAATAAACTTTTTTAATGCTCATGTTTCGCAGCCATAAACTATTACTGGAAATACACTTATTGCCTATTATTATATACCAACTGAAAAGCTGGTCCTGTCGAAGCACAAAAGAGGCAAATTTTTTCTGTTTGAAAGACTAACACAGAAAATGGGGGAACCGTCTGCCTTAGTCCTCATTCCGCATTTCTCACCAACCATTCGTGCGCTTTCAACACAGAACATGCTGAAACTTTAGCGGTGAAATTTTCAAAGACAACCCCCCCCCCTTTCCCCGCCACTGCCTGGCTATATCCCCCTCCAAATGCCTTCTCTTCCTCCCACTGGCACTTCTCCTGTCTCTCTGTGCCACTGCCAGTGTCTTCATTTCTTTCCCTCCATCTTCTTATCACTGTCTTCTTTGCCACTTTCACTACCCCCTGCCATTGTCTTTGTCCCATTCTTTTTCTATCACGGTGCCACTGCCTCTTTCTTTCTATCAGTCTGCTGACTTTCTCTTCAATTACAATGACTCCTCTCCACATCCATATCCCTGTAGACGGTTAGTTCGATCTTGAAACCCCAAGACTAGCACGTGTGTACACAGGACACGGGAAAATGGACAACATTTTTGTTCTTATAGTTTGCTGGTTGGGGGATCCAGACCCGCAACAGCTTAAGTATGTTGTCCACTCATTCTCATTTTCACTTTCTACTCTCTCTTCTGGACTCACTGTTCGTACCTCCACCCTTTTACCTTCCTACTGCCGTCACTTTCTCTTTCACCACAGAAAAAGAGCGAATATGTTGACGCGCCAAAAACCCCCTCGGTTAGCCGTGTGGTCTAACGCACCGCTTTCCGAGACGGGTAGGCGTACCGGCCGCCCCGGTTCGAATCCACACCCGAGGTATTAACGAAGGAAGGCGGAGTGCCGGCCAGCCTGGATGTGGTATCTAGGAGGTTTTCCACGTCCCCCTAGGTGAATACTGGACTGGTACCCAAGTCCTGCCTCAGTTACACGATTCGCAAACACTTCGTAACACTTTACACTGTCACGCATGTAACACTATACGCAGACATTTGGGCACACATTTCCTCCCCCCCCCGGGGGGGGGGGGGGGGGCATGGGGTGGTGATATAACGTTGCCCTTGATTAGTATGATGCCATAATTGTTAAAAGTAGATTCCGCGATTATATTTTTTGGACAAAGAATTGATGGTACCGAATGTTTGAATTTTGAAATAAGTTAAAGTACAGCACAAAATGAACATTAAAGCAAATAAATCGCGGATTGCATATTAAAGTTGGGCACCATACAAGCAACAGCACGTTATAAAACTTACGGAAAGCATCTAGCTGGATCCTGCGCTTCGTATTGTAGAAGCTGGAAATGATAACTTTTATGTCTTATTTAATAAATGAATACGTTAATAAATGAATGTTCGAGACTGTTCAGACTGTTCACTTCGCTTTTCATTGTTGTGTGACCGTGGGCTGGAACATGAAGCTACTGGTAATGATTAAAAAAAATTAAAAAAAAATGATCGGACTTCGTGAAATTACAAAAGAAATGACTGCAGGTTCTAAAATCAAGCAAAGTATAGTATAAGGATGATTGATTGAAATTTTGCAGACAATGCGAAGCGATTGTAATGGCGTCTGAACATTAAACTATTACGGATGTAGAGGAGCTGAAAACCTTAAGAGACTAAATATTTGGCGTGGAGGGATTCATTTAAATAAAAGCCAAAGAGAGGGGATGATTTTAAATTTAAGTAATATATTTTACAACAGTTTGCATCACAATACCTGACATTGAATAGATACATGAATGGAAGACGTCCGCACAGAACGAAGACAAGAGAGTGAGTAAAACTACTATCTCGGTTCCGTCTTCTCGCTTGTTTTTAAGTAAAAAAATGACGAACGAAATTAAATTAGTTGCATTGCGAGTCAGAGGGAACCGGAGGCGATAAGCATCGCTGATCAAAGATAAACAAAAAATAAATAAAAATCTCAGTGTATCGTTACAGTGACAGGAAGGGCATAAAGCGCATCCGGCCACCCTGTAAATATTAACACGCCAAATCCGAACAAAGCCGACCCTGCATGTGCAGGAACACGACCAAAGAGAGAAAAAAAATGGCACGCCAAATTTTCCAGCGTTGCCCGGGTATTTATTTATTCCTGACATTTTTAAGTTATATATTCATTTTGTATCAGGGCTGTATGTCTGCAAAACCTCTAGGGAATACAAATAGTAGTACAGACGTAATAGATTAAAACTTGGTACGTGATGGGGCGGTTTTCCATTAACGTTACTGTTTATATGCTCATATTTCATAATTACGTGTCATACTGCGATCAATTTAGAAGGTACATTAAGCTATATGTGTTTATCTTGTCTGTAAAATTTGCTGCGGCTACAATTTGCAGTGCAGAAATTATCAATTGTAACGTCATGACCAATGCCGTAGCCTTAGACCATGAACAGCAGAACGTTACTGTTTATGTGCTCATATCTCATGAACTACGTGTCGGAATGTGATACAATTTATAATATACATTCAACTATATATTTGTATACTGTCTGTAAAATTTCCTGTCGCTACAATTTGTAGTATTCAAATTATAAATTGTAACGTCATACCGAGAGCCATAGTTTTATTCAATAAACAGCGGAAAAGTAATAAGCGAGAAACTTTCTACCTTTCATCATTTTGCTATGGTTGTCAGCGAGAGAAAATTTAATAAAGGTTTGAAATTATATATAAAGTTTGTTGCAAGTCGATAAGTACTCTGATTCTCGTATAGCGTATTTATAAAGTCTCGCCACATTATGTTGCAGTTTCTTGCAAATCTTATTGTTTATGACGTCATATCTTGTGAATCATGTGTCGTATATGATTCTTAACCCTGCAGAAATTGTACCTCACGGTAAGGAATGTGTGTACCAAAAGTGGTTGAAATCGGTCCAGTGGTTCAGGAGAAAATGAGCAAATTTGTCGCTAAATGCAGACGTTTTCTGCGCATCTCATTGTTTATGACGTCATATCTCGTGAACTATGTATCGTACGTGATTCTTACACTTACGGCGACCGTTCTCATGGATTGAAGCTTACGTGTACAAAATTTCGTAAAGACTGGAACAAAACTATAGATTTGTATGCAATACGTACAAATATACGGATACTCTGCTTTTGTGCGGCTCGGTTGCACAGTGGTATAGTGCCAGACTACAAAATCCAAAGATTGCGGGTTCGATCCTCGCCAGGTCCTAGGGTTTTTATCTGTAACTTTCCACTTATTTCACCTCTGGCAGTATTGCTCATGTGAAAAATACCGAGTAGCACCGCAGTTCGGAACCCACATTTAACTGTAGGTCCCCCTACAACTGGCTGGGTAAGTCAGTTCAAAGGTCGGAGGACGGCAACGGCATACCACCTCCAAACAGGACCATGCCTAGTATAGCACTGTGGTGTTCAAACCAATCTTCGGATTGTTGACTGCTTTTATATACTGTGTGTGTGTGTGTGAGAGAGAGGAAGCCTTAATGAGCACTTATTTTCTACGTGATTGCTTCAGGTCTTCATGGAGGCCATCCCTCCAACGCTTCCTTGGTCTTCCTAGGGGTCTCCTTCCTAAAGGAATAAAATCCAGGTGCTTCTGAGGCCACCTGCCCTCTTCCATCCGGGCCACATGACCACGTAACATATTTTTTTTCTTTGTGTGTGAGGAATGTTTCCTGGCCGTACCTTTTCGTAACACCCTGTATACTGCGCACTCCATTTGGCGGTGAGTTGCGGAGAGCAGTCTCAATGTCGCCTCCTCCATTTCGTGTACTAGCGTCCAAGTTCCACGGAGGAAACCTCTTCAGGAACCCCTCCGTGTGGGCTGTAGCCCCACCACAGAAAGCGAAGGCCGCGGCGCTCTCGTGTGACGTCACGCAGCGCGGGTCGCGATCGCGTAGCTCACTGGCTGCCCACTAGGCCCTAGCCCACAGACCAAAGATAACATAGACTGCTCACGTCCCTATCTCTGCGGTGTTGTGGTTTGAAACAAACATCTAACAATGCCCCGAGTCACGTGACTGAGGCTTCGTCATTACGAAAAACAGCTTTTCAATTTTACAAGTGAAGTCAAGCGTTGATTTTTAACAATAAAACTACTTCTCGTATTCCTATTACACATTTAATATATAAAAATATTGTGATTTCTCCGCATTACTGACATTAATGCGGTGCGTATCGTATTTACATGTGACCAGGGGAAAATTATTTTGAATTGCTTTTACAAGCAAAATAATTACAGATCCTTAATATTTGTGTTGCACAATGAATTTTGACTTTTTTTCCCAACTGACTAAGGTGATTTTTTAATGGAAGATTATTTCAGAGTGTCTTGACTGAGAGTACATGTCAGCAATTAAGTAATTTCTGGTGCAGATCTGCCATTAATAGCGTTTCGCAACGATGAAGGTGAACTCAGACTTTTTATTATCCCTACAAAACCAGTTCTTGTGACGAACGTCAATAATCGTTTGATCACATTGGTATTTAATGTAAATAGCCAATATTTTTCTTCTTTTAGGTTTCGGCTTCACTGTATGTGGAAAAAGTCATAAAATATAAACCCTTGTATTATCTTAAAATAGGACATTATGGATGCAAACCAATTTCAGATATACATAAAAGCATGACGAAACAACACATGTATTCTTGAGGAGTCGTATGAAAACTGATGCTGCTTGTCAAACTAATATTTCGTCTCCTGTGTAAGCTACAAACTAAAAGATTTACGGTAGTTCAAAAACAAGCATTCACTTAAGAATTGCAGTTCTGCTGCTTATAAAAAGAACTGTGAATACATTCTACATCTACATCCATACTCCGCAATTCACCGTAAGGTGCGTGGCGGAGGGTACACTGTACCACTACATTTCCTTTCCTATTCCACTCCCAAACTGAACGAGGAAAAGAAGAATGCCTATATGCCTCCGTACGAACCCTAATTTCTCTTATCTTGTCTTTGTGATCTTTACGCGAAATGTAAGTAGACGGCAGCAAGATCGCACTACACTCACACCCAAACCTTCAGATGTCAGACACTCAGATCCGTACCAAACGTTGTATATCGATAGAGTATCAACCTAAACTTCTATATAATTCGTGATTTGTGCTGTCGTCCAGTAGAACGTGTATAAACTATAATAATAAGTAACAACTAACCTACGGAATAGAGCAAAAGCGTATCTGTGAGGCATAATCACGTCACCTTTCCGTGGGTTAATAAGTAGAGCATTAGATTGTCATGCAGAGGCTCCTGGGTTCAAACCCCCCATAGGCCTTAACTTTTTTCATTGTTTAAACTACAGTACGTTGGAAATTGTTAAAAGGGGCAACGTGTTCCTCATATGTAAAAGGACTGTTTTCATTTTGTAGCAATGTGTTATTGGCAGTTTGCTCTTGCTTCGTTTTATTTGAAAGTAGCTAATCTGTAGGGTTTATTCGTAGTTTTACAGAATAAACGAACATAATCAGAACATATGAATAATAAAAAAACTGCATCACACATACAGCTGTATTAATAGTAGTAATAATAATAACAATAACAAAAAATAGTAATGTTAAAAACAATAAGCGAAATTAAAGTAATAACACTGTACAGGTTTCCTACTATCAAACAAAACGAAGCAAGAGTAAACTGCCAATAACACATTGCTAAAAAATCGAAACAGTCCTTTTACATATGAGGAACACGTTGCCCCTTTTAACAGTTTCCAACGTACTATAGTTTAAACAATGAAAAAAAAATTAAAGCGAGTTAGGGCTTGAACCCAGGACCTTCTGCACCACAAGATAACGCTCTACCAACTAACCCACGGTGGCGTAGCTTGATTGCCCCTCACAAACACGCTTTTCTCTAATCCGTAGTTTTGATGTTACTTATTATTATAATTTACGCACGTTCTACTGGACGGCAGCAAAAATCAGGAATTATATAGATGTTTCGGTTGATACTCTATCGATATACAACGTTTGGTGTGGATCTGAGTGTCTGATATCTGAAGGTTTGGGTGTCAGCTTCAAATTCCGGCCCTCTAAATTTACTTAACAGAAATTCACGAAAAGAACGTCGTCTTTCTTCCAGCGATCCCCAATTGAGTTGCCGGAGCATTTCCGTGACATTCGCGCATTGGTCGAACCTACCGGTAACATATCTAGCTGCTCGCCTCTGAACCGCCTCTATGTCTTCCTTTAAACTGATCTGCTGCGGGTCCCAAACACTCGAGAAATACTCAAGACGTGGTCGTACAAGCGTTTTATACGCGGTCTCCTTTACAGGTGAAGTACATCTTCCCAAAATTCTCCCAATAAACCGAAGTCGGCTGTCCGCCTTACTCACAACTGTCCTTACATGCTCATTCCATTTCATATCGCTCTAGGCACAAGTAAAAACTGTAACCGCTGCATTGATATTGCGAATTACGGATAACTAACGCCCATTGTACTACTGAATATGTGATAAGAATACGATAAGACGTTTTATTGTCGAAATCTACGCTAAATTTACGCTAGGAAGGAGAAGAACTGCGACCCTCGACTGCACTTCACATTGCTTGTAATGATGAACAGGGTTCCCTGCCCCGAGTCACGTGACGTAGATGTTGGTTTCAGTATAGTGACGTCCCGCGCAGTCTGTATTATCTATGGTCTATGCCAGGGCCGCTCAAGGTGCATGCACCGGAGCATCGCACAGTGCAGAGTGCAGAAGACGGCTGCGCTGTGTTGACGACGGTGCAAAGCCCCCACTCCTCGGCTTTGCGCCGCTTCTCTCTTTCCTTACGCCGCCTGTCTCGACCTTTTCAAAACTTTTTTTTCTTTTTTTTATGGGACTTAACTACGGGGTCATCAGTCCCTAAACTTACAAACTACTTATCTACTGCCGGCCGCGGTGGCCGAGGAGACTGAGGCGCTCCAGTCACGGTCAGCACGGCCACTACGGTCGGGGGTTCGAATCCCCCCTCGGGCATGGATATTTGTGCAGTCCTAGTTCGTAAGTAGTTCATAAGTAGTTTGTAAGTTTAGGGACTGATGACCCCGTAGTTAAGTCCCATAAGCTTGACAAACATTTGAATATTTGAACTTATCTACTACATTATACTAAGGACGGCACAAATATGCATGCCCGAGGGGGGATTCGAACCCCCGACCGTAGTGGCCGTGCAGACCGTGACTGGAGCGCCTCAGTCCCCGCGGCCACCGCGGCCGGCTCAAAACTTTTACCCTGTTTTCTCCTTATTGCCAAATACTTATGTACACTAGGCGGAGAGCTTATTTTTGTGGAACACGATTACCGGTATAAAATAGATTTAAATAATATTAATAACTGTAATGATAACAATTTTAAATTTGATTTCAACACAAATTTATCTCTTCTATGTTCTCTCTTTTTTTTTTTCCAAATATGCTACTAAGATCTGGAACAACAGATCGGCTGACAGCATTTTTGAAATTACTATTAGAAATACTTGTGCGCAATATAGTTTTCGAACAAGACAAAACAGAAAAAACTTTCACATACACATGTGGAGCCAAACATAGAAATAACCTTCGCTGCTTCTCTGTGTAACTTGGAAAATTCTTCCTTCGACAAATTCTGGTAGAACAGGAGCAAACCTTTTGTGTTGTAAAATAAATCCTTTCGGTGAACATCGGTTTGCAAATCAATCAGTTCGAAATGTAAATCTCGTTTGTAGACACAGAATTCTCTTCTGCAAGAGTTTTCACCTTCCGCAATTCTTCCTCTTTAGTATCCCCTGTGGTATCACTATACATTTCTGAATGCAATTTGCTGTACTGTCTTTCAATAGTCGATTTTCTGACACACTTAATTAGTGTAACGCAGATTAGACATTTGGCTTTATCGTCACAACGAACAAAAAAGTAAGAGAGTTCACATTCCGGTTTTAACTGACTTTCGGGAAAATTTGCTTTTTTTAGCAGGTGGTTCCATTATTGTAGTAATTGTCTTGCGCTTACTTAATCCAATGTTGACTAATCCGTCTGGCAGCGCATTCGGCAGCGTACAGCGACGGCCTCACCAGCAAGCCGAGTTGAGGCGAAGTATGCCGAGTTGAACCGATGCACTGTGCAAACACTCTCTGCACCTCGCTTTGCACGCGTGCGGTTTTCCGTGTTTGTTCGGCCCTGGTCTATGCCCTAGCCCACCAGGCTCTAGCGGCCGGCTACTCAGCTACGAGCAGCGGCCTACTCGGCGTGACTTCACACCACAGCGCCGCGGCCTTCTCTTTAGGTGGTGTTGGCTCCAATCTCACTAATTTCATCCTCGCGCCTTTGTGAGATATACAAAAGTGAGAGCTGCCCGTGCCGCGATACAGAATGTCTCTCTTGCAGCGTCTCCCACTCTACTTTACCCATAGCCTCCATGGCGTTTTCACGCTTGATAAATAAACCTGTAAAGCAGCGAGTTGTTCTGATTTGGATCTTCTTCAACTCCTCTGCCATTCCCATTTGGGACGGCTCCCACACTGACGAGCAGTATTCAAGTAATGGTCGAAAGAGTACTTTTTTAACACTTTAACTGCCAATCCCGTCAATTGACGGGATACAAAAAATTTCCGTAGACTGCCGATCCCGTCAATTGACGGAATTCGATTTTTCATGTTTGTAAATACGGAATCTCGTCCATTGACGGTCTCAGCCTCTCTTCATTCTGCCACAAGTGGTAAGTAGAATGTTAGAAAAGGAGAAGACAGGTCTTGTTCGATCTGTAGTGAAAAACAGGAAGGGAATGTCTTAGGCTTTGAAATAACCCAACATACAAAGAAAGGAACAGATATTCCGGAGGAGTGGAAATCTTTTGGCTGTGTGCTGGAAAGACAAAAGATATGTATATATGCTAAGTATAGCCGGCCGCGGTGGCCGAGCTGACTGAGGCGCGCCAGTCACGGTCTGCACGGCCACTACGGTCGGGGGTTCGAATCCCCCATCGGGCATGGATATTTGTGCCGTCCTTAGTATTAAGTAGTTCATAAGTAGTTTGTAAGTTTAGGGACTGATAACCCCGTAGTTAAGTCCCATAAGCCTTACAAACATTTGAACATTTGAGCTAAGTACAAGACACAGGGCAGAAATGATATAATTATGAAGACAGAAGAGGTAAACAAAAAACAAAAACCTGCTTGTGTTGTGGAGTACAACAAAAAGAAGGTCGGGGTTGATCTGTCCGACCAAAGGATGTCATACAGGGCTTTCGAACATAGAACAGTGAAATGGTGGAAGAAACTTGCATTTCACTGTCTCCTTATGGTGCCTGGTATATGCATGTATTCTCCATAACAAAATAAAAGCTGAGGAGATGCCTCTATCCAAGTTCATAAAGGTGTTGTGTGCAGAATTGCCATTGTGTGAAGACGATACTCCCAAACCAACTTCCGATAGAGGCCACCTGAGCAGGTTATCTGCAGGAAAGCATTTTCTAGAAAAAATTCCACCTCCCACAGGTAAAAGTAGAATTCAAAGGATGTGCAAAGTATGCTCAACCAGAGGAAAATAGCGAACTGGAAAGGCAATAAGAAAAGACACATCATACCAGTGCAGTGAGTGCAAAATCGCAATGTGCAAAGAACCATGTTTTACACTGTATCATACGAAATAAAAAAACAAAAACCAAAATTTACACTGTGTAAAAATAATTTGTGTATATATGTAATAAGTGTTTTTATCAGTGTTTTATTATTGAAAGTGGAATAAAAGCTTTTCTACTACGACAAGCATGATGTATAAACTTTTCGTACACTTTTTTCTTTTTCCCAAAAAATGATATTGTTTGAAAATATGTGGAAAACGAAGTAAACATTCAAAGGAACTGAAAGTAGGTAATCAAGACCAAGAAGTCCAAGGCTTTCAGAAAACATTTAAATGTTGTCTAGTTTTTCTAATACAAAATACTAAATATTGCTAAAAACACCTGGCATTCTTAGAAATGGCAAAGTGTACAGGGCCGGCAGTCAAAGTGTTAAGCTACTATTCAAGCAACTTACGGGTAGGCTGCCGGCTGACGTCGTCGGCCAGTGTCGATATTTCGATAGGAGCACACCTTACCATTCTCAAGGCACAACTGGCAGTTAGCAGTACGCCGGAAAAGTTGAGGTTTCATACTGACAAGGAAAGTACATGGGCTCGAACGAACATATCTGTATAAACGTTTGGTTACAGGATCTCTACGTACACCTCAATGTGCTGGTGGGTGTCATTTTTCTGCAAAACTCTGCAATCATGCACTAGATGGCACTGTAGATGTAATTGTAGACGCCATACGTAATGCAGATATCTTACCTATAACTCATGTAATAATCATCGTACATGCTTTCTAGCCGGCCGCGGTGGCCGAGGGGACTGAGGCGCTCCAGTCACGGTCTGCACGGCCACCACGGTCGGGGGTTCGAATCCCCCCTCGGGCATGGATATTTGTGCAGTCCGTAGTGTTAGCTAGTTCATAAATAGTTTGTATGTTTAGGGACTGATGACCCCGTAGTTAGGTTCCATAAGCTATACAAACATTTTTTTAAAACATGTTCTATAGCGGATTCTCATCAAAAGCCGTGATGATAGTTGCAACTTTAACCTTCTTCACGAAAGACTGTTGTTATTCACTGCCTCTGTTTCCATCGCCTCTTCCCGCATTTACCGTAGCACTACCGAGTGGTTCATCATTATCATCCCTATTATCATTATTATGAGTTTTTAGCAACAGTATCTAACTTATGCTCATATTTCTGTACCATAACAGATATGAGAAAGCATGCAAATGATTCACCGTCTACACTAATACCATCTTCACGAAGAAGGGTTCTTCGTAACTTCATCTCAACTAATCGCAATACATTAGCAGGATTGATTAGCAATCGCCGCCCCATCTGACGCTTCACCACACAAATAACAACACAAAACGCAACTTCGGAGGCACACTGCATGTCCCTACTGGCGAACCGACAGGTCAAATTGCAATGCGGCATGGCACACGGAGAGGCCTCTAACGGACGACTGCAGAGTTTTGCAGATGCGGGAGTATCACTAGTGCAATAAGGGACCTTTACATTATCTCTCATACGATTTTGGTGTATATGTGTTTGTTCGAGCCCAAGTACTTTCATTGTGAGTATTGTTCCAATGGATCTCAGTCTATCCTCAGCCTCAGGTATGTTTTCAAATGTTCAAATGTTTTTTAAGCTTATGGGACTTAACTGCGGGGTCATCAGTACTTAAAGTTACAAACTACTTGCGTTTGCTCTACCAAACGAGCTACACAAGCAGTTGGGTTCAGATAGTGTAGTCGGCAGGTAGTGTAATGCAAGAACAATGTGACTTAACCAAAGCTACGGCCTCGAGAGCTATAGGAACGTTAGAAGCGGGACAGATACGGATGGAGGTGGCTGTTGTTATTGGAGTGTCACAAGGCGTAATTTCCAGGAGCTGGGCGCGATTTTTGACAATCAGAACCGCTGAAAGAGGACAAGACCAAAGTCGTCCGTGCGTAACAACAGTAAGAGATGACTGTTATCTCCGGTCAACAGCCCGTCGAGACAAGAGGCTGAATGCAAGTGAGCTGCAACGCATGCTCCAGGCAGCAACAGAACGAGCAATATCTAGACAAACAGTACGAAATCGCCTTCCGGAATGTGACCTCTACTGATGGAGATCTTTGTCCATTCTCATTAAAACGACATCATTTACCCCTCATGAACTGAACGGAGGCACATCTGGATTTGAGTCGTAACGTATGGCGCCGGATTCTGATGAGTGAAGATTTTCTGTTCAGCCGGACAATCGTCATTCAGATATGTTCAAATGTTTGTTTGTATAGTCAATGACACTTAACTACGGGGTCATCAGTCTATAAAATAACAAACTACTTATGAACTACTCACGAACTAGAACGGCACAAATATCGATGCCCGAGGGGGGATTCGAACCCCCGACCGTAGTGGCCGTGCAGACCGTGACTGGAGCGCCTTAGTCCCCTCGGCCACCGCGGCCGGCCAAATATGTTCAAAGGATTGTAAAGCTGTTGTTGTTGTTGTGGTCTTCAGTCCGCAGACTGATTTGATTCTGCCCTCCACGCTACCCTGTAATTGGTAAACAAGTCAACACGACCCCCTCCCCTCTGCATCAACTTTGTGTTATTACCACTATCTCGTTTTGCCGTAATGTTGTTGTCTCCAGTCCGTAGAACCGACAGAAAGATATGTTGTTGTTGTGGTCTTCAGTCCGGAGACTGGTTTGATGCAGCTCTCCACAATGCCCTATCCTGAGCAAGCCTCTTCATCTCCACATAAGAACGGCAACCTACATCTGTCTTAATCTGCTTACTGTATCCATCTCCTGGTCTTCCTCTGCGGTTTTTACCCCATACACCTCCCTCCCACGCTAAATTCACAATTCCTTGATGTCTAAGAATGTGTCCTTCCAATCTATCCCTTCTTTTAGTCAAGGTATGCCAGAAATTTCTTTTCTCCCCAATTCTGTTCAGTACCTCCTCATTAGTTACGCAATCCACCCACCTAATCTTCAGCATTCTTCTGTAGCACCACATTTCAAAATCCTCGATCCTCTTCCTGTCCGCACTGTTTATCGTCCATGTTTCACTCCCATACAAGGCAACACTCCATACAAATGCCTTCAGAAAGGACTTCCTTAGGCTTAAATCAATATTCGATGTTAACAAATTTCTCTTTTTCAAGAACGCTTTTCTACCCATTGCCATTCTGCATTTTATTTCCTCCGTACTGCGACCATAATTTGTTATTTTACTGCCCAAGTAACAAAACTCATCTACCTCCTTTATTGGTTCGTTACTTACAAATTGAATAACATTGGAGAAAGGCTACAACCCTGTCTTACTCCCTTTCCAACCACTGCATCCCTTTCATGCCCTTCAACTCTGACAACCACTGTCTGGTTTTTGTACAAGTTGTAAATAACCTTACGCTCCCTATATGTTACTCCTGCTTGCTTCAGAACTTGAAAGAGTTTATTCCAATCGATATTGTCAAAAGCCTTTTCCAAATCTACAAAAGCTAGAAATGTAGGTTTGCCTTTTCTTAATCTATCTTCTAGGATAAGCCGCAAAGTGAGTATTGCCTCCCGTGTTCCTACATTTCTCCTGAATCCAAACTGATCTTTCCCGAGGTCGGCTTCTACCAGCTTTTCCATCCTTCTGTAAATAATTCGTGTTAATATTTTGCAACCATGACTTATTAAACTGATGGTTCTGTAGTTTCCACACCTGTCTGCACCTGCTTTCTTTGGAATGGGGATTATAACATTTTTCTTAAAGTCTGAGGGTACTTCACCTGTCTCATACATACTACGCACCAGGTGAAACAATTTTTTCATGGCTGGTTCTCCCAGAGACTTCAGTAGCTCTGAGAAAATATCATCTACTCCAGGGGCCTTGTTTCGACCTAGGTCTTTCAATGCTCTGTCAAATTCCTCTCATTATAGAATCTCCTATTTCATCCTCGTCTACTTCTTCTCCCCTTTTTACAATATTGCCGCTAAGTTCATTTCCTTCATAGAGCCTCTCTATATACTCTTTCCACCTTTCAGCTTTCCCTTCTTTGCTGAGAACTGGTTTTCCATCAGAGTCCTTGATATTCAAAGAGCTGTTTTTCTTGTCTCCAAATGTTTCTTTTCTTTTCCTGTAGGCGGTATCTACTTTTCCCTTTCTTATACATTCTTCTACAGATTTGCATTTGGCTTCTAGCCACTCCTGCTTAGCCATTTTGCATTTCCTGTCAATCTCATTTCTTAGTCGTCTGTACTCCATTTTGCCTGTTTCATTTACTGCATTTTTATATTTTCTCTTTTCATCGATTAAATTTAGTATCTCCTGTGATATCCAAGGATTTTTTTGTAGGTCTTGCCTTCCTACTTATTTTGTCCTCTGCTGCCTTCATTATTTCATGTCTCAATGCTACCCATTGCTCCTCTACTGTTTTATTTCCCCCTTTTTCTATCAATTGTTGCCTAATGCTCCCTCTGAAATTATTAAGAACTTCAGGTTTCTTCAATTTATCCAGGTCCCATCTCCTTATTTCCTACCTTTTTGTAGTTTCTTCAGTTTCAGCCTACAGTTCATAACGAACCAGTTATGGTCAGAGTCTATATCTGCCCCTGGGTATGTCTTACTGTTTAAAACCTGGTTCCGAAATCTATCTCTTACCATTATAAAATTTATCTGGTATCTCCCGGTGTCTCCTGGTCTCTTCCACGTATACAACCTTCTTTGTCATTCTTAAACCAGGTGTTTGTTATAACTAAATTATGTTCCGTGCAAAATTCTACCAGGCGGCTTCCTCTTTCATTCCTTTTGCCCAGACCATATACACCTATTAACTTCCCTTCCTTGTCCTACTACCTAATGCCAGTCTCCCATAACAATTAAGCTTTCCTCTCCCTTAATTGTCTGAATAATTTCCTTTAGCTCCTCATATATTTCTTCGATTTCCTCATCATCGGCAGAGCTAGTTGGCATATAAACCTGTACCACTGTGGTCGGTGTTGGCTTCGTATCTATCTTGACTACGATAATGCGATCACTGTGTTGCTCATAGTAGTTTACCCGCATCCTATTTTCTTATTCATTATCAAACCTACTACTGTAACACCCCCAACTGATTTTGTATTTATAATCCTGTACTCACCTGACCTGAAATCCTGTTCCTCTTTCCACCGAACTTCTATAATCCCCACTATATCTAACTTCAGCCTATCCATTTCTCTTTTTAAATTTTCTAGCTTCCCTACCCGATTAAGGGATCTAACATTCCACGCTCCGATCCGTAGAATGCCAGTGTTGTCTTTCCTGATTATCATATTCTCCTGAGTAGTCCCTGCCCGGAGTTCCGAATGGGGGACTATTTTACCTCCGGAATATTTTACCCGACAGGATGCCATCATCATATGTTCATACAGTAGTGCTGTATGCCTTGGGAAAAGTAACAGCTGTAGTTTCCCCTTGCTTTCAGCAGTTCGCAGTAACTGTGTGGTAAAGCCACAATAGCTGATGTTACAAGGCCAGCTCAGTCAATCATCCAGACTGTTGCCCCTGTAACTACTGAAAAGGCTGCTGCCCCTCTTCAGGAACCACACGTTTGTCTGGCCTCTCCACAGATACCCCTCCGCTGTGGTTGCACCTACGGTACGGCTATCTGCATCGTTGAGACACGCAAGCCACCCCACCTCGGCAATGTTTGTGGTTCATGGGAGTCGATATATATAGGGTGAGTCACCTAACATTACTGCTGGATGTATTTCGTCAACCACATCAAATACTGACGAACCTATTCCACAGACCGAACGTGAGGAGATGGGCGAGTGAAATTGGTTAATAAAAACCATAAGAAATGCACGGAAGTATGTTTTTTTAAGACAAACGTACTTTTTTTAAAAAAAAAGGAACACTGTTAGTTTTGTTAGTACATCTGAACATATAAACAAATACGTAATCAGTGCCGTTTGTTGCATTGTAAAATGTTAATTACATCCGGAGATATTGTAACCTAAAGTTGATGCTTGAAAACTCCGACGTTCAGTTGCGTGTTGCCGGCCGCGGTGGCCGAGGGGACTGAGGCGCTTCAGTCACGGTCTGGACGGCCACTACGGTCGGGGGTTCGAATCCCCCCTTGGGCATGGATATTTGTGCCGTCCTAGTTCGTAAGTAGTTCATAAGTAGTTTGTAAGTTTAGGGACTGATGACCCCGTAATTAAGTCCCATAAGCTTTACATTTGATTCAGTTGCGTGTTGTAACAAACACGGGCCACGGTCGGCGAGCAGCATCTGCAGGGACATGTCTACGATGAGGACCATGTTTACGAGTGTGGCTGTAGTGCATTGTTGTGGTTTGGTCTAGCTGTCGCAGTGTCCGCATGTAGTTCTTGCCGCTATTTTTATTCTGCATTCGTCTTTGCACTCTATATGTATTGTAAAGTGTCCGTGTATTTGTGCGTTTGTATTGCATACAAAGCTACAGTTGTGTTCCAATATTGATGGAATTTTGCACACATGATCTTTATATCGGTGTTTGTCGGTGTAAGGATCAAATTGTTCAAATCTTTGTTAAGTTTAAGGGAATTAACTACTTATGAACTACCTTATACTAAAGGCGTCACAAACATCCACGCCCGAGGGGGTATCCGAACCCCCGACCGTAGCGGCCGTGCAGACTATGACTGGCGCGCCGCAGACCGCTCGGCCACTGCGGCCGGTTGGTGTAAGGATCACTTACATGACATAGTTCAGAAGATATGACACCATAAACAATTAATTGAGCGGAAAACTGCTGCATCACGCGACAATATTGCACATATTCTCCTAAACCCTGGATCTTTTGCAAACAAATCTGGTGCACATATTCCTTACCGCTACGTAACAATTGCAGCACGTGTAAGAACCACTTACGACACCTAGTTCGGGGTATATGATGCGTATGATACGTGGCGGAGGGTACATACTTATGGACCTCGACAAAATGTACAGTTTTATCTCGATCTTGAAATTTTGCATACCTAACATTCTAATCAACACGAAGGTCGCTGTCAATATAAAATTTCGTTTGATGTATGACAGTTGTACTTCACACATGGACTTCGACATAATTCACAGTATTGGCTCGATCATGAAATTTTGCACATTTGACTTTCAGAGCAAAAGGGAGGTTACGGTAAACATAAAATGGCATGGAGGAGGCTACTTATTGACTTCGACAAAATCCACAGTTTTGCTCCGATGTTGATGATATTTTTCACATTTAGCCGTGAAAACAAGAGGAAGGTTACAATCGAATCGAATGGATTGGCCGACTTGGTCGAACTTAAACCCGATTGAGCATTTAACCTAAAGTAAATTGTTGAGGCAGGGTATCTCTCTTAGCAAAGGAAGAAAAAGAAAACTGAATAATGTAGCTTACCTCTGTCACAGGTAGAGCTATACATACGCTTGCAGATGGCATGCTCAAAAACTGTTCAAATGTTTATTAAGCTTAAGGGACTTAACTGCGGGGTCATCAGTCCCTAAACTTACAAACTACTTACGAAGTACCCTATACTAAAGACGACACAAACAACCATGCCCGAGGGGGGATTCGAACCCCCGACCGTAGGGGCCATGCAGACTGTGAGTGGCGCGCCGCAGACCGCCCGGCCACTACGGCCGGCAGATGGCATGCAACACTCGTCAAGAAATTGCTTCCTCCCCCCCCCCCCCCCCACCCCAAGAAAAGCAGTCTCTGAAAGCAGTTGATGATAATAAAAAATGTACGACAAACATATTTTGACAAAAATGATTTTAAAAAATTATCAATACATCGTATGCACCAGCTCCACTTCTCTTTCTCTGTCTTATATATTTCTATTTTTCACGTTGTATATATTTTGCAAAAATTTGCAAAAATTTTTCAAATATTTAGTTTGGCATTTCTTTGGAAATAATAGGTTCTGATTGATACATTTAAATTGCTCATACACGAGGGACAACGCCTCAGCTCGATTATATTTATTGTGATAATTTTTTTTATTTTAATATTGTACGTAAACACGGTTCTTCCTTTACTGCATCTGCTTCCGTGACCATCTGCTAGCTATGTTCTCTTTGCGCAGTAAAAACAGTAAAACTATTCCAATAACGTACTGAATTGTGACAGACTGTAAACGCCATGGGGAAAATAGAGTGGCGTAGGGGACTGTCTTGAAATATTGGTTCCTGTGCCCTAGTACTTAACGTAGTACACTTACCACGGGTGCGGACACTGTAGCTTTCGCTGCCCTAAGTTGGTTTTAGTCTTGTCGGTGAGATGATTTTAGTTCCTAGTGGAATGGTCTTCTAGCTTTCCCACATTTTTCGTTGGGTTCTGTGGCATGTACAATTCGGGAAGTTAAAGGGACTGATGACCTCGTTGTTTGGTCCCTTATATCCATCAACACACACACTTACCACAGTGTAGTTGAGATGCAGCACTATCGCAACACTATTGCATCTCAAATAATCTGTGATAAGTGTACTGTATAGCGTTTATTGGGATTATAGAATGCACATGCATAGCAAACTGATATAAAAATGTATGCATTGAGAATGGCAAGTCATTTTCCGAAATCTAGATGTGCACAATAAAGCAGTTTAAAAAAAAAGTCTCACTGCTGCAAATCGCCCGTTTGGAACTTAGGGACAATGTCAAAAGTGCCGAAAATGGGGACTGGTGAAATTTATTTATTTATTTTTTTTTTCAAGTTAATGACCTGAAACATACGGCCTGGAATGTGAGATTGTGATTACTGTTTAACTGTCCAAATGTTATACATCCTCCCCCACTATCACGAGACTTGAATGTGATTGGGAATCTCTGGTAAAAACTTGACAAAGAACTAAGGAAGACAACAATCACATGTAAATAACAACTGAAGAACAGACTTCAAAAAGAGTGTCAGAAAATATCACTAGAGTACATCCGAAAATTATTGGAGAGTACGACAAGTCTTCTCAGAGATGTAATTAGGAAGAAAAGAATGCCTACGAGATACTGAACTATTTGGGCCATCAATAGAAAGATGTGTGTCCGAATAATTTTGTGTGACATCGATTTTTTTTTTTTTTTTTTTACATTATTAATTCTTATGTTTGTATGTTCAGTGCTCTTTAGAACTAAGACGGACATTTAGATTCTAAGTTCCTTACAGAAACTTTTATTCAATTTATATCAGTATTTATTATAACTGAAATCACTAATAGAAAGGGAAATATTATACAACATGTCTGTCCGAGTAATAGCGCAAGTCACTGTATCGTTTGGGCTGACCGTCGCAGAATAAAACCCCCAGTACAATGCAAGGTAACGTCCCAGACTTCAAACGTCAGTTGTATACTGTGGTCGCGTCTTACAAGTAGAGGGTCTGCTATGCGGGTCACCGATTTCTATCGATTTTTGCATGGACGTTCTATACTGAATATAAAGAGACGCGTGTATCTGCTGTTTGATAGACACTCAGTAGTTTTTGAAAAAAATCAAGGTCAAACTTGATGATGGAAAATTTTGATATCAATGTTATACGAGGGATATTCAAAAAGTAAGGTCCCGCTAAAAAAGAAATAAAGAAATTAATAAAAAATTTAAAAAACCCAAAATCAAACTTGTTTCTAACGCAATTGTTTTATTGACATCCCTTCCCTCTTTCTCTATTTTTCTACGTAATCACCATACTTGTTTAGACATTTGTCATATCGTTCAACAATCTTCTGAATGCCTAAGTCGCAGCAATCGGAAGCCTGTGAAGTTAACTAGTCTAACAGCTACTTTCACTTCATCATTTGTGTCGAACCACTTGCCGCCAAGTACACTATTGGACATTACAATTGCTACACCAAGATCTTGTTCAAATGTTTGTTAATCTATCGGACTCAACTGCGTGGTCATTAGTCCGTAGGTTACAAACTACTTAAAGTAAGGTAAACTAACCTAAAGACAACACAAATACCCATGCCCGGGGGGGGAGGGGACTCGAACCCCCGACGGCGATCAGCCGCGCACCGCTGCACATCGCCTCAGCACGCACGACTAATCCGCCGCGCTACACCAAGAAGAAATGCAGACGATGAACGAGTATATTATACTAGAAGTGACATGTGATTGCATTTTCAGGCAATTTGGGTGCATGGATCCTGAGAAATCAGTACCCAGAACAACCACCTCTAGCCGTAATAACGACCTTGATACGCCTGGGCATTGAGTCAAACAGAGCTTGGATGGCGCGTACAGGTACAGATGCAGCTTCAACACGATACCAAAGTTCATCAGGAGTAGTGACTGGCGTATTGTGATGTGTCAGTTGCTCGGCCACCATTGACCAGACGTTTTCAACTGGTGAGAGATCTGGAGAATGTGGTGCCCAGGGCAGCAGTCGAACATTTTCCGTATCCTGAAAGGGCCGTACATGACCTGCAACATGCGCTCGTGCATTATCCTGCTGAAATGTAGGGTTTCGTAGGGTTTCGAAGGGTAGAGCCACGGGTCGTAACATATCTGAAATGTAATGGCCACTGTTCAAAGTGCCGTCGAAGCAAACAAGAGGTGACCGAGACGTGTAACCAATGGCACCCCATACCATCACGCCGGGTGATACGTCAGTATGGCGATGACGAATACACGCTTCCAAATGTTCGTTCACCGCGATGTCGCCAAACACGGATGCGACCATCATGATGTTGTAAACAGAACCCGGATTCATCCGAAAAAAAAATGACATTTTGCCATTCGTGCACCCAGGTTCGTCGTTCCGTACACCATCGCAGGCGCTCCTGTCTGTGATTCAGCGTCAAAGGTAACCGCAGCGATGGACTCCGGGATGATAGTCCATGCTGCTCCAAACATCGTCGAAGTGTTCCTGCAGATGGTTGTTGTCTTGCAAACGTCCCCATCTGCCAACTCAGGGATCGAGACGTGGCTGCACGATCCGTTAGAGACATGCGGATAAGATGCCTGTCATCACGACTACTAGTGATAGCAGGCCGTTGGGATCTAGCACGGCATTCCGTATTGCCTTCCTGAAGCCACCGATTCCATATTCTGCTAACAGTAAACGGATCGCGAGCAGCAATGTCGCGATACGATAAACCGCAATCGCTATAGGCTACAATCCGACCTTTATCAATGTCGGAAACGTGATGGTACGCATTTCTCCTCCTGACACGAGGCATCACAACGTTTCACCAGGCAACGCCGGTCAACTGCGGTTTGTGTATGAGAAATCGGTTGGGTACTTTCCTCATGTCAGCACGTTGTAGGTGTCGCCACCGGCGACAACCTTGTGTGAATGCTCTAAAAAGTTAGTAATTTGCATATCATACCATCTTCTTTCCGTCGGTTAAATTTCGCGTCAGTAACTCGTCATCTTCGTGGTGTAGCAGTTATAATTAGCAGGATTGTAACTCCTTTTCGTGGCGGAACAGGTGGAAATCACTTGGTGCCAAGTCCGTACAGTGCGGTGGGTCTTTCATCACGGTGGACCACAACGGATGGTCGGCCAGAGCGTAGTGCATTGTGCACCTTTGCCCGTCCTTCATTAAAGGCTCGCATCCACTTGCACACTTTACTGTCACTCATTATGTTAGGACCGTACTCTTCAGTAATCTACCGATGATTTTCTGCCGTTGAAACGTTTCTTGCAGACAAAAACAGTATCATTGCCCTTATTTCACAATCGGCGGGCTGATTGATTGTCTTACACATTGGGAACTGGCACTATCAACGGCACACTGCAACATTAAGAACGATACTGGCGGCATTTGACGCGTAAGGTATGCCAGTTAAGTGTGTAAGTATGTTTGTATAGCTTATGGGACTTAATTGCGGGGTCATCAGTCCCTAAACTTACAGACTACTTATGAACTAGCTAATACTAAGGATGGCACAAGCATTCCTGCCCGAGGGGGGATTCGAACCCCCGACCGTAGCGGCCGTGCAGACAGTGACTGGCGCGCCGCAGACCGCTCGGCCACCGCGGCCGGCGGTATGCCAGGAGTCGG